>CM076582.1:587806135-588396080 GCA_034641835.2 Pinus albicaulis | reverse complement strand
GATTCACCGTTGCGTTCATTACATGCAAATGGATGTTATCTGGTCTTGAATGCATAAAGTCCTCATAGGGTCTAGATATATGCTTCGTCCAGCTCCCTCATGTGGAAATCCAAGAAGATGAGGGACAGTACATGAAAGGTGGAAACCCTTGTATCAAAGTTATTGGAGAACTCTAAATGATTAGCAAGCTGACCTGGTAACATTAACCCCCAACAGATTAAAGCACTGAGGAATGGAAAGGTTAATCCCACTGATGCTAGGCGAATGCCCCTAATTTATCCAGTCGGGCAGCTAACACCTAGGTTGGATGGTTGGATCGGTTGTGCCTTAAGATTAATACTCTATGGGAAAAATTCCGAAGGCATGAAGAGGTTGTAGGAGAGCCCAAGAAGATTATGAATGTGCATATGCAGAAGCTATAACCACCGAAAACACTATTAAAATAAATGAAGCTCGACTACTTACTAATACTTACTAATCAGACCACATTAGAACATCCTCTTTATCTATTCATTCCTCAATCCATCAATCCTTACCTCATTCGTTGGTGAAGTCAGCGATCCCAGCCATCCATCCCACGAAGACCAGTCTATTTTGCTACTTGACTGGTGGGATTTTCACCATAGTGGCAATATCAATCGAGCCTCTTGGATGAAGGCGAGCAAGTAAAGGCTGAAGGATAATGACAAATTAATATAGTTTACTATAGCCAAATTCAGAGTTCTTGAACATGTTTTCTGCTCCGAATTACAGCGAAAGCCCCAAATCAAGAGAAGAAGATTTCAAATAAAGATCGAAAAAGAGTGAACCTAGATCTGATATAATAAGTTCGGGTTAAAAATCTAGTAAAGTGGATAGAAGAATTGAATGTCAAAGAAGGGTATGGAATCTGCGGCGAAATCATAAAAATTATGAGCAGAGAAGGAGCACCGAACTCTGTCCCAGACCTGGCAAGGAGAATATCGACGGGAAAATAAATTTTAATAGGTCGATTTAAATTTTATAGTAGCCACCAAATTAGATTTTAATAGGTATTCAAATAAATTGCTTTGGTCGGTTAGGTTTTCATCAAGTTTTATTTGTATGTGAGTAAAAATAATGTTAAACTAATTAGAGTATTAATCAAAATTATATTATACTTCTTTAATATAAGTAAGAATCCTAATTACTCAAAATTATATTATATCTCTCTAATATAAGAAAGAATGTTCATATAAAAAGGGAAAATGAACATGAGCTCGGAAATATCTATCAACCTTCCAGATAGTGAAAATTATCTTTAAATCTATGACTAATGTTATCAATAAATTTAAGTAGGTATAGTTAGTTTCTTATTTTTGAGGAAGTTCATTTAGATCTTAAAAATACCCAATTAGAAGGCCTTCACATGTGCTATTAAGAAAGACATGGGATAAATTTTTATTAAAGGAATTAAGGGGTACAATAAGATCAATGTATAGCACCTACTCAAATCACCAAGAATATATCCAAACCATCAAGATGACACACTTCTCTGAGAAAAATTATGAAACACCATGGAATAACTCAAATTAAAACTTATAGTCAATCAATCAATAGTTAGAACATAGTGTTTAAGTGAACACAATAAAAATAGTACACATTGGACATAATATCATATACACATGGATCATACATATCCAACTAAATATGGTAGCTAAAGGAACTTCTTCCTACACATAGTGTCCTAGATGGCTAAGGCAAGGTGTCATCAAACCAATGATACATTCATGAATTACATATAGATCCATATACCTTAGATGAAAAATGATCAATGTGACAGGAATCGTAGGGGTTGAGATGAAAATCAAATTTTAAAATATCCTCTAAAAGCCCATATAGAAAATGGGGTAACATATCCTATGACATCCAACTTGTGATATATGGTGGGAAATCCTTAAAGTATATTTGAAGAAAGATGTCTCGTTGAGGTCTAGGTCAAGAAGAGTTACAATTCCTCACTAATTTGGTATCTCGTTGAGGTCTAGGTCAAGAAGAGGTACAATGCCTCACTAATTTGGTAGTTGAAGAAGTTTAAATCTTGGTTTGTCAATTTGGCCCTAAGTAGGCAGGGAAATATAGAAGGAGGTGACCCCCTTGGAAGATTTCTAAAGGGGAAGGGCACATAAGGCCTTATATAAAGATCTAAATCCAAGTACCTCCCTCATAAGAAGTTCTAGACATGTATTTAAAGAATGTAGATAACGACTCATCCAAATGTTGATAAAGACAATAGAACATCCCTTGAATCTCATAATAAATGGGGGCATCTACAAATGGAAACGCTAGTAGATGTTATTAAGAAGAGGAAGGTCATTATGATTCGTTTCAAATCGACGCGAATGTAAACCCACTTTGAACGCACCAAGGGAGATATGAAGGGCAACATGTGATACTCTTGAGTGTATGTGGTTAAACAAAAAGGCCCCCTTTCATTTGCATGAAGTGTTCCTGATACAAACCCACGTTACAGTCGAGGCCCTAAAAAGATGAAGTCCAAGTACATTGAATGTATTGTATATAAATAACCTCTCTAACAACCTGACACAAACATATAATGATGTCATTTACATTTGAGGTGTAATCACTTGAATTGTGTTACAACTTTAATCGCTCCCCAACAAAATTGTGCCATGCTTCCTTGTGATGATGCTTCAACCCTATTGGAGAAAAACCTCACAATGTAAAAGGAATTTAAACATGATGTAAATTTAATAGTGCCCCACATTCACCCTTTGGCTCACTACCCATGGCTAATTTGAGGTTATTTCAAGCACTGATGTGGATAATATCATTTTATTTTCTCTTATGTATAGTATTCTACATTGACACAATTGAGTTTGTTTAACAAAATAAATATTTATATTGAGGGTTCACTCCTTGTGCATTAGGGCTAGACATACCTTGTCTTTATGAGTGATCTATTCATTTCCAACTCCTTATTCCTTCAAATTTTGCACGTCGTTAGGCCCAATACACCTACCCTTCTACCAGTCTTGTTTTCCTTCACAAGCACAAGACTTGGGGCTCTTCTTTGATAGTCACCTAACAACCCTTCAACTGTACTTGGACTACCATTAATTTTCCCAACCATGGTCAATTATTTTACTGATCTAGTGCCCACAACACTGCCCTCATCTAGGGATCTTCAAAATTTCCACCTAATAGTGATTTGACTCCTCTCAAAATCACTATTTTTGTGTACCAATTTCTTTGTTGTCCAATCTATGAACAAATCTGAACTACTCCTCTTATCATCCTTCTAACACTTTGTATATGCTTGAACTAGGGTCACAAAACATCCACTAAAAGTCGATTGACTAATTGTTTATAGGTTGCTTCAGATATCTGTCCAAAACTCTCTGGAAAATCCACCAAAATCAACTCCTCTTCATGTCCATCCATTCCTCATAATATGCCACAATTATTCTACCCAATCTTCTACTTAGGTTCCATCTTCCTTTGTATTTTCTATCTTTGCACATACTTCTGCAAACCATCTTCCAGATTTGTGGTATATATTGCAGAGATAAACCTCTCTCCAAGGGTCCCGACCCCTCTTCTTCTGCACATATTTGTCATGGTCTTAAGGGCATACCTTATGGATTGAACATGTCAGGAAACCTCCTTAACTATGGAATTATACTTCTATTTGACTTGTATTAGAACAAACCCTATCCACCCATAGCAAAAATAACAACTCTTACCTCCATAAGAGACACAACCTAGCTCATATGGACCCATAGATTATGGGAACGTCTTTAACTGAATAAGGGTTTAAGGGGCTAGGGTTAAGGTTTTAAAGGTTTAGGGTTTAAGGGATTAGGGGTTAAGGGTTTATAGGTTTAGGGTTTAGGGGGTTAAATGGGTTAGGGGTTTACTAGGGGTTTAGGGGGTTAAATGGGTTAGGGGTTAGGGGTTAAGGGTTTAGAGGTTTATGGTTTAGGGGTTAAATGAGTCAAGGGTTTAGAGGTTTAGGGGGTTAAATGGGTTAGGGTTGGGAATTAGTGTTTAAGGGGTTAGGGGTTAAGATGATAGTTTCATTGGTCTCTGTTTGTGCACAATAGTTGCTTATTCTTTGCTTCTCAATGTAACAATTCTGTAAGTATTGTTGCTTGTTGCCATGTATTCTTTATTTATTAATTTATAGTATTTGTTAGCCATTGCTTTACATTTATTGATGAAAATGTCTATTGCAATCAAACCAAATGTATGTTCAATCTCCAGTTTCAAACTCAGCCACAGTGTTGTCACACAATTTAAGTCCGGAGAATGGCCATCTGATGAAGTCATAATAAACAGACTGCACCTCATGACTACTCCAGAAAATCTTAAGTTCGAGTGTCCCACATTCATGAGAAATTTGGCTCTTATACTCTTGCTCCACCTGACTGTCTCCTGGAAATAACCTTGTTTATTGCAAAAAAATCATAATGTTGTCGACCTTGTCCCTTAACAGACCAAGGAAACATATGTGACTGAGAGGAATGGAAAGCACTACAAAGTTGAAGAGAGTACAAAAGACAAAGATGGTTTAAAGGATAAGCTTGAAGAATGTAGCAGTGTTGAAACAATTAAAATTTGTCCCAAACAAATAGTTGATAATGCGAAACCTTCTTCTGTACCAGTCAATCAAGACTACATTCATGTGAGAGAAAAAGAGGCCAAGCGACTGATAGGCATAGCCTAGAAGATAGGGTATGGTTCCTTCTTTTTGATGAAATATTTGATCTACATTTTTTCTATCGAAGATTAACCATTTTAAACTTGCCAACAAGGCGTAATTAACCCAATCGTAGGTCCCAATATGTCATGAAATATATTAACTCTAGATATATATGAGAAGGAACAATAAAGACATAGATTGATAGAGGTGGCAAGAAAAGGAGAGTCACAAGAGAGAGATGGAGTTAAACTGAAGGAGAGGGGAGAGAAGGAATGGAGAGAGAGAGAGAGAGGGAGAGGAGTGAGAGAGGTAGAGAAGGGTAAGAGAGGGAGATAGTGACACAAAGATGGAAGGGGGGTAGAAATAAGGATAGAGGGAGGGATATAGTGAGAGGATTGGAGGGTCGAGAGAGAGAGAGAGGGGAAGAGAGAGTGAGGTAGGAGAGAAAGGGAGAGAGAAGAAGTACAATGTATTAAAACAAGAAATATATTAGGCCCACTCTACACAAATCTGCAATCTGAGAATTCAGGATAAAAAGAGCAGGCTCCAACAACAATTGAATAGAAGTCTTTATTACTCAAATAGAAGAATGTCACAGCAAGTTGTCATCTCACAAAATATGCTACTACAACCTACAAGCTAACAATATTCACTCTTATTATCTATTTCTACAAATGTCTAACTATTGTGCCCATCCTTTTCATTTATAAGTTAAGAGAAGGTGTTGTTAGAAAACAAGCTAATGATAGCATTAGTGGTGCATCTCCCTTGAGCATGAACAAATCCCTCATAACTTTGCCTTGCATGCAAGGCTTTTCTTTTAGAGTAGTGCATTATCATAGTAGATATAACTCCTCTCCTGAAGGTGCCTCATTCCATAAGTGTGCACTCATGAATGCACCTGAGATGATGGTGTTAATCTCCTCAACTAGTGTGCCATACTTGGTGGGTGTGACCCAACAACTAATTTGTCTATCCTCGAAGGTGTCGTTATAAGATTCTAGCTATATTTAAGAATATTTCTGACTGGTGTACCACAATCTAGCTCTGCAATCCTGGTGTTGCTCAACTTCTCAAAGCTGAGGTGAGACCAACTCGGACCAACTAGGTAATCTAACACTCTTGAGAAAAAAATAATAATTCCAATAACCCAAGATTCTCCCCCAACTTGTCAATGTGTTTGAAATAGTCATGACACATTGGATTTTCATAGAGCTTGATGTAACTTTTATTCTCACAAGAGACAATATTGGGCTTCAACAATTGATTTCTTGACTCTACATTCAAGTTTAAAATCTAGATAGCTTCATAATAAGTATATGAAACTGCCATATACTTTGCTTTAGTGGAACTGAATGCAATTGTTGCTTTCTTCTTGTTGATTTAATAAAAATGATTTATAAAATGATAATAATGATGTTTAAAATGAGCCTTATGATGGTCTATTTATACACATCGATTGTTCACGAGGTGTAGGGGTATGTTTATAACATCACTGCCCTTGAAAGCTTTGTCTTGAAAGCACAGTAATTAGAATTTTCTTTAGTTAAGCACATTTTTGTGGTGGAATGAAGTTTATCAGATATCTATTAGACTATGAAGTTTGACTTTGTTTGTCCTTTGAGTGTTGGTGAGGTTTCTTTGTATTTTTTGCATCATAGTCCAAAGTCTTTTGACCTGATTGTTTAACATGAAAGCTTTATGCTTATTGGAAATATATTTGAAATACCTGCATGATCAAGAAACTGTTATGGTTAATTAAATTACTAATTAGGTACTACAGAAAGAGGATGATGTTGAGAGGGCTTACCTGGGTGACTCTGGGAGCAACCCGAAGGTGGTCAGACAAAGCTCTTCTAAGTTACAAATCTAAAGAGAAAAAAATGGTGATGTATATGTGGTTGCTCAACCTGGGCTGTATGGAAAATCTTGGCTGAGAGTGTTTACCTTTTCGTGTCTTCACGAAAGTAGGTTTTCTGGTGACATAATAAGATCATGACTACATGTAGGTGATGGTTATGTAGTAAGTTCTTAGCCTTATCTTCAGAATGGCTAACAGAGAGGATCAGGTTTGAATACAGGATATAATTTGATGAATTTGGAGATTTAGAGTTGAAGAAAAAATTGTGGTGATGTTTTGATGAGTGCTAATTTGTAGGGTTTTCCATTTTTATAATTTTCTTTGTTGTGCTTTCTACCATGCTACCTAGTTGCTTTCATGTTTCCCTAGCATTTTAACTTTTTCGATTTCTATCTCTCTATTGTTTCTTGCCCCATTTGAAATGTCATCCTTATTTGATAGGTGTTTTCTTCAATATAGTGTCAATATTTTTCCATCACACAGCTTCTATGGGGTTTGTCTACGCAAATAGCTTGTAAGGCCCATTCATCGGGGTATTTGATGAAATGAAATGATTATCGATGATCACCAACTAATGGTACCTGCAGATATTTACTCTAAAAATTCTACAGTTTTCTTGTGCCAACAATTATAAAACATTTTAACCTCATGAATTAGTCTCCTCTGTTCTCTTAGGTGATTCTATAAGCACTTATTGCTGTTGTCAAAGCTTTTACTCTCTAGTCCCATTGAGCTATTTCATTTATTTGTGGACATTGATCTATTTTCGTTTCATTTCTTCAATTTTTATGACTGTTATGTGTTGCCTTTGGCCAATGCCTTCTTTCTTACCTATGCTTTTTCTGCTTAAGCATTCCAGCCAGACAGAGCAACAGGGGTAGCAGGAGCCATGCAGTCCAGCCAGAGCCCAGCAGGGGCAGCGCAGAGGCAACAGGAGCCACGCAGGGCTAACGCAGTCCCAGTCAGGGCAACGCAGGGGCAGTGTAAGCCCTTCAGGTGTGACGCAGGCCCTTACTGAGCAGCGTAGAGGCCGACGCAGGCCAGTTAGGCTGACATAGAGGGATTCATAGCAGCGTATTATTGTCGTTTTTATTTCTCTGTTGGGTGAACCAGTTTTGGTGCCCAGGATTTTTGTACTTAGATTTTGCATAATAATGAAAACCCACCAGAGCTAGCTACATTGGTTTTCCCACATTGGGTTTTTTCTGGGGATATTTTTCTAGAAAATCCATGTGTCACTTTTTCTATGAGCATGTTATTCAGTATTTGATCTGAATGTGTAGGTTGCTAGTTGTATTTACTATTTACTTCGTTAATTTATTGAATATTTCAGAAATTAACTTGTAACTTAATTCAAGTAGGAGAAGTAAATCAAGATATTGCAATAGGGTTTCTTAGATTAAGAAATTTTCACATTCCCTAGGTCTAGCCCCATTAGGTCACCTAGGGCAACAATTTCCCAGGAATCTAGCTAGAGGAAAACTTCTATCTCCTAGAGGCAGCTGCGTTGCTGGGTGCCCTCACTCTCCTCAGAACATGGGCCAATTCCGACGGTGGAATCTCCAAATACCTCAAGCCCTAGCTCTAGGATCAAGTTTTGCCTAGGTGTTCCCAAGGATAGAACCTGGTAGGATCAATTTGACCTATTGAAGTAAAAACACTTGTCTGATCCTTTCCCATCACCTTATCTGGGATAGGAACCTCATTGGTTGCTAAATTCCATCCCCAAACCTAGGTTGGGTCCACTTGGCCCCGTGTGGTCCCATTTGGTGTCAAAGGCCTTTCATCAAGGACCATTTGGGAATCCAAGTTCCCAAAGGATTTTAGGGATTGAGAACTTCCTTCATAATTCTTATTCTTCTCCCTCAACCCTTTAATCCCCCTCCTCTCTCCATAGAAGATAATTCCCTTGCTTAAAAGGAAAGCATGTCCCACTCTTTATTTTATCTTAGGGAAAGGGTTTCGAGGGTCACTTCCCACCTATTCATTGACCTATACTCTACAAGTGACTTCCTAAACTACTGGGACTCCACCCATCAGTGAAAGTCCGTGAAGAGCAAGGAGCCTTCCTTCAGCCTGCCTTGCACACAGAATTCCTATGGAATTATCACCACATTAATTAGGAAAATCAACCTTCCTTGATTGCGCAATCCATCATGGCATCTCAATGACTTTATAATTGCACATGGGAAATTTTCTATAAATACAGCTGATAGTTATGTTCCTCTGAAATGTGTTACAATAAGGATCAAGGATATTTTTATTATTTAAAATAAGATAAAACCCTAAACAATCAAAACCCTATCCTGAGGAGATGTAACACCAAGAGTTTATGGGCCCCGTTGGGGTTAGTTGAGAAGCCAACTTCCCGGGGTCGTAACTTGGTCATATGATCTTCGTTTGACGCACATGATAGCTCGTTAGAAAGATCTCTCCGAGGACTACAACTAATTATGCAATTTCTATGAAATCACAAAACCTTTCATGCCCAAAAAACATCGTTTGGGGCCTTAAAACGGCTTCGAAAGTTCAGGACTCGAAAAACTGACAAAAATAGTAAATTGTGCTATAATTAAGGAAACTAAAAAACTGAAAGAGACAATGGCGAGGGCCCAAGTGGAATAGGCAGGTGGCCACCAATATCCACCTCGATCACCTTAAATTGAATTTCTTGAGCTAACTCAATCATCATGACTTAGTTAATGGACACAAGTTGTTATGAGACGAAATTACAATTTATTGTCCAATTTATTTAAGGGAAAAATAAATTAGACGCCTCACATTCCTCACTCCTGGTACATCAAAATTCCTCACCAATGTGGGTGCATTTTTTTTTTGGTCCTTTCTAGTCGCCAATTTGACTATATCTTGTTGCAAATTTCAACACTCCCTCTCAATAAGAAAGGAATTCAATCTATCCCCATCTAGTACCTTTGGAATGTTCTGCATGCTATACTTCTCTAGTGTTGCACCTGCAAATCCTGAAACCGAATAATCTCTGAACAACTGAATCAGTATAATGCATCTGTCATCAAAGTCTTCTGACTGCTGCTAGCTACTGCACCTGTCTAGTACTGGATTCTCTGCACTGCTACTGAAATCTACATCCGTGCCCTTTGAACTATTGCTAACTCTATTTGTGCTCCAGTATTTGACATCTGTCACTATGATTTCTGTCTTGCTAACATTTGACTACATCAATCTAACTGATCCTTCCTACTACTGCTGTACTGTGGGCTCCTCGTAGCCAGGTTCGATCCATGAGACACGCCATCTCAATGGACCTTGCCCAAATTTCTTATCTTGGGATTATGTCTACACATAACCCCACCTTACACCTCGAGGTATGGCTGCTCCCTCTTCCCATCTGGCTCGAAATTTCCCCCTCATGGAGGTCTTTTCTTGAGTGGACGCTTCCACTCGGTCTCCTCTCTGCTTCTCCAATTGTGGCAGCTACTCCACAACCTTCTGAGACTGCTTCTCACGAGGATGCATGTTGAGAGGTAATTTATGCTCCCTCTAAACCACCAAGTCTCTAACTTTTACCTTTCTCCTAAAAGCTTTGCATGCATCCAGTACCTCAAGTGCATATAGGTTCTTGACTCGCGCATAGTTTAATTGTCCCGAAGTTACAAAAAGTTTCTAAAAAAGAGTTGATTATAAATCGATTATATCTCCCTCATCCGAGCTCTGATTTGACCGATTGTTTTTTCCATTTGGGTAGATTTTCGCAAGGAATCTAAATATTCAATCTGTTTTCGAAAATTTTACACCAAAATATTCAAATATTCTCTACAAACTCGTCGCCCAAAAAATTCTTGCTCTGATACCATGTAGAAAATCTAACCAACGAGATTCAATCTGATCTTGTAATCTACTAAAACAAGATACTGAATCCTTCCTACAATTTGCGGAAAAAAAACACGATCGCACAATCATATATATGTAAGAGAAATAAATTATCAATCGCACAACAACATGATGTATTTGGGGAAAGCAACTAATCAACAACCCTCTATCTCTATTGTGTATTAAGTCAAGGAATCAAGAAACAATACAATGCTTAATCTCTCATGAGATTCTCCAGCACTCTGTCAATTGTCTCCCGTTGATCTAGGCAAACTCGGTATAGTACTTAGCCAATTCTCATCCTTACTTTAGCCTGCCTTGCTCATGCAATTCCTAGGGAATTAACTCCTTATTAATTAGGAAAATCAGTCTTCCTTGATTGCGCAATCCATCATGGCATCCCAATGAGTTTATAATTGCACATGGGAAACTTTCTCTGAATAAAACTGATAGTTATGTTCCCTTTAACCTCTGTCTCAACTGGGTATTCCTCGAAATTGACATGCATGCAACTATTAATAGTGAAATATCAGTTATCTGATTGATCACTCATTGTGAATTAAATCTAATTTAATTCACTGGACCTCTCACTAGCTCATCACTCAATTAGAACTAGTTAAACTGATTTTAACTCATTTAATTGAGTTAATTACACTTGCACCCCACTAATGCATCAACTTCAACTGGACCCCAAAAATATTAGAATCCCTCTAGATGCCTCATATTAGACCCTCAACTCGAATTTCTTAAGCTAACTCGGTCATCATGACTTAATTAACTGACACAAGTTGTTATGAGATGAAATTACAATTTATTGTCCAATTTATTTAAGGGAAAAATAAATTAGATGCACCACATTCCTCACTCCTGGTGCATCAAAATTCCTCACCAGTGTGGGTGCATTTTTTTTTTGTCCTTTATGGTTTCCAATCTCACTGTTTCTTGTTGCAAATTTCAACATTTCAGAATTTGATGTGGCCTTCACACAAAGACACCATTGAAATCACATGCCCAGATTCTCATGAGAAACCTCTCTTAAGCTTGATCTGCCAGAAGAGAACCAACAATATTCCATCCTACTTCCTAGCGTAAACTGACCATTAAGGTATGCAACACTCTTTTGAACCCTCACATGATGATCTTGCTCTTGGAGGATGATCATGACCTTCCTTTAGCAACCCTTACTCGGCCCTCGTACTCGACCTACTTTAGGACTACATCTCTCTTCACCCCCTTGATGTGCCAGATAGTGGGAATACATGTCAAACATGCTAAGATGTGCCAAGTGATAAGGCATGCCAAGATGTGCAAGGGTGTGTCAATGCGTGTCAGGGACTTTCAAAACAAAAAAAGGGAGAAAAAAGTTAAACTACAAGGAAATGAACACATAAGAGGGTTAATAAGTCATCAATTTACCTTTTCCAAGAGGGGCATGCTAGGCACACTAACACTAGGTGGCAATAGGTTCCAAGTGCAAAGTCTTAGTGCATTCTAAGTGCCAAGTATTCTTTTGTTTCTTCTCATCTACTTTCCAACAATTGATCATCACAAATAAATTTAATATTAAACCATGCTAAATCATACCAAGGCATCTCAATGTATTCCATACATGCTAAGACTTTCCAAGCGCCAATATGTGTCAGGGACTAGTGTTATGCATATTATGAAGTGGAAGGGAATGTTGAAGAGTGCTAAGGTGTGCTAGAGAGTGATAATGCATGTTGATGAGTGTTAAGGAGTACTAGGAAAAAACATTAAGGGAGCACTAGGTAAAAATTCATGGAAGTTAATGAATATGAGGAACGTGTACTGCCAGAGACTAGTGTTAATGCTCAATGTTAGTTGTCATGCCAAGGAGGGAGTGAAAAGGTATGCTAAGCATTGGTAAGGCATGCTAGGGAATATCAAGGCATGTTAAGAATTCCCAAAGTGTGCTTGGGAGTTACAGGGTGTGCTAATTATATCATGTGCCAATTAATAGTGCCAAGATATGCCAATACATGCTAGGTGCTAAGGATGTGGCGCAGGGTGCCAGGGTATGTCAATATGTGTCAAGGCAACAAAAGGAAGAACCAATAAGAGGGTTAATGTTTGACTTTATCTTTTTAAAAGGCATGCTATGTACAACTACTATAGGTCCTGAATATTACGTCAAGTGGGGATTGTGCCAAGGTGATAAATGGCGTCAATGTATTCAACTAAGGTGTTCTAGGGCATGCTAGGACTATTAACTACACATGGATGAGAGAGTTAGTTGTGTCAGTTAGCGCATACAACAGCAGGCTTGGGCGTTATTGCCATCAACAGGTTATAGAAGAAGATGCTCCAAGACATGGGTATTAAGAAATGTTAGTGTGTGCCAAAGCACACTTAAGGTGTGCCCAGATTGTTGAGGATTGTTAGGTCTTTCTCATTAATATAATTTTCAGAGCCCGATTATGTATTAAATAATATATTTCCTACACACAATAGTGGAACTTTATCTAAATGGAATTTGCTAGATAATAAACTTAATAGATATGAATCATGTATTGACTCATATGAAATCTCTATTTGACTAGTCATTACTTGAGGGAAATGATACACGCTTATTACTTCTTAAAAAATTGACTGACCCTAACCACTGTGGCCTTGGACATATTATAAAAAATTCTCAACAATAATGGTATTAAATCGTTATATTTTGACAAAAAATATATTAACAGGCACATAACGTCATCAAAAACTCATTGGAATGATCAATGATGATGAACATTTTTTGATCGTCACCAAAAGTAACAAAAAGAGCATTGGTGAGGGTCATTAAAATTTCGTCACTAGAAGTGTCACCAAAGAGAGAATTAGTGATGGGCCTTTAACGACCCTCACCAAAAGTGAAATGTCTTCAGTGACGGACCATAAAGGACCATCACTATATACACTTACAGTGACGGTTTTTAGTGATCAATGATGACGGACATTTTTTGACCGTCACCAAAAGTAACAAAAAGAGCATTAGTGAGGGTCATTAAAATTTCGTCACTAGAAGTGTCACCAAAGAGAGAATTAGTGATGGGCCTTTAACGACCGTCACCAAAAGTGTCATTGAAAATGTCTTTAGTGACGGACCATAAAGGACCATCACTATATACACTTACAGTGACGATTTTTTAATGACCGTCACCATATGTGACATTGGTGACGGACCTTAAAGGTCCGTCACAAGCATGACCCTCACCAATGTGCTTTTTTCTTGTAGTGTTTCCCAAGGTATGGGAAAGGTACCAATCCAAAAACTTCTAAGCTGGCCCTTGACTTTGTGGATTTGACCCATGAAATTTCATGTAAGAGAGTAGCGAAGGAGGTTGATTCATGTGCAGAGAGAATAATATGTACATGAATGGTTATAAGAACTAAATTTGGATGAAAATTGGTGTAAAAAACATTTTTCGTTGATGGAATAACTATGAGGGATCATTAGATCCATTTCTAGTATGGGAAAATCAAGCACACATGTCCTAAACCTGAAATGCAACAAAGAGTTGCACTTTTGGGTGCTTGTTGGGAAAAACATGGAAGTATTGAGATGGGATTTTGTCGAAGGAATACTTGGGTAGTGAATGTAATTCCTTGTAATATGCAAGATATTTGAGAAACCACCCATATCTTAGTGTAGGCTCTAGAGGCAGCGGGGTTTGAAGAGAAGACTGGTTGATTTTCTATCGATGAAGGAGAATGGCCTTCATACTTTTGCCTTTTTATCAACTAAAAGAGAGTTCCCCTATTGGATGCATGGTATAGCTATGGGATGGCCATTTGAAAGATAAATTAATGCATTTCTAAACCTGTGGTCGGGTGGAGAATGGCTCACCCTTCATCAATTGTATCTATCTTGTTAATTATCGAGATAAGTACTTTTTTTTATTTAATTTTTATTGTGGAAATTTGGGCATGATCATGGTTTTTTATTTTGAAGTATTTGTGGCCTTTAATGGTTATTTGTTTAAAATTTCACTTGTAAACTTATGATGCTTATCTATGGTTGTACACTCAGATTTAATTGGTTTGATGAAATATTTTAAGGTCCAAACCTTTTCTCAAGTTTTGCAATAAGAAATAGGTTTTCATCTTGACAGATTTGATCCCTCTTGACACTTGGAAGATCTAGATTTCAGATAAATCTACCCTATTCATTATAACTGGTTTTAATACCTACACATGGATTGTGGTTCATGTGCTCTCATAGTAGGTTTTCTATGTGAAGTTTTCATTACAATATAGCTAATCAATCAAATTGAATGTAACATCCCCCGGTAACCTCGAGTAAAAATCCATATAATTAGAAAATTTTTACAGAATTACCAACATGTAAGCATCTAATTTCACTATTCCATATTCCTTAATTGACCATTAGGTTAAATTTTCATCATTACATAAATTAAACTTTAAGAATGGAATAGTAAGTTACATAACATAACATCCAATATTATAGTAGATTAACATAACCTTCCTAATGTAACCTTGAATCAATTCTATGATTCTTTTAACTAAGTTAGTTAATCACATAGTTGATAATATAAATTTCCTATCATGCAAGTATTGTGAAGATAAATCCCCTTTGCGGACATAGGCAATCTCTCTAGCCCTAGAGTGGGTCTAACAACTTGAGATACTTTCTAATGCAAAGTTTTCTTAGCTAATATTCAAAATGCGACAAGAAGGGAGATAGAGGTACCTTTTCCTGATGCTATGTTCAAACTCGTTGATGATGACCTTGACCCACGATCCTTTTAGGCTCGCTCCTTGCACTGGTGGCACACAAATACCTGCGGATGATCAAGAGGCAACATCAAACACAATCGAATACATAATAATAATTAAACATAAGCTATCTAGAAGATCAAGGAGAATATTTTCATAAATGATTAGACAAATATAGAAATAAAACATCATATGTTTTATTAATGAATGTAAAAGAGAGAGCTTACGACCTAGACCTTGATGTTGGAGGCCTCCCTTTGGTAAAAATCCAAGTCCTTCACCGAAGCTCTAAAGCATTCCTTCTCTCGAACAACTTAGGCGTTATCACAGTGAAATAATGTAAAGGGAACGAGAGTTCAAACCAACCTAATAATGACCAACCCGTAGTGGAAGGATGGGGACCAATTCATAGGAAGGGAGAAGAGGTTGGGAACCCATGAAATGAGGAGGAAGGTCCACTTTCTAAGGGATAAACCCCCATGGATGAGATCAAAGCTTTAAAATCAGAGAGCTCAACTCTATCACCACTGTTTAACAACCAAATTTCCGCCCTGGAACTTCTAGAGGTCGAAGCTTCTCCTTCATGTGAGGAAACACTGCCAGAAAGGGATCAGTGTGGTTTTCCAAGAAATAAGCGTGCTGACAACGCTAAGCTAGAATTGTCAACATGACATCAGCGTGGCCAGGAAAATAGAAAGCACGCTGACCCATAAAACTATGGTTTTGACCAAGTTCCTTCAGTAATCTTCCAATATAGTTTTCTTTGAGTATTCAGGGGATGTATTTACATATTTTTCCATGGGGAAACATTGCACAAGGTCTGTCACGAGGCACTTCAGGATCAGGTATGGGAAGTGAGCATGGTGACAAATTACTATGTAACAGATGCCCCCTAAAGCATGAAGGAAAAACAGGGATTGATGGTTGAAATGCTTTATGAACCAAGGCAAAGAACTCAGATCACCACCAGGAAACCTGCCAAATCAAACATAATACAATATATGACATCTTTGGTATAAATATGCCTAACAACATAACTCTGCACTTGGTATCAAATAACACATGAACCCACGTCATGGTCATAACCATCCATATAAAGAGAGCATAGAAATGGATTCGTGGCATGGACACAACCATCCATATAGATAGGATCATGTATACAGTTATGAATACTCGATAAATCCCCATAGCCTGGATCAGAATCAGATGCAATCCAGGGTCTTCACCTCGATCTCAATTAACCCAATGTATGAATCCAGCCATGCGAATAAATGTGTTGACGTCAAACATGGTAGAAACCACCTAATTACCAACCAATAATGAAAACTGTTAACAGGCACTAGAGAAATCACCAATAATGATGATGGCCCTCAATGTACGACAACACAATCTAGAAGTGTGAATAAATGTGTTGAAGTCGAACACTTGTAGAATAATTCGAGCGAAGGTCACTGATGTGAACCTATAATTGAACACAAATAACTTGCCATTGAGGCATGCAAGCTCCAAGGTACTGAAAATAAGTTTCTAAACCACCTTCCCGGATAATGAGCTGAAGTCAATAGGAAGTGATTCATCGAAGGAGGGCCATAATGATTCCCACATCATCGACATGAAACAATAGATATCTTAAGATGATATGAGTGGTTCTGGATTGTAACAGAGGAAGTCAAATAAGCAAAGGATGTTTGAAAAGAAGGAATTCTCTTGAACATATTGGCGACACGACTTCGGAGTGTGGCTGACATTTGAATCAAATGGGATCAGAGGTCATGTTGACAAAAATGGTGATCAAATAGGAGGCAAAGGGATTTTCCAAATTTGTTGAGGCAAAATGATGAATGAAGGATATCCCCAACCCGACATGATTTTCAAACAAGTGTCATGTTCAAGAGCGACAAGCTGCCCAAAATACCCATAAGATGTTCACTTTCAAATTTTCCCTCGTTATTGCTAACGAGCACCTCTTTATTTTTGATAGCCAACATGAAGAGGATAGCATATGTTGAGCTTGTAAGCTCATTATTCGAATGAATCCATCCTAGTAATTTTAACGAGCCATAGGAAGGAGGAATGTGGTCTCGTCATGGTGACAAGTCTTTCGCCATTTAATCTTTAACGAGTCCAACGAAAGGGTAACTTGGTAACTTTTCATGTTTAAGAATTTTGAAAAGAAATGAAAAGAAAGCTCCATCATTTCCCTTTTCGTAAATCGTGTCTAGAATCCAAAAAGGTAGAAAACAATACTCGAGAGAACCTCTTGACCATGTTCGATCAAGGTATTCATTTTTCGTAAATAGTGAATCTCAACCTGAAAAAGGGGTAAACGTATACTGAGACTACGTCAATTCATTTACTTTAACGAGTTCGAAATGAAAAGTACTCGGCTAAATTTTCATTTTTTGAGAGTCAGAAAAGAGTTTAAAGTTGACTCGAGAGGGGTTCCTTTTCGTTTATTTTTACCGAGTCTGAAAAAAGAAAAAGATAAAATAAAACTCGTTTGCATCAGAAATAATCAGCAATAGTATAAAGGTCTTGTTACAGCATAAAAAATGACACACACCACTGATATCGAGGAAAAATAATAAAATAATGGCGAAAATATCTTCAAAAATCTATAAATAGGCAAAAAGTAAATTCATTTTCACCTTTCTATTTTGAGTCAATTGAAGAAGTGCATTTTACCCCTTTTTCCTCCAAACTTCAGATCAGTGGTGTAGTCGATCCAGGACACCATGCAATGATCCATCAGTTACAGGTAAGATCTCAAACTCTCCTCTTCATTTTCTTTAGGTGTTTAGCTTAGAAACTTATAGATTGGGGGGTGGGGGGGAATTTCAAATTTCAAAATCGCTTGTGGTCAACGCGAGTTCGAGCTATCAAACCTACATTGGTCACACTTATCTCGTTAGGGCAGGGTGCTACCAGCGCCAAATTAATTCAGACAGTCACGCTGGCAGTGGGGAATAATTTGAAATGAGAAATCCACCCATTTCCAATGGATTATTTCAAAAACTACACTGACGAAAGCTCCTAAAATGTCATTTAAACATGTTTTGCAGATTATTTCAGCATAAATGGTCATCGAATGGAAAGAAAGAGGCCACGAGGTGGAAGACCACCAAGCACTCCAAGACAAAAATTGCGTAAATGCATTGCGTAATTGTGGATTACTAAAGTTCTTCCAAACATCAGGGCTAAGATCTCAACTAGAGTTGCTTCAGTATTTGATTAGACTGTGGGACGCAGATTGCCATATATTCATAATTGGAGACCAGGAACTGGAACTAGATGTCATGGACATCTACTTCATTATAGGCTTATCTAGGAGAGGGGAGAGGATCCAACTCTCCAAATCTCGTGCAGGAGGTGAGAGTACTAGTATGCTCATTCACAGACACTGTCCTAGGGATAAGAAGACTGAGGGCGGAAAGATAGAGATAGTGTCTATTAGAGTTATTCCCTTGCACACGATTTTACATTGAATAAATCAAGTAGCTGGAGCCCAAGTGTTGCATGAGGCAACACAATCCAAATTCCAGTACATGATGGACTACCTGGCCTCTACTACGTTCAATTGGTGTGAGGGGTTATTGGATAACATGAAGAGCCAATTGACAAAGTGTAAAACAGGTCAGATGAAACAGTTTGGGTATGGGTCCATCTTGGTTACCTTTTTCCTTGAGATGGTACCTTTGTTTCAGTATCAGCGGTTGCAGATCCATGATCCAGACCCGAGGGGCCTGAGGCTGATGAGGTGGTGTGAAATCATGCCCCGTCAGGTCGGGGCCAGCAGATGCATTTCCCGACAACGTTTTTTAGTTGGTTGCACCATCAACTCATCGTGGTTGAGGATTATGCATATGCAGGCATCGACTTCGGGGGAGATAGCGATCTTCCCATTCTACCAGGCACACAATGGACTAATGTAGGTAAAAATTTTTTTTAACATTTTTTACTTTTCGAATGTTTTTGTCATGTATTATGAGATCTAAAATTATGATGTTTTTACATATATGGGTCCCCAGAGACGACCAGGCATGTCACCGATCATGAGGAGGGAATCTCATCCATTAGAGGATATTCCCTACTAGGAGGGAGCAGACCCATTAGCTGAGATAGAGAGGAACTTGGTAGGCCTCACGAGAGGCATCCCCAAATATGCTACCTTTGATGATATTCCTCTTCGCTTTCAGAGGCATACGGTCGGGGTTCCAGGAAGATTGCGCCGCTTACTTTGGAGAGTGATCCGAGTGCTCACCTGCTATCACGAGCACCATGTGGGCTGATAGAAACCCTCTGTTTACATTTGTGTACTGATGTAGGCTCAGAGAGCCATTTTTTTCATAGAACACATTTTTTGAGATTTTGATGTAACACACTTTACAGACTCGATATATATATATATATATATATATATATATATATATATGCATGTTTCTACGACTACTTGTGTATCATAATGATGTATTGGTTTTTACATGTTGCGCAGATGTCTATCTAATACATGATTTTCTAATGTATTTGATAATGTGTTTAAACATCTTGGAATATATTGATATGTAATAAAATCAAATTTCCTTTCCAATAGTCGAACACGCAAATACATACCCAAAATTTAAGGATTTTGCACAGAGTAATGTCCATTTAACTGTAACAAAATGAGTTGTGAGTCTAATTTAACAACAAAATCTCTAATCCCGAGATCAATTTCATTCGATAATAGCTCGATAAATGCACTATATTTGGAAATATTGTTAGTTGTTCGACCCAAATAAATACCTTGTAAATTAATCAACTCACCATCAGGGGCAAAGAGTTCCCATGTTGCGGACGACAAGTTTCGTGTGCTACGGAAAGCGCCATCAGAAAAACTAACGTAGTGATTCGATGACATCTACAAACCAAGTGGAACACACGGTGAGAAGGTGAAACATGTCTGTAAAGAAAAAAATCACACCCAAAATCCAATCAAAGCACACTAATGAATAAGAAACTAATGTACAAAGCATCCCACTCATGATTAAACGTAATACTTCTTCTGATAGAGCCCATTTCAGGGCTCAGCCAATTGGCTGCCTTCATAATCTGCCAGCTCATAGGCACCTCTTTACAATACTCGTTGAATGATATAGGGCCCGTGCCACATTGGCTCGAGCTTGCCGACTCCTAATTCGTCGTGGGCTTGGTCATAAAGCAAGACCAATTCACCCTCAGATAAAATGTGAGGATTAATAGTTTTGTCATATTGAGCCTTAAATCATATTTTTTGTGCTTCAATGACTAAAGCAACAACTATTTGGGTCTCATCGAGACGCTCGAGGTAAAGAAAATGTTCCTCTTCTGGCAAAGTACCAGGAAGTAGTTTGATGGCTAGATTTAGAGAAGGAATTTCACACTCGATCGGGAGTGTGGCCTCTAGACCATACACCAATTGGAAAGGTGTGAATCCAGTGGAAGTATTAGTGAAATTTCAATAAGCCCACAGAGCTGAGAAGAGCATGAGATTCCAATCTCTTTTGTGTTTCCCAATGGTTTGTTGAAGCATGGTTACCAAAAATTTGTTAACAAATTCAACTTGGCTTGTGGCCTGTGGATAATAAGGAGTGGAGCTATCATGATGTAACCCCAACTAAGCAATGAGCTTTGTTGTCATATGATTTCGAAAATGAGAGCCATGATCATTGACAATCGCTTTCAGGACACCAAACCAAGCTATGGCATGATTAAACAGGAATTGTGCAGTAGTTAGACTTTCATTATCATATGTAGGCATCACTTCGACCCATTTAGTGAAATAATCGACGGTAACGATAATATAACCATGCCCCCAGTCCAAGCGAGGGTTACACGTCATGAAATCTATGCTCCATTTTGCAAATGGTCTGACGGTAATAGCTAGGTGCAAGGGTGAGGGTGGGGCATGCTCCTTCTAAGAGTATATTTGGCGGTCATGGCATTTTCGGACTGCAACAATGAAATCTTTAAAGATAGATGGCCAAAAAGAACCTACAAGAAGGATTTTTTGGGCGGTAGCATAACAAGACATGTGACCACCACAAGCCCCAGAGTAGCAGTCGTTGAGAACTTTCTCAACTTCCTTGAGAGTCAAACGTCGACGGAGGATGGAATCGACACTCATGCGGTATAAAGTGTCTCCAATGATATTATAGGGTTGGGACTGGTAAGGAATCCGCCATCACTCAGAGTGCGATAGCTCTAGCTGAAAATTTTGGGTTTGGAGATAATTGATGATGTCTCCATACCATGGATCAAGAGTACTGATGAGAAAGAGTGATTCATCTGGAATCGACTCTTCAAAAGGAGTGGGATCGACTGCGGTGGGAAGATCATAAATCAACTTGGCAAAGACAAGGTATTTCTTAGACTTAGTGACAGTGAACTCTAAGTCGAACTCTTGAAGTATAAAAATCCATTTCAAGTAATTTCCCCCAAGAAATTGATGCATGAGAATGTAAGTCATGGGGTTACAATCAGAATTCACCAAATTTTTACATAGGAGAATGTAATGACGAAAACGTTGAACATCATGGGAAACATCTAGCGTGGGTTTCTCTACATGAGAATAGCGGGTCTCAGCATCAAAGATATTGTGGCTCAAGTAGTACACTACATGCTCTTGACCATCGTCATCACCCTGAACCAACACCATACCGATAATGTTGTCTGCAGTGGCAAAATACAAGAAGTAGTCGCGGTGATAGTTGGGAGGATGTAGTAGAGGAGCATTGACGAGGGCTCGTTTTAAAGCAACGAAAGAAATTTGGAAAATTTCATCCCAAATGAATGGGATTCCATTTTCAATAAGTGAGTAAAACCTTTGGCAATCTCAGCGTAATTCAGTACGAAGCGACGGAGGAAATTGGATTTCCCCTGCAAGATTTTCATTTGATGTACAAAAGAGGGAGGAGGCAAATTGATGATTGCATCTACTTTAAGAGGATCGATTTGAATGCCTTATTTGGACACCAGGAAACCCAATACTTGATCAGATTCCATGCAAAAGACACACTTATGAGGGTTCAACCTAATATTATAGTGTCAATATTGAAGAAATATGGCTCTGAGGTGTTCCGAGTGATCTCAACGTTTTGCGGAATAAGTACGAAGGTCGTCGAGGTATGGTTGAAATATGTGCTTTATGTCATGAAAAGCATACGACATAGCTCATTGGAAAGTGGCCCCGACATTATTTAAGCCAAAAGGGAGTTTTGTATAGGCAAAGGTTCCCCGTGGATAGATAAACGCGGTTTTGTGCTGATCAACTAGAGCAATGTTGATCTAGTTATAGCCTGAAAAACCGTCCATAAAGAAAAAAAATCTCCCTCCCAGCGCACTCGTCAATGATTTGATCGATAAAAGGAGTGGGGTAATTATCCTTAGGACATGCTCGATTGATATCATCATAATCAACACAAACTCGGATGGTCCCTTGTTTCTTAGTAACAGGAAAAATATTAGAGACCAAATCTGTCAATGGTATGGGATAAATAAAACTGGCTTTGAGAAGTTTCAACTTCACCCTCTATAGAAGCAACCTTTCTTGGGTCCACAGGATGAAGCCATTGGCGAATGGGCTTTGATTATGGATAGGTAGGGATTTCTTGCACGAAAATACTAAGATCAATGACATGGATATCTTTGTATGACCACACGAAGACATCATGAAATTCTTGGAAAAGCTCGGTGGATATCTTAATATCATCTGGAGAACAATATGCACCAATGTGAACATTCTCGACGATCCCTAGTCTGACATGCATGTTGATCTGAATGGTTGGAGTAATATTTCTCATGTTCCCTTCAGAAAGAACTTCATGAATCAAGATGGGATTCTGAAATGGGCTAGTCGGTACATACGAAGCATGGGATTCCAAATAGGTGGAGATGTCACCTAGGTTCGAGAGAAACAAGGAACGATGATGTCCATCATCCCGTGGGGTTTCTTCAAGCGGCATTACCTCCATGATACTTTTGTTGGTGGGGAAAGGCTCATTCAAAGGATCATGGGAGTCCCAAAAACGAAACCAGGGATACTGCGCATAAGTGTGTAGAGAAGAAACCAATCAGTCGTTGGTTTCAGATGCAGCCTCAGAAACATAAGAATTCTCTGAAGCATTTTTTTAGTAGGGCTCAAAGGCATAACGTCACCAAATTTTTCAAGCTGATCGGGACTAGGAACAATCCATGGATCGTGACCAGATGATATCATATTGATAGTGGAAAAGGAAGGGTGATCTGTGACTTTGGGTTCCATAGGAGGTTTGGATTGATTTTGGTAGTCTTTCCATCTCATGGTAATATAGATAGGTTCCGTGCCAGCCATGAAAACTTGAGAGTTTCCAAATGATTGGGGTTGATCTACCATTTGCGTCTGCTGAGAAGGGAAAGGCTCTTTCAAGATAGTCGAAGTCTCAGGTGTACCCTTCAGAAGACAAGAAAATTTAGCACGTTGAGGAAAATCCTTTGGTGTAATGATCATCGTCACATATTAGACAAGGATATTTGGGCTTGCACGTTGAATAATCATTAGCATATTAATTTTTTGAATCCTGTTTAGGGTTATCGGACTTGGATTTTCCTTTACCCTGTTTCTTACCTTTCGAGGATTTTTATGCTGTGGTAGATTGGACAACATTTACCTCTTAGGTTTTAACCGGATTCTTCTGGTTACTGGAAGGAGTAGAGGGCGCATCAACAGTGGTGGACTTAGACTTCAATGAGGCTTTGGGTGCACTACTATCAACATGGTCCACTGCCCCAATAATGCCATCAACCAGAGGTGTAGCAGGAGACTGGGATGACGTCAGATCAGTTGAAGGCTGCAACGCGTCAGGAAGGAGCTTGTATAGAGTTCTTGATTGGGAATAAACCAAATCTAGGTATTGAGCTCTGGTAATGAATTCCTCTTCTATGACACATCCACCCATGGAAAGATCTTTAGCAATCTTTGGAATGAATGATTTCGTAAACCATTCAGTCAACAATTGATCAAGGATATCAAAATTTATGAGGCAATTTCAATGCTACCATTCATGAATGTGATCCAAAATGTGAGTAATAGTTGACTGCTGCAATGAGGTGAGGATGTGGGTGTTGGTTTCATACCGGACAGGTAACTGGAAGTAAGGAAAGCCATAGCCAAGGATTTAAAATCAAAGAAAACACCTCGAGGGAGTTCAATATACGATTTGTTCGCATTACCGGTCATAGTGCAATGGAAAATACAAAGATGAATTGAATCATTGACCCAAGAGTTAGAATAACACCATAAGTGGCATGTCATGACATGGGTTTGGGGGTCTTCCCCACACTTGCTTTCAAATTTAGGACAATATCCCAGGATTTTGGTCAGAATTGGCAGCCAATACAATTGATGTTGGATGAGCTCATTTGTAAGCTCTGAAACATCTGGTAGTTCCAACGTAGCCAAAAATGGTAGGGGAGGATGATGAGGAGAAAATGGTCGGGGGTTCCAACCTGGTTGATATGAATTCTGCCCCCAATAGGGCAGATTTTGTCTTGGATATGCATACTGCCCCTATTGCTGGTAAGGACCTTGTTGTAGTTGTTGCTGAATGTAAGGACCTTGCTGGGGCTGTTGATAAGGCCCTTGTTGGATTTGGGGTTTCAGACCTCGCTGGATATAGGGTCCAGGGTTAGGTCCTTTCTGAACATGAGGTCCATCCTGTGGTCCCTGTTGAACATGGGGTCTAGCCTCTGGTCCTTGTTGAACATAGGGTCTAGCCTGAGGTCCCGGTTGGGCCTGCTAGTACTGAGGAATCTGTTGATATTGAGCACCAGGCTGAGGCCCAGGCTGGGGTTGCTAGTACTGAGCTTGAGAAAGCGACTGGTATTGAGTACTAGGTTGATTGGTGTGAGGACTAGATTGACCCAGAGGGAGATTTAGACCAGTTTGGGTATAAGGACCAAACTGAGGGTTAGTCACAACAACACCTTTGGGAAGATGGGGTTGTTGGACATACTGTTGAGAGACGTTTGGTCAAGGAACATACTAATATTGTACATTTAGTTGTTGAACATGTTGATGAGGGATGTTGGGTTGTTGAACATACAAATATGGTATGTTCTTTTGTTGAATAGGTTTTTGAACCTAAGAATATTGAACATGGGGCTGCTGATAGACAAATGCGGTTGAAGTAGGTTGACCACTCAAAGGAGTGGTTCCTACGACAATGTTCGTCGGTTATGAAAACAATGTTCCACTTAGAATAGTATTAGGTTGTCTCGCCCCTGGAACGGGTCCAGAGTTCAGTGGCCCCCCACCTGAGAGGGGAGGTACGTAAAGTGGATTAGACTTCCCCCCAGGCACAGATGAAATCGTATATTATCCACCGAATGGTGTAACCACAAAAATCGTAGATAGGGAGAAGGGGGTAGAGGATCTTATTGAAACAATCATCTGACCAATAGTGACTGTAGATCAAACAACATGTTGAGACGTGGCAGCCACATTTGAGATGAATGCGATGGAATAAGGGGGATGCCCGTCGACGAAATGAGATCCAAAAATAGAGATGTGGCACCGAAAGCTCCTGAAATGAGGCTTCCCAAAGAGGTATACCCATGTGGAAGTGGAGATGAAACTTGAAAAAAGGGTATTTCGGTTCCACCGCCTGAAGCTTGAAGTGTGAGGCTGAAAATTTCACCTGAAGGAGGAAACACATATGAAGCAGCTTCTAGAATGTAAGTGCCAGTGGTTTCATGTACAGTACTATGAGGAGCACTCACAAATGGGACATCATAAACATTGGTTTCCATTTCGTTGGGAAATAACTAACGGGCAATAGAGCGAGATGATACTGGAGAAGCAGAAAGGGGAATGTCAGGTTGATCGAAAGGACTATAAGCCTATTAAGGCAAGACCACAATTGGATAAAAGATCAGATTCTCAGGAAAGACCATAAACTGGGCAGACAATTCAGGGCTTTCCGTCTTAGACTCTTCCAATTTTGTCCAAAGATAATCATCAGGCGATGGTCAAGATGAAATGGGTTGTACACTTATGACAATCATGAGTTCGACACCTTGAGCTTTAAGGGGTCCAACTGGAAACTGGGGGACCTTAGGAGGAGGCTCTTGAGATCATTTGGAGGAGGGATGCTATGAATCCGATGATTAAGCCACGATGACCTTTCAAGACAAGATCAAGGAAGGAAGAGGTGAAAATATTAAAATCCACAATTTACCAAGTGATTATGAGGCTAGAGAACTTCACAGGTAGGATGTTTTCGTGGGCCGTTATTTTTAGAATTATACAAAAAAAAAATAAAAAAGGGTGTACTAGGCATAAAGGTTTACCAATTATCCGTGAACTGTAATATACACCTTAGTGATAAATGATAGAAAAAATGACCAAGGACTTAACGTACTACAACTGATCTCCCCGAATGTTGTGTTTGGTGTATCATGTTTATAAGGCGGCTGACTCAGTTACCTATGGTAGGCTTGCAACCTAATGGTGTCTCCAAAAATATATGTGATGGTACGTGGGAGTCCATTCCTTAGTAGTGTTGTCTGATGTGTAACCGTTCGGTGAGAGCACCCCAAATATAATTATCATACATCTATATACTTCCATAGGTGGGATGGGATATCACCCCTGGGTTGTAACACAAACCATTAGCGACAACTCCTATGTTTAATGACGTCGGAACACGTCTCTAGCCTAGACCTTTAAATGTTCTCATTAGTTCCAAATTCTCGTTAAGGTAAATTGGGTAAATTTTAAAGTTGATCTTGAGTTAAGCTTCAATTTTTGGCTCAAAATTGATGTCACCTGAATCCTACAATGCAGGCTAAATGCAAAAAGGAAAACTTTCCATTTCAATGAATTCTAAACTATTGAGGGAAGAGATGCAAACAAAAGTGAAATCAATGCAGAAAACAACGATTGCCCCCCAAACTAGTTCAAAACAATGAAATGGAATTCCTTCAAATTTAATTCACTTTTGCCAAAGTGCAACTTATTGAAAAAATGAAAACATTTATATTTTCCACTAAGATGCAAAAAATGAAACTTTTATTTATTTATTTTTTATTTTTTACTTTGAAATGCAATCAAAAGTAAAATGAACAAAACGAATGAAGAATTGCAAAAAACACAATTTTTACTTTTCTTTCAATCGAATGGAAATCAAAATTTCTTAAAAAATACATGAGTGAAATACTTTCACTCTCTTTTCAAAACGATAAAGACAATCCAAATCAAAGAACTAAAATGAAAAATCACTTTCGGTTTTCTTTTGAATTTGGAAAAAGACACACTCTTCTAAACTTGTAAATCAAAAAATTTGTGATATTATGTTTGATGCTAACTTGAAAGTGAGATCAGAATGCAGTGATGACCAGTGCATGTGACAAACAACTTAAAACCAAGTGATAAGCAATGCGGAAAAAGGTGTTTGAAATGGTCAAAAATCCTGTTGAAGTTTGTAACAAGAAATAGTGAAATTGGCATCCAGGAACAACATGACAACACCTACACTAGTGTGGGACCAATAGGTCCTAGCAGCACCTACACTAGTGTGGGACCAATGGGTCTTAGCAGCACCTACACTGGTGTGGGCTAAATTTGGTGCAATGTCTATTTTAATTTTCCCTTAATTAAAATGTACACTATAATGTAATCTTATCTCATAATCACTTGTAATAGTTAGCTGAGTGTGATAAATTGACTTAGCTCATGAATTTCGAGTTGAGTGTAGTTGGTGAGGCATGCAGAGTAATTCTAGTTGTAACATAGTTCAAAGTGAATTTGGTGCATTAGTTTAATGCATGAGTAATAAGTTAACTTAGCTAGGTGAGTTAAAGTCAGTTGAGCTAGTTATAACTATTTGTTGCACTAGTGAGAGATCAAATGAATTAAATATTATTTAATTCACAATCAGTGATCTAACATGAAACTGATGATTTACTATTATTAGTTGCATGCATGTCATTTCCAGTGGAGACCCAACTGAGACAAAGGTTAAAGGGAATTTAACTATCAGTTGTGATATTAACATACTTCCCAGATGCAGTTAAAACACCACACGATTCCCATGATACTCAACATAATTGAGGAAGGCTGAAATTCCTAAAGAATAGGGATTTCATTCATCAGGAATTGCATGAGCAAGGAAAACTGAGAAGAGGTTGAGAATTGGCTAAGCACCAGCCCAATTTTTTCCAGATCAATGTGAGACGATAGGAAGATTGCAGGAGACTCTTGTGAGAAGAGTGCATTGTAATTGTTTCATGATTCCTTGTGGAATATACAATATATGATAGAGGGGTTTTGAGCAGCAAGATTTCCCCGGGAAATTATATGTGTTGTGGTTTGATTTGATTCTTTCTTTGCTTCATGTGATTGGCGATTGTGTTTAATTTCCGCAATTGATTTGTAGAAACGATTCAGTATCTATCTTTAGTACATTGTTATATTGGATTTAATCCATGATATACATATTGTTTGTATAATTTCTACATGGTATCAAAGCACATGAAATCAAAATAGTGGAGGAGAAGCTGAGTTTGTGACTGAATAGAAATCGAATTTGCAAAAGTATTCTTAGTGTGACAGGTGAATCAGGATCGAAATGGATTTCAATGGCTTGAGATTGGAGTATGCACTCAAGGGAAGTTCCAATTAGATTGCATGGAAAGATAGGATGGAGGCAGTGTTGGAGGACAATGGGTTGAAAGAATTCATTGATAATGATGTTCCAAAACCCGCTGTAGCAGATGCCGCATATCTTGATTCTTGTCAAAAGAAGGTTGCAAGGGCAAGGAGGATATTAATAGAGGGAGTATGAGACCACATTGTCTCAAGTATCCATGGAAAAACGACTCCATATGCAATTTGGAAGGCTTTGACAGATCTATTTCAGAGCAGCAGTGATCATAGAAAATTGGCACTGAAGGAAGAGCTCGGGAAAATAAAAATGGAGAAAGATGACACTATTCTGAAATATTTATCCAAGTTTGTCCCATCTCGGGATGAGCGTGGGAGTGTAGGAATTACTGTCGCGGATGATGATTTGGTGAGCCTAGCTCTTCCAAGAGTTACCAAGAGTTGGCATAGTTATCGGGACTCTATTAATGAAAGGGAAAGCTTCCAGATTAGGAACGACTTTGGTTGGATTTGGTGCAAGAAGAATTCAGGCGGAATACCAGAGATGGATCTTCATCTAAGAATGAAGATGAAGAAGATTGTGCTTTGGCTGCCAAGGAGAAGAAGGGGAAAGGAAATAAATTTCATTCCAAATCTGAGTCCGGTGAAGAAGGCAAGGAGCACAACATGTCTAGAGTGAACTGTTTTCACTATCACGAGCATGGACATTATGCCACTAATTGTCCACAAAAGAAGAAGAACAATAAGGCTTCAGGATCTGCAGCTGGTGAGGCTTTGGCCTCGCAATTTGAGCTTGATTATCACTCATTGCATGCATGATGTCAAGTGTAATGGGATCAGTGTGGTACTTGGATAGTGGTGCTTCCTTTCACATGTCGAGAGACAAAGAAATTTTCAGTAGCTTGGAGGAGAAGGACCTCTAGATGCATATCGAAATGGGTGATGACGGGCGGTATAGTGCTACCGGGATTGGCACCATTACCTTCCAGAGATATTTAGGTAAACCCTTTCAATTAAAAGATGTAATGCATGTACCAGGCTTGAAGAAAAATTTAGTCTCAGTTGCAATGTTGGATGACAGAGGCTATGATGTTGTTTTCAGTGAAGTAAAAGCTTTACTACGACACAAAAAAACAGGACAAGCCAAGAAGATTGGGATTCAAGTTAATAATATTTATAAACTTGATGTAGATGCGATTTCTACAGAGCTTCCAACCATGGGGAAGTATGAGAAATCCATGCAAGTGTCCCTTAAGAGGGAGCTGGATTTGCATGCAAATGATGAACTATTGTTTCCAAAGAATGAACCTCAAGATGTGGAGCAGCCACATGCAAAGGATCATGGAGTAGAAGAAACCACTCAAGTAGAGAAATTTCAAGCCAGATGGGCAGAGGGAGTACATGCAGCTATACCTCCAGGTGTGAGGTGGGGCGATGTGCAAAATTAATCCCAACAAGAAATTTGGGTAGGGTCCTAGAGATGGTGCATCTCATTAATCGAACCTGGCTACGAGGAGCCCATAATACAACAGTAGCAGGATCAGTTAGATTGATTTAGTCAGATGTCAGGAAGGTAGAAATCAGAGTGACAAGTGTCAGATACTGGAGCGCAGATCAGAGTTGGCAGCAGTGTAGAGTGCATGGATGCAGATGTCAACAATGCAGAGAATCTAGTAGACATGTGCAGTAGGTACCAGCAGTCAGAAGACTCTGATGACAGATGCATTATACTGATTTAGTTTTTTGGAGGCTATTCAGTTTTGGAAGTGTTGCATGCAAAAGTTGCATGCAAAAGTTGCATGTGTGAGAAACAATAAAGAAGTGTTGCATGTCCGAGAAACACTAGAGAAGTGTTGCATGCAAGAGTTGCATGTCGCATGAAAGGGTTGCATGTCGCATGCAAGAGGTGCATGTCACATGCAAGGACATTCCTTTCTTTTTGAGAGGGAGTGTTGAATTTTGCAAAAAGAAACAATGAAATTGGCATCCAAGAACAACATGACAACACCTACACTAGTGTGGGACCAATAGGTCTTAGCAACACCTACACTAGAGTGGGACCAATGGGTCTTAGCAGAACCTACATTGGTGTGGGCTAAATTTGGTGCAATGTCTATTTTAAATTTCCCTTAAATAAAATGGACAATAAAATGTAATCTTATCTCATAATCACTTGTAATAGTTACCTTAGTGTGATAAACTTAGTTAGCTCATGAATTTCAAGTTGAGGCTAGTTGGTGAGGCATGCAAAGTAATTCTAGTTGTAACAAATTTCAAAGTGCAGTCGGTGTATTAGTTTAATGCATGAGTAATCAGTTAACTCAATTAGGTGAGTTAAATTCAGTTGAGATAGTTATAAATGTTTGTTGCACTAGTGAGAGACAAGTGAATTAAATATCATTTAATTCACAATCACTGACCTAACATGCAATTGATGATTTACTATTATTAGTTGTATGCATGTCAGTCCTAGTGGAGACCCAGTTTAGACAAAGGTTAAAGGGAAGTTAACTATCAGTTGTGATATTATAAAACTATCCAGATGCAGTTAAAACACCACATGATGCCCATGATACTCAGAGCAGTTGAGGAAGGCTGAAATTCCTAAAGAATAGGGATTTCATTCATCAGGATTTGCGTGAGGAAGGCACGCTGAGCAGAGGTTGAGAATTGGCTAAGTAATAGCCCAATTTTGTCTAGATCAGTGTGAGAAGATAGGAAGATTGCAGGGGACTCTTGTGAGAAGAGTGCAATGTAATTGTTTCATGATTCCTTGTGGAATATACAATATATGATAGAGGGGTTTTGAGCAGAAATCTTTCCCCGGGAAATTATATGTGTTGTGGTTTGATTTGATTCTTTCTTTGCTTCATGTGATTGGCGATTGTGTTTAATTTCCATAATTTATTTGTAGAAGTGATTCAGTATCTAGCTTTAGTACGTTGTTAGATCGGATTGAATCCATGATATACATATTGTTTGCATAATTTCTACAAATCCTCCAATTCCACAAGCAAGTCAAAGAAACTAAAACACTTGTTGAAACAAGACAAACAAGTCAAAAACACATACATGAGGTCATTGAGACTCAACATGCATTCTTTAGAGGCTAGGACACACTAGGAAAACAAGGGGAAACCCTAATTTTTCCTAGGTCTGAGATTAGTGCTTCTGTGATGAGAAGAAGGGTGTTGAAAGACAAATCAGCGTGACTGTGCTATATAGAAAAGCACTGGCAGTGCTACTGTAAAAATGGAAAACGTGCTGGGTGCTAAAAACAAGGAAAAACAAAAAAGAGTTTCACACGAAAACCAGACCTGACACAGTGAAATGACTATCAAACCCTATGCAAACTAAAAGAGACCTAAGCAAACTTATATTTCAGTGATCGGTCAAACTGATCAAAGACCATCTCGGGAAAGGAAGGCTAAGAGGCTAAAGCTCCCCGGTGGAGTCACTAATTCTATTGTGAATATAAATCCCCTCTGTGGACATAGGCGATCTCTCTAGCCCTAAAGTGGGTCTAGATACTTGAGATACTTTCTAATGTAAATCTTTCTTAGATAATATTCAAAATGTGACAAGAAAGGAGATAGAGGCAAATTTTCATGATGCTATGTTCAAACTCGTTGATGATGACCTTGATTTACAATCCTTTTAGGCTCGCTCCTTGCTACTGGTGGCACACGAATACCTACAGATAATCAAGAGGAAAAAACAAATGTAATCCAATACATAATATCATTAAACATTAACTATCTAGCAGATCAAGGAGTATTCGAATATTTTCATAAATGATTAGACAAATATAGAAAGCAAACATCAGATGTTTTATTAATGAATGTAAAAGAGAGAGATTACAACCTAGGCCTTGATGTTGGAGGCATCCTTTTGGTGAAAATCTTAGCACTTCACCGAAGCTCTAAAAAATTCCTTCTCCCGAACAACTTAGTTATTATCACAGTGCAAGAATGTAAAGGAAATGAGAGTTCAGACCAATCCAATAATGACCAACCCGTAGTGGAAGGATGGGGACCAATTTATAGGAATGAGAAGAGGTTGGGAGCCCATTAAAGGAGGAGGAAGGTCAAATTTCTAAGGGATAAACCCCCATGGATGAGATCAAAGCTCTAAAATCAGAGAGCTCAACTCTATCACCACTGTTTAACAACCAACTCACCGCCTTGGAGCTTCTAGAGTTCGAATCTTTTCCTCCATTTGAGGAAACACTACCAGAAAGGGATCAACGCGGTTTTCCAAGAAATAAGCATGCTGACAGCGCTAGGCTAGATCTGTCAAGATGACATCAGCGCAGGTAGGAAAATAGAAAACACGATAACCCAAAAAACTAGGGTTTTTACCATGTTCCTTCAATAATATTCCAAGGCAGTTTTCATTGAGTCTTCAGGGGATGTCTTTACATATTTTTCCATGGTGGAAACATTACATAGGGTTTGTCACGGGGCACTTCAGGATCAGGGATGGAAAGTGAGCATGGTGAAAAATTTCTGTGTAACAATAAGGAATCAACATCATAAAAATGACACAATAGGCAAACCCATCATTGAACAGTAATATACTCTGTAAACCCCGTAGGGTGAAAACCAATAGACGTTTAATTTTATTAAATGCTCACGAGGGTCATGCTCACCCCTCACTCAATGGCTTGTATAGGAGTCCATGCGTTGACCATTGTCATAAAATATTACAAACAAATATCATCGTAAACACAACATAAATAGCTAGAAGCTATTACAATAATCATGATATCATTTACCCACAAATCCTTGAACATGATGTCTTTGCAACCTAGTTATTTCCATCAGTAGATTATCATGCAGTTGACATTCCTTCAATCTACATGGGCAATTAGCTCATTGAATTCCATAATGTTACACATATTCTATCTTTCACATACATTGCAATCTTCTGAAGCTGGTACTTTCAACAAACTTTGATATCGTGATTAGGTCAATAATGATCAAGCTAATAAAAAATATTTATTAGTGATGATTCAACATCTTTTCATGTGTATTAATAAAACATGAACAAAATATCATGACTTTCCTTCTTTAACAATATTTCACATGCATTAATTAAAAGCACTTACTTATCAAATCATGTCTATTTGTTTTTACATATGTATGGTTATGACATGTGTATGTCCATCCATAACTCGCATGTGTAAGTAAACACATAAAGATAACCAAAGCATGCTGAGTTGTACCTATTCCACATCTATCACGAGAAGGGAAACAAATTATTCTACCCACAAAACTTAATAATATTAAAGAACCTCCATGGTTATTATCCTCTCTTCGCATAAGAAGAGGGAAAATATATTCAAGATAAATACCACATTAACTATTATTCCCCTCAAATAAGCCCGTATTATTTTCCAAATAAAATCACTACAACTGTCCATGTTCTTTTAAATGATATTAGGAACTTAGTTATGATCCTTGAGCATGTAATTATATAAAATTTATTGAAAAAAAACTATCCCCTCAACCATTTTATTTGGCGCATGACAATACGAAAATGAAAACTAGCACAATGGATATTTTTCCTATGCATGCAAATGCATATGTTTTTCCAAAAGAATATTTCTAAAAGAAATATTAATACAATGGAGCATGCAAATACATGCTTTCTTTTCCAGGAATTCTAACACAATAGGGCATGAAAATACATGCCCTTTTCCAAAAGAAATGTAACAAAAAAATCAACTACATGTTGTTTCCAAAAGAAGGCTATCATAATAGCTGTCATTCTTGCATGCAATACAAATTCTTTTCAAAATAATACTAACATAATAGCTATTATTTCATACGTGTAACTATATGTTTTTATTTCAAGAAATCCAACGCACAATTATTCTTTTCCCTACATGCAAATATATATATTTCTTTTTCTAAGATTTCTAGCTCAGTAATTATTCCTTTTCCTGCATGAAAAAATATATAATCCTTTCCAAAACATAGCTAACTCACTAGCTGTTATGCATGCGAAGACATAATATTTTTGTTTAAAGAATCCTAACACAATAGTTCTATTTTTCGTGCATGCAAAGAACATATTTCTTTTCAAGAAATCAAACACAATAGTTCTATTTTTCGTGCATGAAAAGAACATATTTATTTTCAAGAAATCAAACACAATAGCTTTATTTTTCGTGCATGCAAAGAACATATTTCTTCCAAGAAATCAAACACAATAGTTCTATTTTTGATGCATGCAAAGAACATATTTCTTTCAAGAAATCAAACACAATAGATCTATTTTTCGTGCATGCAAATAACATATTTCTTTCAAGAAAATATCATGATTTTTTATCTTTCATTACACAAAGCTTATGTGTTTTTTTTTTCAAGAAAAATTAACACAGATTACTTATCTTTTAATACTTGGAATCCCTCATCGTTCCCTTAGCCCAATGACACTCCTGACGCGACATTGTATGTCGAAACAATAATTTCTGCCACACTTCTATAGCCAATAATGGCCAGGTAAGAGATGAAGCAGTCCTATGCTGAGTTCATCACAGGACCGAGCTTTATAGAGCTCTCGAGGTTTTTTTACGAATGTAGGTTCCTCCTCACCATCAAATTTACAGCCTACTGCAACTGCTTCTTGGTAATTTAATGCTTGCAACCTTGTTTAGGAGACTTTAGAATTTCTTTCGGCATTGATATACAAACTGCAACCATTAGGTTAAGAGACACTCTCCCAAATATAGGTGTTAGGTACTCGACGCATTCTTGGCGGGAATCATCCATAGTCAACTTTTTATGCCAACTACTTCGTATATAACTTACATGAAAGGAGGTTATGTGGACAAGGATTTGAGGCCTTGCACCGAGCAAACCCTTGGCCCTGCCTCAATGAGGTCTAGAAAACTACAAAGCATAGTCCTCCGCGAAACCTTTTTTCAAGAATCGAGTTCCACTCTTCACCCTTTTCGTTCTCATTGTCATTTCAGTTTCATGAATATTAAAATTAGTTTTACAACAAATTCTTCAAGAAAATGTTTCTTGATATCAACTACTTTGACTGCATCAACATATTAACCCAAATATTTACATTTTCCATGTTAATAAAGTTATAAATGCCATTGTGAATATGCTGGCATAGGGATATTACATTGAATCATTCCATTCAAATAAAATTCCATAAACACAATGTAAAAGTATTATTTCCAAGGGTTACCAAGGAATATATAGAATGCGTCCTTCTCTAAATTAATATTAGAAATATGACATTACATTATAACAGTTTGTAGTTTCAATGTGTTCACAATGTGTAGGTAACATCAAAATAATGCTAGAAATAATATTGATAACATTACAATATAATGGTTTGATGTAATTTCAGTGTGTTCGTAATGGGTAGGTGACATTAATTTGATTTTGGGTGAAGGAATATATGACATTTTTACTTAGCAAGATTGACTCAATAATTTTATAGCTTCTCCCCTCCTATGTTAAAATTTTCCTTTTCTATACCAAATGTTCCTAAAATGTTCCTTTTCTATACCAAATGTTCCAAAGTTCTAGGAACATTAGTATGCTCAATTCTCTTTAGCCATCACACCATTTTGTCTTATGTTAAGGTTACACCATCAAACGTATCTAAGGGTGCCACTTAATTCACTTAAAGAAATCATGTATGTATTGTTGTTCCTTACCATAGTCAATCCCAAACATAAGTGTTTTGACGTCCTCTACTCTAATATCTTAACAAGTGCTACATAGTGTTAGGGTCCCGTGATTTGGCAGATTGGTAGACCAAATGACAGGGTAACATGGAACCAATATTTAGAGTCAGAGGACCTAGCCTTCTTGGATTCAGAGAGGGATCTCTCTATTGGGTGCAAAGGATGTGTTCTTTTTGCTCTAGGGTTTTGATTTTAGGCTAGTTATTAAGTGTAAGGTTTTTTGATTGTTTTGGTTGGGTAAGATGGTCAAGTGGAATAGGTGGAGTGAGAGTCTGTCAAAGCCATTGGGCTATGGAGTCAAATGAAGTCAAGGGTGTCTAAATGATGAAACAGAGTGTGTTTCAGGGCCAATTTAGCAAGGTTAATGGATCCTTAAGGTGATGTATGAGGTGTAATGAATATCAAGTTTGGGAAAAAAATAAGAGGTCTTAAACATATATAGTTTAAAGATACAACTCATGAGATAGAGCAAACCATTAAGCTTAATGAACAATACTAAAACTGATAAACATCCAAGATAAACATTCCAGTGAAACACAGAGAGCATAAGAGCTTCTAACTTTAGAAATTCACCTTCAGATTTTGGGAAAACATATAAGATAAAACAAATAACTCAATTTATGAAGAGGGAACTCCTAAAAATCATATTTCAAGCTAATGGGAACTCTGAAACAAGTTGGTAAGCATGGACAAAGGGCAAGATTGAATGAGACCTCTTTGACTTAACCTAGCAATCAATATTCCACATAAAGGCTTCAAGATAGGGTTTTGAAAGCTTCAAATAAGCAGGGCATACCATGAATAATACTTGTAAGCTAGAATAATAACCATACATGAAACAAAAACAAGTTTTGGTGGAACTAAGGAGCAATCAAGAATTCCTTAAGATGGCCAAAAGAGGAAAACATTAAAGCTATAACAAACAGGAGGACTGAGGTGCCTCAAAGAACATGTCTCAACCTATACTTTTCTGATTTATCGCAGCTAAGAAGAATGAAATAAAATGAGAACAAGAAAACATTAAGAAGTTAAGAAGACATCACCATTCACCAAGCTATGGAATCTTGCAAACAAGCTTCTCCATCATCAAGCCAAGCAAGCTATTCATCCACTTCACAAAACCAATTTCTTCTCCAAGCTCATAAAACGATGTATATTGCTCTTCAAGGTCATAAAATGCCAACAAAATACATAGGGGCCTCATGCTCTATTTATGGATAAAATGAGGACTAAAACCCTAAATGTGGTAGGAAAATGTCAAATATAGTCATAAATATCATTTATGGCTAAGAGACCATGCAAGGCCCAAGGCACATAATATCCCAAGAAATAAATGCTAAAATAACTATTTGCACCTAATTCTAGCTTAATTTGCCTCAAAAAACTCAAAAATATCTATTTGCAATAAATGAGTGTGTTTTGTTGACTTTTGGTCCAAAACACACTAGGCAGCCTCTATGCACAGCGCCACTTCAGCAGAAAATGGGGTCTCTTGCAGCTGAGTTTTGTACCCTTTCCCGACACCGGATTTGGCTCCGTGATGGCTCATTGGAAATCTTGATGAATCTACTTTCCAGAAATGCTTTAGTTGTGCTGAGTGGAGGCCATTTACCTATCCAAAAATTAAATCTCCCAACACTGCTATGTGCGCAGTGCCTGGTCTAAAAATGAAGCAGAAAGGTCAAATTTTTGATGTTTTTTGACCTTTTGAGGGGGAATGCTCCAAATGATCTGAAAATTGGTGTGCAGACTGTTGTTGATGTGAGAAATCCAAAAATGCAAACTTTGAGAGCTGAGGATGCACCAAGTTTATGCGTAGCACCTAGGTGTTACGCACAGAGGGGCCAAAAAATAAAATAAAAAACCAAATATTATTCAAATTGCCTCAAACTTGGTGGACAATTTCTTCAAGGGTTTTGAGAAGCCTGTGAAAAATATTGAGTCATGTTTATAAGTTTTTCATGGTCTTTACTTTCTTTGAGTGCTTAATTTTCAATGAATTCTTTGTTTCTGGACCTGCCATCACCTTCATTGGTGTTCATACTTCTAACTTTTGTCCCACTTTTACCTGCTACTCACTTAGGTCTTCAAAACTTACCATCACCTTCTTTACTTGCTTCTCTTTGGCTCTGTCCTTCACTAAGGTTCTCTTTTTGGTCAATTTCCTGCACTGTCACTTTGAGTTTCTTAAACATTTAGAAGTTTGATTTGTGTCATGACAGTCATGACAGCTGTCATGACTATCAAGACTATTTCTTTGTTTATTATTGACTGTCTCATTTGTGCCATTTCCTTGGTCACTGCCTTCATCTTCAAATTTTTTTGCAACCTCCTCAATTTATTGTGTTTGATCTTTCACTTCCTCATGATCTTCATTTGTTTCTTCACTTATCATCATCTTCAGTCATGTTATCACTGTCTGCACCATTATTGTGCTCACTGTCGTGCACAAGTACCTTTCCTCATGGTTTTCATGTGAACTTTCTTGTTGGCTGTTATATTCACCATTCTCTTCATTACCCTTTTGGTTTTCATCATCACTCTATTGTTCTTTCCCTTTAGACTCTATTTTTTCCCCACCACGCTCATCATTTACCTCATTATCTTATTTTCCTTCATTTCTGTTGTCTCCTTGTTCTTCATTTAGCTTAGTCTATATCTCACTGTTTCCTTTCTTTTCACTGTCATCTGTTTGTCTATCAGTGGTGCTGTTATCATCTTTATATTCTTAGTACTGTTGTCCTCTTCTTTTTCTTCATTTAATCCATCAGGAGAAAGAGGAAATAGGCAGTTTTCTTTGTGGAGAAGGTAAAGGTGAAGGATGTGAAGGAGTGGAGGTAAGTGAGTGTGAGGTGGAAAGAGAATTTTGGTGAATGGAGGCTTGATATTTGCATGAACAGATGGTTATTTTTTGGCTTGATGAGAACCTTTAAGTCTAGGGAAGACAAAAAGAGGGATGGTGAAAGAAAAACCTTTTAGCAATGGAGGGGCAGAATGAAGTAGGTCTAGGAGGAGTTCAAAGTTTTTTGGGAGGGGGCTCGGCTTGAATTGGGTGTCCTTTAAGCAAATGACAACTTTCCATATTGCAAACCCTACCTTAGAAGGTCAAGAATTGATTTCCATGACGATTTAGGGTTTGACCCATTTCTAGGGTTTTGAAATTTTCTTTTGAATATGAAGGGAAAAAATTACTTAGGGATCAAAAATGAAGGGACCACCAATTTTGTTTAACCTTGTGCAAGAGCTTGGAGGCAAGAAAATGGAATTTTAGCCCTTTTTTGAGCAATTTGGAGCAAAATTTGTCTGTGCGTAGCGCCTGTCCAATTGCACATTCAAGTTGGGTCGGCTGGCCTGTCGGAGCATAGCGCCGGGTCAATTTGGGCCAGGATGGGCCTGTCGAGAATTGTCGGAGCACAGTGTCGGTGTGTAAAGTGGGCTGTCGGGCCATTCTGGGCCTGTGCGTAGCGCCTTGGCCGGTGCGTAGCGCCGCCCTCCCGGTGCTCAGTGCAGTGTTAAATAACACTACCGCTGCCTCCTTTGTGCATAGCGTCGAGGGCCAGGTGCGTAGCGCCGGCCTCGGTGCACAACGCCTGAGAATTTTCTCAAACTTGCACAAAAAACCCTCCAAACTCCCTTTCAATGCTTCTTCACTTTTTTGAAATAACAATGAGATGTGAACGAAGTTAAGGAGGTTTTATAACTTTTTTGAAAAATGATTTGATGCTAAAAACCCACTTTATAGGGATTATTTCCCTTTACTTTTTGTCACTGTGCTTTTTGGCCCTTTAGTCTTGTAGGTGTCAGTTTGATATAAAAAAGGCTTTTTCTTTTGCAAGAGTAGCTTGATGTCTCTCTTGTGCTTACAAACCCTTCAACTAGCTCCAATGGTGCCCTTTACCCTCTTTTGCAAGTACGAATCTTTTTATGGTGTTTTAACATTTGCACACAACAGATTTGTGATCTTTGGACATACTTCCTTTGACTGACAATTCTGTCAGTTTTCCTCTCTAAAACAGTGAACAACCTCTCAGCATAAAAACCCTAATATCAAGCATCAATAGCCCCTTTAGCCTTTATGTGGGCAAATATTTTGGAAAACACTTGGTCTGTTTATTCTCACCAACTTTCCTGCAGGCAACTTTGTAACAGTCCCATTCGTTCCTTTGATTAGTTTTCAAATGATGTATGTTCAGTGAGGGAGGTGAGATTTCTAAACCATTTTTGTGCTTTTGCTGGCCACTTCTGTTCTTGCAGGTGCCTACACAATTTCTTCCTTTTATCACTGTCTCTTTTGAACTTGGACAACTCATTTGATCAGTAATGACCCATGTTTGCCATAGTTTCTTCCTTTGGAAATTTCTTCCCTTATGCTTGCCTCCTTGACTCTTTGAAAATGTTTGTGTCCTTTCTTTGAGAAGATAAGCCTTGAACTGATATTTCTGTCTCTTTTTGCTGATACCCTTTGGTGAAGTGGGGTACTGGTGTTTGAGTCTGCCTTCTTAGATCCCTTTAGCTCTTTGATTTTGACCTTTGATGATGTGGAGTCAAGGCTTCTTCGCCAAATCTTAGAGGGCAGCTTGAAATCCTTTGAAACCCTCTGCTGTTATGAAGGAGGTTCTGTTATCACTTTTTGATCAGTTTTGTCAACTTTCCCAAATTGTTAGGTTTTAGGGCTGCTTAGGAAAAAGTATATAGTGTTGTCTTCTATTTTCTCTGAAACTCCTCAAAACTCATTAATTATTCCTAAAGTCCTTCAAGGTGCACTTGAAAGATTTGAGGTGACCTTTGCCCTTGTAACCCTAGCACTGATTCCTGCTTGGTAAAAAACAGTCACAAACCCTTATGCCAGGTTGATGGCCACTTGATCCTCTTGCAGGAATGTGAGCAAAGGGCAGCTGTCCCTTTGCAAAATTCATGCTTTAGGCCAAAAACCTTCCTTGAATAACCTTTTTGTTTAGTTTGGACAAGATCACCTGTCCTTTTCTTCTTTGAATGCAGTTCCTTCACACAGAAAAACAGAGTTTGTAGGGCACCAAATCCACCCTATGACTTTGTGAAACCCTAGGTGACCTAGTGGAGGCTTTCTTGGACTTGGTTTTTGGACTAAGACCTAGAATCTAGGATCATCAAGTGTAGGATAGAGTTTATGATAAACTGATGTATTGAAGATCCAAAATCCAATGTACTTGATTTATCTAAAGAGTCTACATAGATAGTTTGAGGCTATCAGTGTTTGAGAGTATTTTGGGAGACACAACAAAGTTGTTTGATTGGTGGACTTAGGTAGCAGTGGGGGGTTTTTTAGGCAAAACAAAATAGAGGATTTGGGCCAAAGGTGAAAGCATATAGACAAGATGGATGACATGAAGCCCTAATGGGATTCTGAGATAGGTAAGCAATGCTAGACAAGATGGAAAGATAAAATAGTGAAAATTTATCTTTAAGGATGATGAAGGCAGTGAGATTTCTAGAACTCACAATGTTCTAGAACTTTGTTTCTAGAAATCTAGGGAAATCATCTAGTCATCTATGAAGGCAAAAATTACTGATGACTAACACATAGTAACTAGTCCCGCCACTTAATTTAAATATAGCTAAATTACAGTAAAAATACCGAATTCAAAAAATTGTTAAGCTTTAGAATTCCATCAATTTGAATTTTACTGATTGGTAAAGTCCCCATATGTACAATTAAAGATCAAGACCCTGATTTCAATGCTTATGCAAACAAAGTTGTTAAAAACTATAATATGTTATAATTGCATTTACATTTGAACTACATTAATCGTCCAAATTAAAGTTGTCTCTCTAAATAAAAAATTATATATTTTATTTCTTAAAATTTGAACTAAAATATTCAATAAAAAATATTTTAATATAATTATTAGTTTATAAAAATACATAGATATTTGAAAAAAAATAAAAATATTGATTTATTATTTAGTTTATAAAATGGTATCTATTTTATTTATTACAATTTAAATTTAAATTTTAACTAAAAAATTATATATATATATATATATATAATTTTTTATTTATTAAAATTTGAATTAAAAAATATATATATAGATAGATATATATATATATATATTTTTAATATAATTATTAGTTTATAAAAAATATCGATTTGACAAAAATAAATTCATTGCATTAATAAAAAGTAATGATTGCACAGTTACAATGTATTGTGTAATAAAATGTTCTCAGTCTCAGCAACGTATAAAATGTGTTTAACTTAATATCAACACAATTACCTAATACTTTATACTTGCCTAGCGAATTAGCGAATTACCTAATACTTTATACTTGCCTAGCGAATTATGGTCACTCTCACAATTAACGAATACGTTATATTTGCCTAGCGACATGATACTAACTTTATCTTGATTTTTATAGTCACTTTCATATTGGTTTTTATGAAGATTATTGAGCCCAACATCCATTGCTACCACTTAGTATCTTATACCATCACAAAATGTCTTTGACATTGATTTAAATTTCATGAATCACCTTTAAAATGTCTTTGACATTGATTTAAATTTCATGAATCACCTTTTTTTTTTTTTTAATTATCATTATCTACTTTCCAAATCCACTTTACAAATGTCTCTATTCCTATGTTCTATCCTTAAACATCGAGATAAAAATTATAATGCCAAGAAATATTATAGTACTTGAAATATATCGTTATGAATCATTTTTTTTAATTATCATTATGTACTTTTCCAAATCCACTTTACAAAGGTCTCTATTCCTAAACATAGAGATAAAAAATTATAATATTAGGGAATATTATAATATTTCAAATATATGTTCCACTCTTTATATTATTATATTTAAAATATAATAGTTTAATAATAATAATAATATTATTATTATTATTTTAAATGCAAAATTTAAAAATAGGTTTGTTTTTTTTGGTATTTGATAAATTCAAGATTAATATGGATCTATTCTAAATACTTTATAACTTATTATGAAAGGATATTATCTCGTAATATAATGTTTAAAAATAATAAAATAATACTTACATTAACAAATGAAAAAAATAGTAATAATTAAGAAAAATATGTCAATGTTGATAATAAATAAAGATATCAATCAAGTGTCTAGAGGAATCAAATCTTTTGAGATACAAATCTTTTTTAGTGTGAAATTTGAAGAACAGTTTGCACTTATGGATACTTGAGAGATCTAAAGATAAATAAATTTACATTGATATAATATATACATAGTTGATATTCAAATATTTTATATAATATGGGTTTTGAAATATTTACTTTTCAATTGCTTTATATATTATATGCATAGTGGACATTGAAACATTTTATTCAAGCATTTGAATATTTTATTTATGATCCACATTGTCCACATCAAAATTGATTCAAGCCTTGAAAATCCACATTGTTTTTCTTTTTGGTTATTAATTTTATTTTATTTATTTATTAATATTTTTTAAATTTAATTTTTATTTATCAATTTTATATTTAGAATTAAATGAATTATACATCTCCCTCTTATGAGGAAGTAATTGATTTTTTTTACTTTCAATTACTTTATATATATATATATATCCATGTTAACCTTAGATTTATCAAGATCGCTTAGGGTGCAAACCTCTTTTAGACTGCAAAACTTGAAGGTTTGGACCTCAAGAGATTTGATCCCGAGTCAAATCTTTTAAGGTATAAACCTCGAGATCAAATCTCTCAAGGTGCAGACCTTTTTTGGGGCACTTTTAGAGATTCTATCCCACTTGGCACTTGATAGATATAGGTTTAACATGGAAGTGTCTGTTAATTCCATGATGAGTATGAAGGAACTACACATCTCCTTCATCTTGAGCAAAATAAGTGTCAATTTCATAACACGCATAGAAATAATCACACATCCCCTTTATATTGAACAACATACTAATACAATGTCTTAACTACAATATATATATATATATATTTTTTTTTTAATTTTAATTTTAATTTTATTTATAATCCACATGACCACATTAAAATGTTCTTTTGATATTATTTTAAAGACACATTACCATATATCCATGGGATAAAAGTTATATATATATATATATATATATATTTGGTTACTAATATTTTTTAAAAGTTACATGTCGAATTTATATTAAGTTTTAGATTATTTATGAAACTTCCTCATACCTCGAATAATAAAATACATATATGAATAAGAGATTTTACTTAATTTGCATATTGAAATATTTTTTAAATGCCATATATCAACTTGATATTAATAATTGAATAAATTACAAATCTTACCCACAATAGAAAGTGGAAATATAAGATTTTTTTAATATCAATTACTTTATTATTAATATATTTTCTCTAAAATGCCACATGTAAACTAATATAAAATAAATTATACATATTCTTAATACTAGACTATAATATCGATATTATTTTTAAATGTCACATATCAACTTCATATTGAGTAAAGAAGAAATTACACATCCCCCATATTAAAAAGTAGAAATTAATTATAAACGAATTTAGAATTTTTTTACTTCCAATTACATATCTATCTACATAAAGTTGATGTAAATTTAAGGTGGAAATTGAAGTATTTTATTTATGGTACATTGAAATTATTTTCTTTTTATTATTATTATTTTCATTTGTCTTTTTTCCTTAGAAAAGAAAAGAAATGTAATTTTATTATCAGTTGATATAAAATTACATTTTGTAAATACATGAATCACATGTATTCATAGATAAAGATCACATGGATCTGACACAATGGTGGCTTAAAGACATCATAATCGAGCAAAAATAAAAACCTAGCAAGGAAGCCTAAAGACATCACAACCGAGAAAAAATAAAAAGCTAGCAAGGAAGCCTAATGGCCTCTATAGTTGTAGAAATTATACACTTTTCCTTTTTTCCCTCTCATCTTTCTTAGCTCCTTGAAAACCCTTTGGTAGGTTTGATAATAGCGAATTCAATATCCAATGAATTTGCTACAGGGGTGAGCACATTTTCTGATTTCGAGCTCTCTGATACATGAGGTCTCTTAGCTCCAAGTATCATTTCGTCCTTCGTTGTTGCTGCTTCAATGACAATAAGATCTAATATGACTACCATCTCTATGTTCTGATTGAGATCTATGGTCTGTGGAGGGTGCTCAACCCGAGTGTTTGTTTCAATAATTTCCTCATTTTCTTTGTTGGGTGGATCCTTTTGATCCTCCTCTTCTTCATTATCTCAAAGAGGTGCTCGTAGAGTTGTCAGTTCTTTGATTTAACCCACCGTCTTTTCCTCTTATTTGCTGGTTTTTAATCCAATATGGCAGTTGTCTTGTAAATGTATTTTTTGGATACATATACGACATTTGAAAGTCGTATTTTAATAATAAAGACTTTGTATCCACTGGAAATGTTCTTTCTTCATTTGTATGCAATCTAGTAGCCCATTTCTTAGGTCTATCTCCACACGAATGTGGGTGTAAGGGAAAAATACATTTTTTATTCTCTCACTAATTGTTTTTATAAATACTCCCAGTGTGTTTCTAATGTCTTTTAGTGCTTGGTGATGCCAAAAGGGAAGTGGGAGGTTTGGCATATGAACTCAAAGAATAATTTTTGTTACTTCTATGGTTGGTGAGTCAAATTATGGAAACCAAGGGGTAATGAATAACCTAACTCTTCCCTAGAACCATGGTCCTTCCTCCATAATTTTCTGTTAATCTTATTTTGTAGAGGGATGCACTATGAAACATTCTTTCGAGCATAAGTAGATGCCACACTCTTTAGTCTAGTTTTTGTAGACCCATTAATAAAGGTCTTTAGTTTTAGGCCAAATCCCATTAAATATGCATATTACAACCTCTTTGTGAAAATTTGAGAACATGTTGTTAACCTGTGAGTTCTTGATCTCTAACTGTGGCAACTTCTCTATATTCTCTACTATGTAAGGCCCATGCATAGTTCTTATAGGGGTTGTGGCCTTAGTATGTCATGTTCCTCCTCTAGCAGCTTATTTATAGGAGATAAATGGGATAGGTCATGCTCCTCCACACAATCCTGAGACTAAGAAAAGAGTGGAGCATCTGCTTATCTTGTATTCTTTGAGAATCCTCTTGTCTTGTAACAATTTCCCTTCTAAAATGAGCCTTTTCTATACTATTGGGAGTCCCTCACATCGTTGAATATTTTTTTAAGGCTCTCCATTGAGTCCTTATCCTTGACCCAAATCAATATGGATCTACTTGATAGGGTTTTAATGAATATATGGAAGGTCCTATTTTTATTTATGCATGTTGGGGAATGGTTCACTTCTAAGCTAGAATGGTACCACTTATCCCTTGTTGATATTTATTTCGATCTAAGGTATGCAAGTAAGGGATCGAATCCTCTTTCTTCACTGGGTCACCTCTAGCCTAGTGCTTCCTCCCTCTCTCTAAGAGAATCTGATGAGGAGATAGAGCTCGATTTAGAAGCATGAAGAAAAAAAAGAACTAAAATGAGGTAAAAGCACAAATATACCTTTAAACACGAGCACATTATCCATAAAACCATGTTGGCCAAAAAGAAGAAAACCTCCCATTTTGCAAGAAGGATCTGAATCCATAGAGTATACGAAGAGGTATGACCCAAGCTTTGAATGCCCTCAATCTGTGACTAGATTATGGAGGAGAAACTACAAAGCTCAGAGGTTGATCAGATCTGTGCACAGAAAGTCATCCTCTCCTTAGATCCTCCGTAGAGCACACATGACTGGAAAAAGATTGGTGAAACTTAGCCAAAATGATATAACTTCCCCATGATATGCCTATAATATTGTTGCATAATGCATGTAGGAATTATTTATGAAGTAAGGACTCTAATTCCTCCCCATAGTTGATGAAATAAACATCAATGTCATAGAAAAATGAGGGTAAAGGGGCATCTTTATACATCAGAAACAAATCACACCCTAAAAACTTTCCTCGAGCCTCGACCTTTCTAGATAGATCGACAATCTCAAACAAAGGAAAAAACAAAAACCCCCTTCTCCGATCACTGGGGGAAACCCTCATGGATCGGTTGCCATCGCATGAGACCTTTGCACCAACAAAAAGAGCCATAAAAAAAATCCATCCTTCTCCTTCGTTCCACCGATTCAAACATTTTTTTTTAATTTGTTAATGTAAGTGTTATTTTTTTAAACATAATGTTACTGGAAAACATCTCTACCATATTGGGCTATAAAGCACCTCTCGGTGCAATCAAATTAATACTAGCATAGATCCATCTTAAACCCGGATCTATCAAACTTCAAGAGGGATCAAATGTCTTGATGCTTGAGAGTTTCGAGGCTAAGATAGATCTACATTGGTATAATATATACATAGTCAATATTGAAATATTTTACTTAACATAAGCATTGAAATATTTTACTCAAAACTGGAATTAAAATAATTTTCTTAGGACCCACATAGTCCACATCAAAATGGATTCAAAGCCTTGAGAATCCACAATGATTTTGTTAAAAATATTTTTTAAATGGGGTATATCAATTTTATATTAATAATTAAATGAATAATACATCTCCCTCTTATGAAGAAGTAAGTGAAATCTCTCTCTCTCTCTCTCTCTCTCTCTCTCTCTATATATATATATATATATATATATCCACTTTAGCTTTAGCTCCAATTTCTACCAAACCTAGAAAGGTGCAAACCTCTTTTAGACTACAAAACTTAAAGGTATGCACCTAGAGAGATTTGATCCATCTTCACAGCAAGAGATTTAGGATTAACATGAGTATATGTTGGTTATATGTATAGACACATCATGTGTCAATTCCATGATAAGCATGGAAAGAATTCCAAATCTTCTTCATATTGAGCAAGATACTAATAAAATATATATATATATATATCTCTCTCTCTCTATATATATAATATTGAGACTAAAATATTTTATTATGATTCATATATTTATCAAGAAAAACTCTCTATATATACACATTATACACATTGAATTTTTCTTATTATTAATATTCTTAAAATTATTACAAGTCTATATATATATATATATTATTGAGTTTGTTTTGTTATAGTTAATAATTAATAGAAAGAGATTTTTTTTTTTTTAATTACTTTATTTTTCTCTATATAAAATTAATATAAAATTATGTTATTTAATATGGACACTAAAATATTTTATCTATTGATAATTTTAAAATACCACATGTGAAATAACACAAAATGAATCACATATCTCTTTCATATGGACTTTAATATCAACATTATTTCTAAATGCCACATATTAATTTCATGTTAAGTAATAAGGAATTAAGCATTTCTCATTAAAAATAGAAAGTAATTATAAATTAAATTAAAAAATTGATTTTCAATTACTTATCTTTTTATATAAAGTTGATGTAAAATTAAAATAAAAATCAAAGTATTTTATTTATAATTCACATTGAAATGTTTTTCTGTTATTACTATTTTATAAAAATTGATATAAAATTAAAATAGAAATTAAAGTATTTTATTTATAATTCAAATTGAAATATTTTTTTGTTATTATTATTTTATAATTTGTTATGTGAATATTATTTTATTGTTTTAAACTTAATCTTACATTACAAGATCTTTCTAAAATAGAAATTAAAATATTTTTGTCAAAATTTCTTACAATTATATCAAAATTTCCATTATTTTTCAAACAAAATGGTAACCAATTAAACTACTACTGCTAAGTATTCACCATATTCACCAATACCAACCTGAGTTCATATGAGTCTTCTAGATTGTGTCTCATTGTCATGAGATTAAGCATTTGCATATATATATATATATATATATATATATATATATATATATATATACCGTGGCCCGTCAACGTATGTAATTACATAATTAAAAGCGCCAAAGCAGCCGATAAATCCGGATGGATTTAGCCACGTATGGGCTTGGACCCTTAGAAGTAGTTTGCAACGGTACGCGAAGACATGGGTGGGTCAAACCGTTCTCCCATCTACTCTATGTTTGAGAGACCCATCCATGTTAAAAAAAAATGGATCCTTGCATCCAAAGTGGATTGAAGCAGAAGGGGATGGGATTATAATCCATATCATCTATAAAAGGAGAGTGTGATTGATGGTGATCATAGCCCATCCATGATAAGAATTTGGATGGCAAAGTGCTTTTGCTAGTGGATTGAAGCATAAGTGGATTGAAGCATAAGGGGATGGGATTATAATCTATATAATTTATAAAAGGAGAGTGTGATTGATGGTGATAGTCCATTTATGACAAGAATTTAGATGGCAAAGTGCTTTTGCTATATCAAGTGAGATACATTCAAAATTGAATTTTGGATTTATCAATGTATATTTATGTTTGATTAGTTTGATTTTTCAAATAGAAAGTGGGAATAGGGTTATCAATTCATTCTCTACAAGGGTTTTTTACTAGACTTTTTCAAGTCCATTTATTTTTATTTTTATGGAGGGTAAGGTTGAAATCCCCTGAAATGATGTACCTTGTCCCATAATTAGAATCTCAAAGATTTAATGGAGAGTTTTAACATGTTTATTTTTCCTGTTCACTAGGCTTTTTCAAGTCTACCTTTATTTTAATTGAGGGTAAGGTTAAAATCCCCTAAAATGATGCATCTTGTCCCATAATCAAAATCTCAAAGATTTAATGGAGAGTTTTAACATGTTTATTTCTCCTCATGGATAGTTTTAACATGTTTATTTATCTTCATTGATAGCAAGCATGTATACATTAACTATGTTGATTACCTCCCTAGAGGGTAAATGCTAGAGACTAAGCAAAAGTCAATGTTGAGTGTGCTTGGTTTGATTCAATTGGAAGATCCAAAGGGTACAAAGACCCCCTAATATACTCCTTGAACTAATTGCCCAACCCTTGCTAGTACACGAAATTTTACCATATTCCTAAAGAATCTCAACATTCTTTAATTTGTCCATGAAGTAAGATTACTTGGGGCTTCTCATTTATTATCAATTCTCTAAATAATTCTAGTTTGCTTGTGCTACCCAATCCCCTACAATTCCAAAATATCACTTTCATCTTTTACTAGTGGCTTTGTTGTTTCCTCCCATAGGAGGCTTTGTTCCATTATAGTTTCTTATGATTCACCAACCTTCTTGCACATTCTTCCTATTGTAGTATATTTTACAACACTTTTCTCCTTATTGACAATCTCTTCTCATTTGTCCTTGTTTGAATTCCATCTATATTTTTTTGTATTAGCTTGCCTTAGACTATTTCCGTCTCTATCTCCTCATTGGAGTGCCCATCCATCACATTTGACTCAATGAAAGGTGGAATTCCATTGTTATACATTGCCTTTGTGGGGGAATGATCAATCTCATCCTAACGGTTTGAGGTGTTGCATTCAGGCGAAGGAAATACTTCAAGATTTTCTTTGAGAGGAGGCATTCCTTCATATTTTCTTATAGTTTCATTAGGGTCCTCATTTTCTTTTGAATTTTGTAAATCTTCCATTTGAGAGACGGCTTCATACCAATTTCCATTATAACGTGTTATAGTCCTTTGTTTCATATCCTTTGGATTCTGGTTTGATTCAATCAAGGCCTAGATCCAAGTGCACTTGATTAATTAACTTCAACTTGAACGTTCTCAAACTGAGGAGGGGCTCATTTTTATTCATAGAGCATTTATTCTTGGCCTGTTTCCATACTCATCACTAGCTATAGCTCCTTTTCAAGGACCATTTTAGGGATTTTTTTAGAAAAATGACCAATTCATCTCACACAATGTATTTATAGGGAAGTTGCACATAATCCTTTGGCTAAATATGCATCTAGTTATCTAGGGTTAACTAGATTACTTTCTGTAAGCCCTTTTCCAAATCCATTTCAACACAATTTTGAGCATAGGAAAGCATTCCATGTCACGGCTCAACTCAATCAATGTACTTCCCCAAATTGTTTCCAATGTATCCGGCCATGTCATCATTCGAGTAGTTAAAGGTATGTGCAACAAACATACCCACACCAAAATTATAGATAGCATGCCATTTTCAAGGTTAAGTTTCATATCCATGACTGAGGTCCTACAAGAGCCAAGAAAATAAGGAACCTTGTAGAAGGTTAAGTTTTGATCTTCCTTCTTGAATAGAAAAGTGGAAAACCCTTGCCACAAATAGAGAGGAAGAGATGTTCATATTGAAATATTTTATTTATAATGGATATGGAAGGAATTTTGTTTATAAATATGCATTTAAAAAATATTTATAAATTCTACATAACAACTTCATATTAAGAATTGAATAAAATACAGATTACCTTTTAGAAAGTGAAAATCTAAATTACTTTATTTTTTTTAGTAAAGTTAATATAAAATTATGTTACTTAATCAACACAACCACTAAAATTAACTCCAAGAGTGTGAAGATAATTAAATCCACGACCTCTCAATATCAAAGGTGCTTTAACAACAGGGCTCAACCAATTGAATTAACCCTCAAGGATTAAAAAGTAATTATTACTTTATTACTTCATGGTTGAACTAATTTTTTTTGTTATTACTAATTTTTTAATTTGTTAAGGTAATTATTATTTTATTAGAGGACAACATCATCTTTAACTAATAAAGATATTTTATTTAAAGTGGACATTCAAATATTTTATTTATTTATTTATTTTTTACTTTTTATTTTATATATATATATATGAAGTTGATATTATTCCTTAAAAGTGCTTCTACTTAGCTAAGAGCTCATCTACCTTGAACCTAAAGAAACACGTTAATGACCCAATACCCAAAGGCATATGCCAGGTGAGAAAGCCTCCAAAAATAAGTTAGTGGCCCAAGACTAGGAGGCACCGGGAGGCGCCTAACAGGGGTGAATGCTTTCCCTTTTTCTGATCACGGTGGCCTGGTTTTCCTTGAATAATAGTGATGTGTGAATCTGCATTAGTTGATAGCAGTTTTTACTTTCAATAAGTACATCGCTATATAAAGTTGATATAAAATTTTGTTACTTAATATGAACATATAATTAATTTATTTATGGTTGAGAGTGAAATATTTTTTTTAATTTTTTTGTTATTATTATTTTTTCAAATACCACATGCCAACTCTATCATACTACATGGAAGAAATTACACATCACCTTTACATTGGGTTATAATCTCAAGCAATGAACTATGAACTGAGGGAGCACAATGAGCTTGAGATTATTGATTTTTATTACGCTTTTAATTAAAACTAAATATGCATTATTCGTTTTTGTTTCTGAGTATAACTCACAATTTTTTTAATTTAAAAAGAAAATGTGGTAACTCTACATTGAGCATGAAAGGAATTACATATATGCCTCATAATAGGCTTCTCGATGAACAATGAGCTTGAGATTATTGATTTTTATTATGCTTTTAATTAGAACTAAATATGCATTATTCGTTTTTGTTTCTGAGTATAACTCACAATTTTTTTAATTTAAAAAGAACATGTGGTAACTCTACATTGAGCATGAAAGGAATTACATATATGCCTCATAATAGGCTTCTCGATGAACAATGAGCTTGAGATTATTGATTTTTATTATGCTTTTAATTAAAACTAAATATGCATTATTCGTTTTTGTTTCTGAGTATAACTCACAATTTTTTTAATTTAAAAAGAACATGTGGTAACTCTAGATTGACAATGAAAGGAATTACATATATGCCTCATAATAGGCTTCTCGATGAACATTACTTGTTTATGCGAGACAAAGAGGGCATTTGAATTCCTTAATGAGTCTTTTTTTTTTTCGGTAAACTTTGTTTTTGGGGGTTGTAAACATGTAGTTGCTATAGAATAATTAAGATACCATTTGTAATTATATATTTTAATGAGTTTTAGGCCTAGTTGGCCATAGATCTAATTGGCCTTTATGCCCCAACTGTATTCTTTAGATCATGATTATTTGTTGCTTCAATTATGTAATTTCAAATGTGGCATAATGTGATTTAACACATGAGAAAGTCAAGATCCTTGCAACAACTTGAAATACTAGCTATTCTTTACCCCATTGAATCAATTGAAATAACATACTTGTGGGGGATATAACAATTAAGCAAAGGCTTATGCTCTTTCATAGGGTTGAATATTAGCACAAGCTTATAAGATGCCCAACAGATCACTTATTGGAGACTCTAGAATCATTATTCAAAGTTTGATAAAAAAGATGCTCCCAAATGACAGTATGGGGCATCTAAAGAAGTTTAATTCATATGAGGTTCATCATGCCTTGAGACAACAAAGTAAGCTTGTTGATTCATTTTCTAATTTAAGATCTACATTATCCTTAGGAGAAATCAGAATTAATGATGCAAAGTCCTTATTCCCTATCCTATAATCATATGTTAAGTGTAGTTAAATTAAACCCTTATGTAAAAATGGGGTGCCAAATGGTGGGTTGATGGGAATTATGGAATGCAGGTGATATTATAAATTGGTATGGGAGTGATTGGTGTACGTAGCCCCATCATACCAATGTGTGCCATGGTTATGGTGTCCTTTCTCCAATGGTGTTTCAGTAATCACCTATTATGGATATGATGTTGGTCTTCATGGAAATGTATAATTCTGATGTGAAAAAGGAGGTCATTGGTTCCTTCTTGAGAATAATATTTGTGCATTGAAGTTATTTTAGTCTTGGTCATGCATATGGATTTATATTCAATTGAGTTCACTTGAGGTGGAGGAAGCGTTTGGAAGATATGAAATGAGAGGATGTGGAGGTGGTGATAATACAAGTGTGGAGTAATAATGGTGTAGATGCCTTCTAGGCTCAAGCTGCATTCCATAAATACCAGAAGCCTTGATGTGTTTTCCAGCTAAGAATTGACAAATGTTTTGGCAAAGCATTACCCCTTCAGTCTCCCTTGTCTAGAAGCTCTCAATTTTTCTTGCTTAATACTTTGTAAATTGGGGGATCATTTGTACTAGGGAAAATTTGAGTGGTTGAATCTAGTCAAACCCTGTGGAGTTGTTATTCTCTGTAGAAATGAATTATTGGAGTGGTCGATGTCTTTAAGACAACATATGATCCAATGTCAACTTGGGTGGGTGCAAAACATTGTTTGTAAGTTGTTCATGATTATTCATTTAGATAAGAGAAGGGATTCTGGATCATATGAGTGTCTAGGTTATTATTAAAGCAAAGGAAAGCGAGTTCATTGACTAGCACACCTTCAAGTGTCTTTTAGTTCCCCTAATTTGGAATTCTCAATGGTGGTTTACTCAAATGATCCATGTAGCTATTGGTGGCCACCCACCTATTCCACCTAGACCTCCGATCGTTTTTATTAGTTTCCTTGAATATAGCAACATTTACAAGTTTTAGTAGTTTTTCGGGGCCTTGAAATTTCAAAGCTATTTTGACCCCATAAACGATGTTTTTTTGAGGTACGTAGCAGGCCTTTGTAATTACAGGCCTACTAAAAATCCTGTAGTACATAGAGAGACCTTTATAACTAGGTAGCGTAAACACCAAACGAAGATCATATGACCAATTATGACTCTGGGAAGTTGGCTGCTCAACTAACCCCAACATGGCCTACAAACTTTTGGCGTTCCATCTCCTAGATTTATGGTTTTAAATTTTTAGGGTTTCCCTTTGTTTTTCAATAATAAAAATTACTGTTAGCCTCATTGTAACACAATTCAGAGGCATGTAGTCGCCACATCTCTTCTCAGAGATAAGCTACCATCGCTTGAGCTAGTTTATTTCCATTATGTATGTAAGCATTTTCTAGTTCTTTGATATTAATGAAATGAAGATTTAGTTTTGTTGCATCTCTGTGTTTATGTTTATATTTTTATTGTGTTATGTTCCTGCATAAGTCCAGATCACCAAATTCAGGGGATGCTCTGTGTGCTTTTGAATGGTACTATTGGGTTATGTACTACTTTGCACCACTAGTTTCCAAGGATGTATTCAACAAACAATGGTACAAAATATATATTTTTAGTGGATAATTGTTATATTCTATGCTATTTGAAGTTGGTCAGGGGGGATTAGTCCTGAATATTTTAGGAATGTTCTGCATGTCTCAATCACCATGGGGGCCTTGTCTTGACTTCAAAAAATTGGCTCATCTTACCTTCTCATTGTGGTGAAATCATGTCACACCAACCTAGTAAGGAGTATCAAAAGATAATGGAAATGATCTCTCTTCTTCACATAGAAATTATTTCCTTACAACTTTGTCATAATCAACTGGTCTCTAGGTTCTCTACTACAATGGATTTATTGGATAATCATCAGACCATGATGCATAGAACAAAGGATGAACTCTCCAATTTTCGTTAATAGATTGAAGAGTTGTAAACTCACAACAAATGACCTATGAAATCCTCAACCTCACACAATATTATATGTGATTAAGATCATGATATTCCTAATATTAATCTTCCAATACCTCTTAGCTAAGGTGAAAAATCCCTGATAGTGTAAACCTCCTTATGATAATTAACATTTATTGCACTTATTGTCAAAATTTGCGAATATTTTCACATATTTATGCATATACACATGGTAAATTAGATATTAATGAGAAACCCAAAAATAAAATGGAGTCTTACACATTCAATGGGAATTGGTTTCCTTTGATGCAATTACTACATTCCATACCGCCAATTTTATTAATACAAGTTCCTATTTTTTTGGTTTGCATCTACGCACAAAGACATGGGTGGGTTGAAGGCATTGAGTACTTTGATTAGTATTTGGTTGCAGGGACATAATTTTACTGGAAAATTGTTGTTACGGGGTGATTTTCCCATCAAATACAGTTAAAAAGTTTTCCAAAACATCAATATCCTTCGTTGAAATTGTGAAGCCGGGTGGGAAAGATGTGAAAACCGTAAAATTTAATGGGCGGGTCTATTTTGAAATTCCAACCTGTTTGGAGGGAATGAAATTTACATGCCGTGTATATTTCCACGAGGGAATACCCACCAGGCATGCCACTGGGCATGCTGTGTTGGAAATCAATGGTTGGATGCCATGGTGGAACACTAAACCCTTTGAAGGCATGACATAGTCATCATTCGATTATTAGATCAATGAATTCAACACCTTCGTTTTTTTTTTTCGGGCCATGGGAGGAATGGTATTAGAAGAATGTGGACATGAGCATAAAGGGTGATATGTAGTTTTCAGACTCTTTTAGAAGGAGCAACTCTTCCCCACTGATATATTTGATAACCCTACAATCAAGCTTCATTAAATCCACACCATTGAATATCGTGCAAGATGTGAGGAAAATTGAGTGATTTTATATGACAATGGAGTATGATGCAGGTTTTAACCCTTGGATTACATCATTGAGTGCGTGGAAATTTGAGGGCCCGTGTAGAAAAACTTCACATTTTAATTGTGTAGATAAAGTTAAGTTTTAGGTCTAAGAGGATTTGGGAGATGATAGGTGGAACCAATTTTCTTTGGAGTGCATATGTCACCATCGCTAGGTGACACATTGGCTCATGTGCCATGATGTGTCTGTGGTATAAAACATCAATGTTCCAAATTGAGTTAAGTTTTTCAAAGAAACATATTTTTGTATCCAAGAGTGAGATTCTAATGAAATTTATATTGTTAAAAATCTCTTGATGAGTATAAGACTATGATGGTGTGAACCATGGAGCTTGAATTGAGTTAAGAAATACATTTTTTTATGACCCCACCTCCTTAAGGTGACCTAGGAGGTTGGGTTTGTTACACTAGGCTACCTAATAGCGATGAAAGTGTGCGCCTGAGAGATCAATTAATTCTCCATTTTCCCGTGGATGATCACTACTTTCTCCTTTAGAGAATTAATATCTAATTTAGGGGTCGATAATGGAGCTTGGCCCATTCCTTCAAATCCAACATAGTTTCTTTTAGCTTATACTGCCAAATATGAAGAGAGTAATCATCCACCCATCTACTCTAGGTTTGAGAGACTATGTAAAAAGAGGATGGATCTTGAATCCAAAGTGGATTGAAATATAAGGGGATGGGATCATAAACTATGTAATTCACAAAGGAGAGTGTGATTGGATTGTGATCAAAGGTAACCCACAATAAGATTTTGGATGGAAATGTATAGTTTATTTCAACAAAGGAGATGCACAATATGACTAAGAATGATTCTTCTATTTGTCTAGGTATATCAACCTTTCACTAGCCTGATATCCACCAAATCAAGAGTGAAAATTGGGCCCTCCATTCATTCTCTAAAAGGTTCCTCAACTAGGCTTCCTCCTCTCTTATCCTTTTAATTGAAGGTAGTGTTGAAATCCTCCGAAATGATGCATCTTGTCCCATAGTTAGAATCTAAAACTTCCAATGGAGAGTTCCAACATGTTGATTTTTTTGATAGACAACAAGAACATATACATTAAATATGTTTATTACCTCCCTAGAGGGTAAACACATGAGACTAAACAAAATCCAGTGTTGAGTGTGCTTGCTTTTATTCAACTAGAAGATCACAAGACTCCAAAGGGTACAAAGACCCCCTAATGCACTCCTTGAACTAACTTCCAAAACCTTTCTAGTATGTGATATTTTAGCATATTTCTAAAGGATCTGACCATCCTTCAATTTTTCCCTTAAAGCAAGAGTACTTGGGGCCTTTTATTTGTGATCAATTCTATAACTAATTCCAATTTTCTTGTGTTACCCAATGCCCTACAATTTTGGGAGATCACTTTCATCATTTACCAGTGAATTTATTGTTTCCTCCCATTGGAGGATTTGTTTCATTATAGTTTCTTTTGACTCATGGACCTTCTTGTACAATATTTCTATTGTAGTATATTTTTCAAGGTCTTTCTCCTTATCAACAAACTCTTCTCATTTTTCCTTGTTTGGCTTCCACCTAGTTTTATATATTAACTTGTCCTAGACTACTTCCTTCTATAAGTACTCATTAGAGTCCCCATCCATCACACTTGATTCAGGGAAATGTGGAGTTCCAATGTTATACAATGCCTTTGTGGGGGAATGACCAAACTCATCCTAATGGTTTGAGGTGTCAATATTTTCTTCGAGAGGAGGAATTTCTTCAAATTTGCTTATAGTTTCACTAGGGTCCTCATTTATTTTTGATTTATCGAATATTCCTCACGAGAGAGGGATTCATACAAATTTCCATTGAGAGTGTGTTCTAGTCCTTTGTTCCTCATCCTTTGGATTGGGGGTTGATTCGATGAAGACCCAGATCAAAGTGCACTTGATCGATTAACTTCAACTTGAAAATTCTCAAATTGAGGAGGGGGTTCTTATTTATTCATAGTGTGTTTATTCTCAGGTTGTTACCATTACTCATCACTGGCTATTAATCCTTTTTAAGGACCATTCTAGGGATTTTATTAGTGAAATTCCCATATTCATGGCACAATTTTCATTTAAAGGAAAGTTGTTGATAATCCTTTGTCTAAATATGCATCTATTTATCTAGGGTTAACTAGATTTATTTTGGAAAGACATTTAATAAATCACTTGAACATAACATTCAACTATAAGCAAAAATTACATGTCATGGATCAACACAATCAATGTACTTCCACAAATGGTTTCTATTGTTCTTTACCATGTCATCATTCCAGTAGTGAAAAGTAAGTGAAGCAAACGTACCCACACTAAAAATACATATAGGATCTCATTTTTTAGGGTTAGGTATGATATAAAATGATTTAGGTAAATCCCATGAGAGCCAAGAAAATAAGGACCATTGTGGAAGATTAAGTCTCAATATTCCTTCTCCTTGGATAGAAAAATGGAAAATCCTCGGTTGCAAAAAAAGGAAGAGATGGCCCTTGATAAACGATTACCATTTCTTATCTACCTTAATCAGCATGGCTCATGGGATGGAAAAATCCCTCTAAAATACCCAATTATACCTTTCTCCATCATATTCAAGGCCATGTTGTGTGAATGTAAAGGATGAACTAAGAATTTTTGGATTTCACCTATTTTTTTCACGAACTGGGATGGTTGGGATTTGATTGATTTGCTTAGATAATAAACCAATGGGTGAAAGGCTTTGATGTTAAGAGAAGGAGGTAAGACGCTCCCTCTAATGGCTAAATCCATTGTAATATCTAAACCATCTAGCTAGTGTTATAGAGCGAAGTAGAGCATAGATGATTGTAAGCTCAATTAATGTGTTTGACTTTAAAAATTAGTTTGTTTTATGATAAAAAATCTTGGTTGAAGAAATCCTTACCTAATCCCATTTAGAATCTATGCAATATGAAAATAAATAAACCCATACCTACATGGATTCCATTAATGTCTCTAAGGTTACCTAACCATTTTGTGTCTTATGGATGCTTACCATATTGATATTCATTGTTAAGGACCAAGGTGGACTAAAGAAGAAGAAAACTTGGGTTCCTACTAGTGACATCATCAACCTAAGCTTGAGAATCATTGTGTTTTGTTTAATTGCATCTCAATTCCTCTTAACTCATTACACTAGTATAAAATGGCTAATTAGTTACTAAAAAACCATTAAAATTTTCATATAAACGACCATTTTTCAGTCGGTGACTAGTAGTAGCTAATTTACAGTATCTTATAATGCGACCAAATTTTAGTCATTTTTAGCTTAGTCATTAATTTGTTGTCTCAATTTCATCATCTAGTAGTATATTTAGTCAATGATTTTGTCATTAATCTAGCCATTGATTTAATCATTAATTAATGACCAAATTTACAACAAAATATATTACTATATGATCACCTGAGAAAACCAATTAATGACCAAAATATTGGTCGTGTTATAAGATACTGTAAATTAGCTACCAATAGTCATATATATGCAAATTTTAGTCATTGTTTGAAACCAATTAATGACCAAAGAAATATGAATAAATTTTGGTCATGTTATAAGATACTGTAAATTAGCTACTAATAGTCGTTTATATGCAAATTTTAGTCGTTATTTGTAATCACAAATTTATCATTTGCAGTAGTCATTTATCTTTTTGGTAGTTTCATATTCATTATATAAATGAATAATTTAATAGTTTATATTTATTTCATTTACTTTAATTAATAATCATTATAAAAATTATTAAAACTAAAAATAAATTTTTTATTATATATATATATATATATATATATATATATATATATATAATTTTAAAAACACACTAGCTAGGTACAGAGTTTTCACGATTAGGAGATATTCCCTCCATGACCCCCACTTGAAGTTACATGCTGAGTCTTCATTGCTAATTCCTCCAGCATTTTCACTAGGGGTGACTGGACCTACACCAAGCAGAAAAATTGGACTCACTTTCTCATCAGTTGTATTGGAAATTATCGTGCCAGATTGAGATGATGCCCATGTTCTAAGTGGGGGCTCATTGTGTTTACTTGCAATGTCTGGAGGTAGCTCATCCTATCCCGGGAGAAGAAGCAGACCTTCCGCCCGAAGAGCGAAAGGCTCATTATAACGTGCTTCCCAAAGAGAATAAACCAATTGCCTTTCTTTGTTAACTACCCATAAATCATTCGATAACATCTGGCAGACATCAGCTATACGATCCTGAAGAACTTGCTATTTTCCCTTCCTCATCGTTCAAACCAGCAGCCTCTGCCTTGCCAGCATGAGATCAGAGTTAACAAAAAACAGGAATCAAGGATTTAGAGTATTAATTATTATTGATCCATGAAGGACATAATTACCATCAGCTCAAGGAGCTATGTATAAACTCGTTAAGAAGCAGATCTGTTTTATACTTAAAAATAAATATTTTTTTCCACTGTGAATATATATATATATATATATATATATATATATATATATATATTGGTCGTGCTCTGAGCCCGCGCTGCTGCGCCCTAGCAGCTGGTTGCTGCCTTACCAAATTTACAACAAAATATATTACTATATGATCACTCGAGAAAACCAATTAATGACCAAAATATTGGCCGTGTTATAAGATACTGTAAATTAGCTACCAATAGTCATATATATGCAAATTTTAGTCATCGTTTGAAACCAATTAATGACCAAATAAATATGACTAAATTTTGGTCATGTTATAAGATATTGTAAATTAGCTACTTATAGTCGTATATATGCAAATTTTAGTCGTTATTTGTAATCACAAATTTATCATTTGCAGTAGTCATTTATCTTTTTGGTAGTTTCATATTCATTATATAAACGAATAATTTAACAGTTTATATTGATTTCATTTACTTTCATTAATAATCATTATAAAAATTATATATATATATTATTTATTTTATTTTATTTTCTTCTATGCTCTAAGCCCGCGCTGCTGCGCCCTAGCAATTGGTTGCTGCCTTGCTGCCCTTTTCTTGAGCATGGCCCCTCTGGAGTCCTCCCCAGAGGTGGCCGCTTCTCTGATCCGGGCCCAAGCCTTCTCTGCTCTTGTCAACTCTTTGGCCCCTCCTCGCTCTAGGCCGACGATCTCCAAATTTGTTAAGAAGCTCGGTGGACTGCAGGAGGTTGTTCTTCCACCTTCTCTACCTCACATGGCTGCCCTTTCTCTTACTGAGAAGGGCCTCATTGGTCAATTCACCGGACTCTGGCCCTCGCCTAAGACAGTGCAAAGATGGGTCGAGCGCAACTGGTCTGACAAGATCAACGAAAAAATTTCCATTCGCTTCTACGGAAGGGGATATTTCACCTTTCACTTTGAGACGAAAGAAGATAAGGACCTGATATTCAGAAATGGACCCTATTTCATGGACACGAGGGGCCTGTACCTCAACAAATGGATGCTATATTTTGATCCTAAACTTGACATTCCAAATATTGTTCTTGTCTGGGTGCGCCTCCCGCACCTCCCTTTACACTGTTGGGGGGATGATTCTGTCCAAGCCATCGGGAACGTAGTTGGAAAATTCATTGACCGCAGTGAGCCAAAGGATAACATGCAAGCCTGCGCTAGGATCTATGTCGAGGTGGATCTGGGCAAAGGCCTTATCGAGGCTATCAAGCTAAAAGTAGATGAATGGACACATATTCAACAACTCAACTATGAGAAAATCCCATTTAAATGCAAGGTATGTCACGAGTATGGTCACTTTGCAAATCGTTGTTAAAAAATTATTGATGTTGAAGCCCCGAAGACTGATTCACAATGGGAAACTGTGAAGAGAAATAAGACTTCCTCTAACCTTAAGAGTAACACCCCTGCAGCGCCTCCTCCTAAATCCAACCCTTCATCCTCCGCTTCTCTCAAGATCTCAGATCCAATCCATCAAGCTTCTGCACCTTCCTCTCCCCCCCCCCCCCCCCCACAAATCCACGCTAGATCTCTGCAATCCATTTTCCTCCATATCTCCCCCTAATGAGGATCCCCCCTTCTTACCTCTCCCTCCCAACCTGATTCCCCTTGTCCCTCCCCCTCTGTCCCTGACCCTCCTTCCTCCTCCCAAGATCCTTCTTCTGTTCGAATCACAAGAAACTATGTGAAGGAGCATGGAGCAACACTGGAAAACACTAAAAAGTATGGCCCTGGAACGAAATCGTCAAAGCAACACTGTGATGAAATGCTCAAAAGGATATAGCATTGGGAACACAGAACCCCATTGAAACTTACATATTGGGTCAGAATAGCAAGGATACAGGACAAAAGGAACAAGGAGAGAAAGTAGCTCTCCGAACAACATTTTTGTAATGATGAAAGTTCTGTCATGGAACAAAAGGGGTCTAGGGCATCCCTCCAAAATAGTAGCCCTAAGAGACTTAATAAATCAAGAGAAACCAAAAATTATTCTCATGCAGGAAACAAAACAGGGAGATCTGGAAATGAAGACAATAATGGACAAAATGAAGCATTATGGTGGCACCTTATCTGAATCAAGGGGAGCCTCTAGTGGATTAGCCACCCTTTGGAATCACAGCATATGGAATCATAAATACACTACAACAAACCAAAATTGGATCAAAGTGACTCTAGAAAATTGCAGAGATCAAAAAACAATCATTGTATACAATGTTTATGGCCCCAATCATTACAGGGAAAAAGAACTTTGTTGGAGCTCCATTAAAAAAAACATAGAAAATGAGGGCAACAATAACATTATAATGGGAGGAGATTTCAACTTAATCCTCCATGCAAATGAGAAAAGGGGAGGCTGTTTCAATCTGGACCCTTCTCGAGATCAGCTTGAAGACATGATGCAAAACCACGTATTGGTCGACATTGCTCCAAAAAATCGCAGATACACTTGGAGCAACAGAAGAATTGGGAGGGGAAATATAATGGAAAGAATTGACATAATCCTAGTTTTTTTCACTCTTTTCTCATACTACTCCATCGCCACTGCCAACGTTCTCCCCTTTTCAGCCTTTGATCACTATCCCATCACCCTCACTTTTGGTGATCACCGCTCTCTTGGCCCCATCCCCTTCAAATATAGTCCGCTCTGGAATGGCATCCTGGAAGCAAACCAACTGGTGCGTAATACTTGGATGCAACACATTGAAGGTTCTCCCTCCTTTATATGGGAATCCAAGTTAAAAAAAACTAAGTTGGCCTTGAAGGACTGGGCCAAAAATCAGTACAAAGAGCCGGAAAAGGCAAAGACTGAACTTAAGTCCAAATTGGATGATGTCTACAAAAACATCGAAATTCATGGCCTCAACCAAGATCGCCTCAACCAGGAAAAAGATCTATATTGGCAGCTCTACAGAGCCAACAGAAAATAGGAGGCCTAAGGCAGGGATGTCCTCTTCCCCCATACCTCTTCATCCTCATGGCAGAATCCTTTAGTAAGGCCCTGGATCATATGAGGTGAGCTGGCCTCATTACGGGCATCAAGTTTGGCAATAGTGTTAAAAATATGAATCATTCTCAATTTGAAAATGATACTCTTATGATGGGAGGAGCATCAAGCATAATTGCATAGCGGTTTAAAACTGACTTGCACAAATTCATTCTCTATTCTGGAGGCTTGATCAATTATCAAAAAACGTTGCATTTATGGTTGGAATGCTACTAACCAAACCATACACAATATTGCTAACATCTTTGGCATCCCTTGCAAATTGAATTGGGACCATTTCACTTACCTGGGCATGCCTGTGAGTGCTGGCCCCTTAAAGGCTGAAGTATGGAATATCACTATTGAAAAAATGAAGAGAAAAGTTTAGCAATGGGGCTCACCATGGCTCAATCTAGCAGGGCGCCTTGTCCTCCTCAAATCTGGTCTTTCATCCTTGCCCTTGTATCACTTCACTCACCTTCAAGCCCCTGCTATCATCCATCTCAAATTCGAAGCTATCATTAGGCATTTTCTATGGCAGGGAGGAAAGAATGAAAAAAAAAAAATACAATCTGGTCAAGTGGAGACAAGTAATCCAAGACCAGGAACATGGAGGAATTGGCGTTCGCTCTCCCAAGCTCCTGAACAAAGCCTTCATAGGGAAGATTGTTTGTAGGCTAATCGGTGGCAATCAGGCTTGGTGGAAAAAATTCATGGAGGTAAAGTACCTTAACTCTACCCGACAACATCTCTTTGACCATGACATTCCTAATAGACCTAGCTCTAAAATCTAGGCTCTCTGCAAAAAATCCATTCCTTTGTTAGTCCAAAATCTCTCCAAAGTCCCCATGGGGGGTAATACCATCAATGTTGGAAAGGACCAAATTATGGGGAAAACTCCCATCATAGACAAGCCTGGCACCCAGCGCATCATCTCTCACTTCAGTAATATGGGCCTCAGCCTCTTAAGTCAATTTTCCAAATGGGATGATTAATCTCAAATCTAGATTGGTTGGCATTTTCCCAAAGTCCCATCGCATCTTGAAGATGATCTTGGCAACCTCAAATCCCACCTCTATGGCTCAGCTCCTATAAAAGAAGACAACATTGATGAATTTTGATGGGACCCCTCGGGCTCGGCATTTTCCATCAAAGCTGCCTACCAGCATCTCTAAAATGCCTATTATCCTGCTCCTATTTGGCCCAATTGGAAAGCAGTATGGAAATCAGAAGCAATCCCCAATATTAAGATCTTCATATGGTCTCTCTTGAAAGAAAAAAAATTAACTTAAGAAAATCTCAAGAAAAGAGGTGTGCTCGGACCAACAATGTGCCCAAATTGTCAAAGTTCTGAAGAGACAACTCTCTATGTCTTCATTGGGTGCCCCTTTGCTGCACGCTGCTGGACTGATATCATCCCTTCCTACCAACCTTGCTGGGTGCATCATGGCTCCATTGCAGAGGTTCTCCATTCCTAGAAAAGCAACTACCCTTGGGGGAAAAAGAAGAGAAAAATCTCGAAGAGGATCTAGGATACGCTGCCATATGTATTTTTATGGAACATTTGGCTTACTAGGAATAGGAAGATATTCAGAAACAAAGAGCCTTCTTTTAGGAAAGTTTGCAGCAATTCATGGAGCCGCACCCTTGAAACTATCTCTGCCAAGTGCAACAACATAATTGACTATAGTGAACTCTGTGTTGAGGAAAGGAGTTTCCTTGGCATCCTTTGGGACAGAGCTAACAACATTAAGTCTCCTTCAAATCATCCCTCCAAAATAGACACAAGCTGGAAGATTCGGCTCAAAGAAGTGGACTTCATTGAGTGGATAAATAGTAGCACCATGCCTTCTCTTTTCTTTGATGGTGCTTCAAAAATGAATCTGGGCATTGCAGGAGCGGGAGGCATCATTAGAAGTGCGAATGGATCCATTCTCACAACTTTTGAATGGGGTCTTGGCACCCTGTCCAATAACAAAGCGGAGGCCTTTTCCCTCCTTCAAGGGTTGTATCAGCTAAAGAAGCTCCACATTTCAAATGCTATGGTTTTTGGTGATACCTCTATTGTTATCAACTTGATGAATCATGATCGCCCAACAAAAAACATAGCCCTCCACTAGATGATTAGCAGATGTCGCAACCTTTTAGAAGGTATGAAAGGCACATCCTTCTATCATATTCTCCGTAAATACAACAAGGATGCCGATCTTCTTTCCAACCGATCTTGCGCTCGAAATCCCGGACAATTCCTTTGTACTGATGTTCTAAATATCACTCCTCTTCCATGATCTTGCTTCAGTCTATATTTAGATCTCATGCGATCTTTCACTCTGGCCTCACTGCATTGCCATGCCTTAACCGTACTCTCATCCTCCACCTTCCCATGATCTTATCACTTTGGGTCTCCCCGCGATCTGCCTCCCTCTTCTTCCGCTGCTCTATTTATTCTTCTATTCTCTGCTCAATTTGTCATTCCCCTGCTCACTATCCACGTGGTATTTTCCTCCCCTGTTATGCTCCTCTGATTAATTCTTTGGACTTTCCCTCATCGACGTTGCGCTCAGCTATTCTGGCGCTATCTCCTTAGCCTTACTTAGGCGTTACTCTTCCGCCTTCGCATCTGCTGCATGCTCCTCAACCTTCCACCATCACATCTGCTGCATGCTCCTCAACCTTCCACCATCACATCTGCTTCTCTTCTCACCTCCCTTCTGAAGTTGCGCCCTTGTAATCCTTGCCCTTCTCTGCCTTCTGCGGACACTGCACTCTCCCACGGCTTAGCATTTTCCTCCAGCATGGCTCGCAGTGAATATTGCCTCCACTACGCGAATCTTCAAGCTGAGCTTGAATAAATCAGAGTTCACCAAAAAATCCTTGATGCAAAGCTGCAAACAGAGGTCAAAATCTTGGACGAAAAACATGAAGAAGATGTTAATGTCTTCCTCCAGAGGGTCACCTCTCTTCAAAATCAGTTTAATACACTCTCCAACCGGTGTACACACACAGAAGAATCAATCAAAATCCTCAAATTCATGTTGGAGAAGCACACAACTCCAAGCTCCAACTCCAACAACATGAGGGATGCTGGCAATGAAGACAATCCTGATGTCTCAACGACGTGCCATATCATCCATGTCAACATTGATTAACTTACTCTCTTCTATTAAGCATGTCTTTTAAATATGTCTTACTTCTATCTCAGTTCATCCGCATATATGCATTGTCTGTATTTCAGCTCTTCTCGAAAACTAGAAACAAGGGAAATGTAGCATTTTGCTGTAGCTACTTTCTCTACTGTACTGCAAGCAATCTAGCATGTAAACTTGGAGCTCTTTCTCCTGTTTTTTGGAATACCAAATAGCGACCAATTATGTTAAAAAAAAAAAAAATCATTGTAAACAACTAATTTAAGTGTATATTCATTTTATTTGTGTTCATAATTAGTCAATATAAACTACTAATTTAGTAGTTTTAGATTTATTTTATGTGTTCATTATTAATCAACATAAATTAATTAATATGATTTTGCGACTAAATTTAAAAAAAGTCATATAATGTGCATGTTTATCTAATACAAAAACACAAAGTTACATATGTTAATTACAATACTAAACAATATTAAGTGCAACTATAAATAATTTCAACCACATAAATTATATTATATAAAATATCAAGTATTACAATATGATTTTCCAACTTAATATTGGTTGGACTAAAATTTATACTTGAAATGTTGTTTCGTTACTTCAAAACATTATCATTGTGTTTCCAAGGCATTGTAGGTGAATTCACCAACTCTGAAGACTTGATCATCAATTTATATGTGTGTGTATTATGCGGGATATTGGCTCTAAAAGTATCACTAAACCGATTATCTTCTCTCTCTCTCTCTCTCTCTCTCTCTCTCTTTGCATTTGTTTCTCTAGTGTTGTTGTTCTCCTCTTTATTCAATTCTTTCTTCTTACCATCAATATTGAGTTCCTTTTCTGAAAACAAAAGAAGATACAATGTAGAGTGTAAGCCATGAAAGACAATTAACACTAGAATATAAAATAAAATAGACTATAAAGGATTTATACGGCATATACCTAAATATCAACAATGTCAAAGTAATTTTTCCCCTTAAAAGAAACAACTTAAACACATTTTATTTAGTTGGGTGATAGTGGCCCCACATGACCTGTATAAACAAAGCAAATAAAATGTCACCATAGAAAATAACACCTTAGTAACTTAGTATTCAGCCTTCACGGAAAGCTTAGGCACAATCATGCCAACTAAATTACATGCTAAAATTCTTGAGTTGTAGATAACTTGTCAAAACAAATAATTTGAGATGTGATGTCTAATCCTTGTCATTTTATTCGCAACAAAATTTCATTATCTAATGGATGAACTTGATCAAGTATATAAACAACATGTGCTCAAATAACAACATGAAAGTAAATTTTTCTAATAGCCATGAAAATATTTTAACACAAAACAACTAAAAGGATTTCAATCAAAATATTGTAATATTAATTTCATCTTCAATCTTTGGTTGTTGTTTAAATGGACATGATGCCAAGTATTTTCAATTTCATAGTTAAAAGAAAAAAAATCAAAATAAATGTTCAAAATACAATCAAACAATAAATAGAAGATATCATGGAATGGATATTGCAATTCTAAAAAATCTGTTTACATGTCCATCGATGCCTTGTCTGGCATTCCTAAAAAATTTCTTGCCCAAATAACCAATGAGGTGAAAGAAACACAACATTAAAAACCATAGGAATCCCTACTAGAAACATTTCCCTACTATAAATCTACATGGATTTTGTGACATTCTCTCTGTCTTAAAATGCCCTTTAATTGATGGCTTTTGGTTAGTTTTGGAACCAATATAAAAAAAGAAACAAACAACCTACTTCTGGGTATGGATACAACCAATTTTCCTAGCCAGAAATCAGGATTTGGACTAGATGTGCACCTTTTCTATCGCATTTTTGTCAAAATTTGGTCAGATCAACTCGAATCATCCTCAAAGTAGGGTTTCTAGAATAAGGAGTAGGGACCTACAATGCGTTTCAAGAAAACAATTCAGGGGAGGTGAAAGGTGGTAGTTCAATCACCAATCTAAGGTTGAGTAAGTGGCACACTTAACACCAGAGAAACCATTCTCAGGACACTTAAGGAGAATTGGGTTTTGGCTCAAATAGAATGAAGCAACAAGTAGATCAACATTGTTCTAAGCGTTCTTTTTCCGAAGGGCATCATGTGTCCTGGAATAAGAATTTCGGAATATCCTACAAAAAATATTTGAAAGAACCAAAGGTTATAGACAAAAGCATATTGTTGAAACTAGAGTTGTTTGGATTTCAAAACTAATGATTTTATCCTTCAGATTTTACAAATTAATTTCAGTGGTTTTTGCATAAATACATCATATTTAGCACCCCATGGCCTGGGTGTATAGTAATGTCAAAATTACAGGACATACAACTTTGTTGAAATCATTTTCAATAAACATCTGTTGATTATCTTGGCCCCCTATCTCTGAACGCAAATGAGGAAGTGAGCCTTGATGATGGTCTGTGTAGGCAGTGCTAATCGTGACCATAAAAATGTATCATCCTATGTGATATTCTTCCTCAAGAGAATCGCAACCATGGTTTGGATTTCCACCTACACACTTGATTGTAGGACGTGAATGAGCTTCATGTCCATAGCATCTAGGTGCTTCTCCTTGCATAATTTCAACAACACCTCAGCTTGGCCTCTTTGCTCATTGCTGACACTCATTTTCCTCATTGAATCACATCCTTTTTCTTCCCTCTCTTGCGATACGCATACGCTTCGCTTCAATTTGGTTTTTAATTATTATTACCCCTTCATTTTTGGTTTTATTCATTCCATGGTCGCTAAGATTATGACCAATGTGGCCAAGGAAATGGCAAGCACCAATCTTGGTGTAGTCATCAGGCTAATCAAAGACATCATTAATTTGGAGGAAAATATTCAAGTTGTTCATACGAACTTCGCTCACATGGCGTCCTTCTTCGACCATATTCAAAATCAATTCGAAGATCAACACAAAATGTTGTTGAAGCCCGCAGAAATGTGTTTGAGAAAGATCAACGATGCCCTCACACATGCCAAACAAGTCATCCATCTCGTTAACCTACAATAAGTGAAAATATTCGATTATTGTATTCTCTGCAACCTCAAGCACTCTAAATAATGTAGAGAGTGAGAGACAAAGTTCGATCACATATTTCAAGAGCTTTGAGGTGACCTTCAAATTCATGTTGATCTCAAATAAGAAACATCGCATTCAAATCCTTGTAAATGCTTTCTTGGTTGCAATCCTATAATAATACACTAGAACCTACATGGAAAGAAATGCTCTTCCATTTAGTCTGTAAGTGGCATAAGCAGGCAATGGTTGTACAATGCTGAACAATCTCTATATTAATTTTATAGCTATCTATAACTGGATGCTCACTTGAATGCGTTAGAAGTCATGTGATCTACTGAAACTCATATTCTTAAGAGTATCATTAGTGTACAATGTCTTATGCAGAAGGCATAGGCTTACATTGCAATCTCCAAAGCAAGTTTAGATTTGCATGTGGATCATCTGCATACCCTGCTAGTTTGTGCACAAACAGATGGCAATTAAAACTACCCTCCATCATCCCCACATGTTTATATTCACATAAGGGACGAAGATCATCCAAAGAATCAATTTCTCTAAGTCCACCAACTTATTGCAAACTAAACCTACCATGTCGTGTGAGAAAATAACGAAAATATTCTTCGGTGTATGATAATACTCATCATAAGTGTAGATCTTGATAGTTCAACTATCATCCAGATGAAGTATTTATGTCCCCAAGGGCACATCTCATTCAAGGAAACACATAACTCCATCTTCATTTTCTAACCAAAACGCCCTCCTGGTACGCAACTCAAATGCACATTTAACAACTTCTTTGATAGCTTCAGTTGTGCCATCAACACCAATACTCCTCGTAAATTCCCCACATTTGATCACAATCACCTTCCCTCCATAAGATGTGTGATGATCACCATTTGCAGTGGCATCCCTCCAATTCCATGGCGGTACACCATTGGCAATAACATATATTACATAAATACTTATTTCCATAGTATATTTCAACATGTTCTTGCATGATTCATTCAATCTAATTACAATGTTGTTGCCCTGAGGCATTTATGTAATCCATATAATTAATATAAAGGCCAACAATGTTGCATATCATCATATCAATGTATAAGAGAAAAAGTGGCAGAAAGGAAAAGAGAAAAGTTAGATTATTGGGTGAACATTAAAGGCATACATACCTTTAACAAAAGAGAAAAGAAGATGGAGAAGGTGCCTCTTCTGAAAGAATTTGAAAGATCAGATGAATCGAAGTGGAGGAAAAAGAAATAATTAGAGGAAAACAAAGAGAATACGAGCAAAGATTTAATTGAGAATGCGTTTAACCAAACATTAGTGAGCATGAACCATTTGGAAAACCTCCTTCCCATAGGGATCATCTTTGCATTTCAGATTATGTGCCCAATTTTCTCCAATAGTGGCCACTGCGATCAAGTTAGCGCTTTCATGACACAATTCCTCCTCGTCTTCTGTGCTCTTTCTTTCTTTTTTTTGTTTCTTTCACTAATAGATTTTTGTGGTCTGACAGTAAACTCCATTGTGGCTTGGAAACTCGCAAAGGTTTGTGGACTTTTAACTTTAGAGAATAGATCATACCAAATGTTGGAAAGTACCACATTCAATTCCTCGAATTTGTCCACGCATTTTTTTCGGTTATGGTGTTTTGTTGCCAACACTCTTCTGGATGATAATGTGGTGAGATGTTTGTATCTTGCAACTAAACACCACACAAAAGAGATTTTGGATATGTTTCCAGTGGGCATCAGGGTATTTTGCAGCCTACTCTTTGTTGTGTTTCCTACAACTCGCCATGGTATTGGATACCTTGTTGCACCTCATGTCGGTACAACAATGATGATCAACTGATGCTATTGCCAAAGGATGTCCATCATGGTCTAATATGCGTTCTAGATTGAGTGACGACTTCCCATTTAATTTGGGCGAAAAATTAATGTAAGTGTCCGTATTTGCAACAATTATGGCTGGAGGGGTCTTGTAAGCCACATTCTTGGCCATGTCCCTTAGTAATTCCTCCAAATCCTTGTAACATGACATCGTTGCAGATACACCTTCAAATTATTGCATATGGCCTTGGCTTACAAGAGCCGATACCAAACATATTGTGTCCATGACAACGCCTGAGGCAATGTCGGTCCTCCTCCAACCTATCCCAAAAGAGATAAACATAAAAAGAGCTATTGAATTTTCACTTATCAACACAGATCCAAGAACATCTATCTGGATCACTAAGAACCTTCGTATGTGTAGTGATTTCCACATTGTTGCCAAGTCCATATCCAAGATTTTCAAATGATAAATTACTATGAGGGATACCAGCCAATTCCACAATTTCAAGGATGGGATTTGTTCTAATAAATCTAAATGGATTTTATGACATTCTTTGTAGCTTGTAATGCCCTTTAACTGATGGCTTCTGGTCAATTTTAGAACTGATATAGAAAAAAAAACAGACAATCTACTTTTGGGTATGGATACGACCAATTTTCCTAGCCAGAAATCAAGATATGGACTAGATGTTCCCCTTTCCTATCGATTGACTCGAATCATCCTGAAAGCACCAACATAGAATGAATGGCAGGGTTTTTAGAATAAGGAGCAAGGACTTACAATGCATTTCAAGACAACATTGAGAGAGAGGTGGGAGAGAAAGGGAGAGTGAGGAAAGAAGAGAGAGAGGACTTGAGAGATAGGAGAAAGAGATGGAGTTGGAAGGGGAAGAAAGACATAAAGAGATAATGGTGGAGAGGGAGAGGGAGTGACAAGGGAGAGATGCAGAGATGATGTGTGTGTGTGTGTGTGTGTGTGTGTGAGAGAGAGAGAGAGAGAGAGAGAGAGAGAGAGGGAGAGGAAGAGGGGGGAGAGATAGATAGATATGGAGAGAGAGTGTGTATGTTTTGGGGGTGATAAGGAGAGACAAGGAGAGATAGAGATATAGATGGAGGGGGAGAGAGGGCAGAAGAGAGAGGCAAAGAGAGGGAGTGAGGAAGAGAGATAGATATGGAGAGAGAAAGGGAAGAGAGGAAGAAGCCATTCCAATGTCATTAACTGTAAATTAACTGGTAAGCAATATATGAAGCCACAAGAGAATGGGAAATGGATGAAAAACAACTTTTCTCAGATTATTGAGCAATAGTTCTATCCCACTTTGGTTTAAATTTGATTTTTTGACACAGTTGGTACTGCATGGTATCCTGCATGGTCGTCATGATGACAATGCCAATTTCATTCGCACAATCCCCGCAGCTCGGGTATTCCGCTTCCTCTGTTCAATACTCAATTAGAAAAATAAAAGTGGGAGTTGGAAAACCAAACAATATGCGTTTTTTTTATCATGTTGGATTCAATTGTCACACGTCTAGTGATATCACATCTCACAACACCAACAATATTGCCCTTGTGTGAAATCCAGAAAGAGAAATTGTAGCTCCCAATGCAAACTTAATAAACCTTGCTACTTCACCAAGCAACGAAGAAATCACGTTGGCTAACATGCTCGTAAAAACTTATACCCAATGCGGTAGTCTGGAAGATGGTCGTCTGATTTTTTATCAAATTTTCCCAAAAGACAATTTCTCATGGAATTTGATGATCGGTGAGAATATCAAGCAAGGAAGGTTTGATGAAGTCCTTAATATTTATTGAAAAATGTGTGCAGTGGATGTGGATATATAGCCGGATGAGTTCACATTTACTCATGTTCTCAAGGCCTTTGTAACAACATGAGCTCTTCGATCGGGTAAGGAGATCTATGAGCATATCAATTTGAAGTGGGTTTAGTTCATATGTTTTTGTAGGGAATGATCTCATATCAATGTATTCCAAGTACACGCGTATAGAGGATGCATGTAAAGTGTTTGGCAAAATGTTTGAATAGAATTTCGTCTCGTGGAATGCCATAATTTTGGGTTATGCTTAGGATGATGGTGGTGAAGAGGCATTGGAATTGTTTGTGATGCAAATCTCAGGAAATGCACCGAATTCAGTGACCATGGCATGTGTTATTCCAGTCTGTGCTAGACTAGCAGCTTTGCAGCAGGGCAAGAAAATTCATGCTTATGCAATACGAAGGGGATTTGCATCAGATGCATTAGTGGGGAATTCACTCATTGACATGTATGAAAAATGTAGAAGCTTGACGGAAGCGTTCCAGGTGTTTGAGAAATTCTCACAAAAAAGTGCGGCTTCCTGGACTTCTGCCATTAGAGATTATGATTCAAATGATAATAATTTCAAGACATTGGACCTGTTTTATAAAATCAATCTGCAAGGTTTCACTCCCGACGTGGTAACCCTTACAAGCATCCTTTCAGTCTGTACCCAATCAGGAGCTCTGCAACATGGCAAGGACATCCATGGCTATATAACTAGATATGGGTTTGACTCTGTTATTTATATTGGGAATGCAGCCATAGACATGCATGTCAAGTGTGGGGATATGGAAGGTGCTCATGATTTATTTTGTAGAATGTCTCATAGGGATGTGATCATATGGAATATGATTATAGCAAGTTACTCACAGAATGCATAGCCTGTAGAGGCATTACAATATTTTCCTCAAATGCAACTAACATTCAAGCCAAACCCATTAACTGTTTCATGTATTCTCCTAACATGCAAGAGCCTAGTAACTTTGCAACAAGGGAATGAAATTCATGGTTACACAATTAGAATTGATTTATTATCTGATGTATTTGTGAAAAATTCCCTAACATACATGTATGCTAAATGTGGGAGCATAAAATATGCATGCAAGTTGTTTCAAAACCTACCTCAAAAATATTGTCACATAATTTCAATAATACAACAATGACACCCAAAATCCATATATGGCTGATACGAGTGACTTATTTCAACAATACTCTCTCACATATGTATATCTAAAACCATGAGTATACAACCAACTTGATTGAGTGATAAGAAAGTACATACCAAGCTAGATCAAATTGGTGACCATCACACAAGGAGTGCCTTAACAACATAGCCATTCACTAACTATTCTACACCCCGTGGGCAAGACATGCCTAACCATTAAAAATTATAGTTCATCATCTAAAAATTTGGACACAAAAATGGTCAAATTGACAACACAAGGTGTTTCTACATTGTTAGATGCAGGATATAGACCTATCTTCAATTATTATGCAAGGTATATGCAGATTTCCACTACATAACTCAATCACCTCACAAGAATATCGAGTGCCATTAGCAAGCCCACATCTAGAGAACTGTTTATATTGGAATTCATGTGGCCACAAATAAATAAAGCACCTTTTACCATCTTGAACAAAGAATAACTAATGAAAAAGGTAATTTACAGACTAACTTATGCAAAAAGGTAATTTACAGGAGGGTTCGAACATTTATTTTCACAGAGTCCATACCTTATGTGATATTTCAAAAGAGGCTTGTATTGGGGTCATATCTTGAAATGGGGTCAGCGTTGTCAAGAGCTCCCAAAGAAAAATTCCAAAGGCGTACACATCAACTTTTCTTGTATATGGCGTTTTCTTGATCATCTTTGGTGCAATCTAGCGGCAAGTACCCATAAAGCCTCTCATTGTGTCACATTGGGACTCAAAACATGACACCCAAAAATCAACCACTTTCACGCACATGTTATCACCCAAGAGGAGATTCTCTGATTTGAGATTCCTATGCTTTATACCTTGAGAATGAAGATATTTCATTCCCTGGGAAATATCAAGGGCCATATTCAAAACAAGTTTCAGTGGAATTGAATGTGGCTCTTGCTTATGAAGGTATGTACTCAATGAACCTCCAGGCAAATATTTAGTGATGATGAAAAATACAGGAGGCTTCTTGCATGCTGCAAAAAACTGTAAAATCTAGTTGCATCACTTTGTCAGTTAACATGTTGAAATAAAATGGCTATCTGCTTTGACCATTCCACAGTTTACTGAGATACTAGGAGGTTGCATTCTTGAAGAAGAGCCTACATGAACAATACAAGAAATACCTTCGAGTGCACTAGCAGATCAAGTTTTCAACAAAATAAGAATGAGAAGGCATGTTTCCAGTAGCATCACATTTTTAATCCATCAACAAATTCATTAATGTATGGTCAACTTTAGTGATTAGAACAAAGGGTTGTCCAAAGAAAAACTCCCAATTGCGATTCCTTGGAGGTGTTTTCTCATGGACCATAATGATTGTAGCATATGGTAAGAATGGGCATGGTAAAGATTCTCTCCTTCTTTTTGACCAAATGCAAGAGGCAGATGTTATGCCTAATCACATAACCTTCAACGTTATTCTTTAATGCCTGCAACCAGGCAGGCTTGGTTGAGGAAGGCTGAAAGTTCTTCGATTTCATGAGCCTTGACTAGCACATCATACCGAAGTTGGAACACTATCCCTGCATGATTGATCTCCCTTGCCACTATTTTTGAAGCCTTTGTTTCTACCCCAACAACGGTAGAGGCTCTCTTACATACAAGAACTTGCCGATCAATGCCTGTTGGATGTTTCGCAAGTTGGGGGAGATGGGTGGATAAAGTACTGTAAAATCCATGATTTCCGAATCTCAGGCTGGAACTAAATGTTTATTGCATGTGCGTATGTAGAATTCCCAACGAATGATTGCCTGGGCGTACATAGAATTTCATTGGTTAAAAACAATATAGAAATAATAGAAGATGGTATTCAGTATCCACAACTCCAGACTCTATTGCCATAGAATAATATCCCCCTGGCATCCTGATCTTAGAAGGATGCAGGGGTTTTCATAACCACCGGACAACAATTAAAACTCAATATCTGTGCGTATGTTGATGACATGAAATGTTATGCCAGCGTTACAAGTCGTGGGTTTACGTTCCTCCCAATTTTTCTGTAACATGCAACTGTTTTTGTTTTTTCTGAACTCCCTATAGTAAAGGTCGTTTTTTAGAAACTGATACTGTGTCAAGTCATTCGAATCACATAATGTATCATTAGACATTCATCTCAATATTTTTGGAAAATTTCAAAATTTGCAGATTTGGAAAATTTGGAAAATTTCTGACCTTTGCTAAACCTACCTTAACATAGGGAAGTCCCTGAATCCTAGAAGCATCTATTAAATTTCTTACAAAATTACTAATTTACACTGAAATTTAAAAATACATACGAATGAATAAGTGAAATTAAAATCGATATGGAATACTTCATACCTTCACAGTGTAATGGCAGAGCAGAGAATTCAGATTCATATCTCTAGTTTCCAAGTACAAGAAAACGTTCAATGGACAAGTCGAAATGTTGTTACACATTCTGATTAGATGGATTTCATCGCTCACCGCCTTGAGCACGTTCATCTAAATGGATTTTCAGTGCTACAATGGATCTTTCACCTTGAGAACCTCTCCCTGAAATGGTACTGGTTTTAGATGGCAATATTTCCGGTGCAGATTATAAAGGCCTATAAAAAATCTCTATTTTGAGAAAAATACACTTGTCAGGGAACAAAGAGTGTGTAGCGTTTCCAGAGGGGTTTGGAGCATTACGGAATTTCCGAATCTGAAAAAGCTCATGCTATAATATTTTCACAGGTTGAGACAGTTTCCATTTTTGGTGAATGATACAATGCCAAAGCTACCGTATTTGCCACTGGAAGCTGATGCTAGCATCTGGGGTACATTGCTTGAAGCTTGCAAAATTCATTCCAATATAGAACTTGGAGCGCTTGTTGCAAATTGATTTTTTGAGTTGGAACTTGAAAACGTTAAATATTATATAACTCTGTCGAACATTTATGTTGAGACTGGAAGATGGAAGTGAGTAGCAAAAGTAGAAAACAAAATGAGTGCTATGGGAGTGAGAAAGAGTCCAAGGTGTAGTTGGATTTTGTTCTTGCATTCTCTGTAGGCATGTTAGATTTTTCATGAGAGGATGGAGGAAGTCTGCATATCTAACAAAATCTTCTGTTCTATTGGCAGACGAGAGGGAGGAATGCAATTTTTTCCATTGCATTTTCACTTATCAACACAAATCCAGGAACATCTATCTGGATCACCAAGAACCTTTGTATGTGTAGTGATTTCCATTGCTGCGAAGTCCATATCCAAGATTGTGTCAGTTATTCCTCCAAATCCTTGTAATAAGACATCTTAGTAGACCGACTTTCAAATTATTGCATTGTGTCCACTGCAGCGCTAGGCGGTCCTCCTCCAATCTGTCCCAAAAGAGCTAAACTTAAAAAACAAGGGTTTTTAAAAACGATTTGTCTTTAGTGCAACTTTTTGAAGGCTTTTCCGGTGGATTTTTTAGGTCTAATTTCTCTAAAATCCGGCAGGAATTCATTGAAAAAATAAGTTTCATGGGTAACCTTGTAGAATCGAAGTGCCCTAGGGTTTTTTTAGGGTGCTGAATCTATATATACAGTAAAAAAACCAGTTTAAATAACAGAAATCAAGATTTCACCTCAATGTTTTTCACCGGATTCCTGCACTAAAGACAACTCCTTTTAAAAACCCCTCTAAATCCCTGCCAAAATCAAGTTAACTTTTTAGGAAAGACACTAATTTTTTGATTTGTTTTGGGTTGGGTCTAGTTAAAAGTTTTTTTTTTTTTTTTTTGGATTGGGTTTAGTTAAAAGTTACTTGACAATAATTTATTTATTTATTTATTTTGTTTAATAATATTTGGATTTTCAATAGTTAATTCATTTTTATATTAAAAAATTAAAATTATTTAATCAATTAAAAATTATTTTGGATTATATTTTCAAATTAAAATTATTTTTAATATTTATTAAAAAAATTAAAGTTGCCTTTGGATGGAGTATATTACCAATATTATTTAATGTTTATTTATTCGAATGATATTTTCAATTATGTTTATTGTTTAAGTTAACCTAATAGAATGAAGAATGATTAACTTCCTATGAGCACAAGAGGCTATGATTATGTGACATCAATGATGAGCAATGTTATTAGAATATGCTAAAAGAGATCAAATAATATGAAAAAAAATCAAAAGGTTAGGCCTCCTTACTCACCTACAATGTCATGATCCTCCTATAAAATATAACAAAGGTCGACGAAAACATTTTTTGATTTCCTTATTTTGTTCTGTTGTCTTTGCTGAGGCGTTCTTGTTAGGATCGAGATGCTTGAGCACTGCAACTAGAACCAAAAAAATTATGACAATGTTGTTGGTGTATAATATCAATTCCTTTGCAAATGAAACTTGCTTGCGTGCCATGTTGGCAAACTAGTGATAAGAACCGGTGCAATAAAATATGAAGAAACACACAACACAATCTCAAATGTCGTTTAGGCATATATTTTTCTTGGCTGCAAAGTAAATTAACACATCTTAAAAGTAGGGCATTTCTCTTTGGTTTTGTGCTTGAAGAAGATAAAGAGTAAATTTCAAATTTTCCACACAATTAAGGTAGTATTCTTGAATTGACAATTGATTAGCAATTTTACCGGTTCACTTTTATGGGAAGTTGAGGTAAAGGGCTTTTTGGTTTGGTGCTTGAAGAAGATAAAGAGTAATTTGTAAATTTTCAACACAACTAAGGTATCTCTTGAAAACTAAGGTATTACTTTTGAATTGATAGTTGATTAGCAACTTTACTAGTTCACTTTTATGGTTAGTTGGGGTAAAGGCCTTTTTAGAAGACGTTTTTTTTTTGGGATTTCAGGAGTTAACAATGGTCATCACAATTACTGTGGGGAAGATATTATAGATAAAGTTATATCTTTATTTTATTTTTTTCATAATTATTAAAGATTAAAGACATATAAATATATTTATAGATAGTGGTGTTGTTTTTTTTTTTTGCAAAATTAAATTAAGTGTTAATCTAAAATTGAGAAATATGGTTTGTTTTACTATTCTCAATAATATATTATTCTCTTTGCAGGGGTTCTTCATAATGTATTTGGCTCAATTGTAAGCCTTTGAATTTAATTCCTTGTGAATGTGATCAAAGGATATAACCTTGAAGGTGTTAATCAACTCCGCAACTCTAATAATCTAATAATACAATAAATAAATGTTCAAGTATAACCTTTCAACCAATTTTAACAACCTTTGAATCCCTTATCACTTGTAAGTTTAGATTTTTGAAGTGACACAGTTAAACTGACTAATATAAATGACTAATTTGTATTATTGTAGTACTTTTTAAGTAGTCATATTTTTGTTCCTAATCTAAATTAGTCATTCACGTTAGTCATTTTTAGTTGCATTACTTATTATCTAGTTGTATATTTTAACCCGAGACTAAATTAATTCTTTATGTTAGTCGTTTTTAGTTGGGTCACTTAAGATTGCTCATTTTTGGTAGTATTTCACTTGGAAAAGTTGCGGTGTTAGTTCCCAATCAATAGGGTGATTTTGATATAGAGTTAACTATAGGAATGAGATATCTATTATTATTCACTTCTCTAATTAGTAGCATCCCTAGTAACTCTTCTAGTAATAAATCCAAAAAATCTTTCATTGTGAGTAGTCATCCTACTTTTGTGATTGATTCATCTACAATTTTAGTAACACGAATGGGATATCATTTAATTCCCTTGCACACATTACAATTGACCTATATATTTGATATTTTCTTGAGTATTATGGTAGTATTTACTCCACTAATGCTTCTAATCATTCCCTCAAGTCCCACACTTTTAATCTTCTTTTTGTAATAATATAAATTAAACTTGTGGTTTCTAACCAATATGGTCATAATATTCCATCGTAATATCCCAAGATTAAATTGTGGAAGCATATAACATATATAAATCCACCCAAGTATACCATGCATCTATAAATTTCTTAGTTTATTCATTTCTTAACACCATTTTCCATATGTACCTTCCAATAGTCCTACAACTTCATGGTGCTTAAATTACACTTGGCAACCATATTTGGGGATATGAAACTCTATGTACTCCATGTATCAATTAATATAGTGATGGGTAGGTTTGAAATGATACCTATATCTTAGATGAGGGAGGCCTAATATTTTTCAAGTGAATTTTCCACTAGTTCATAAATCCTTCCTCTTACCTTATCTTCCATAGTCTCCCTAGGTCCCAATTGGTTCATGGTATTCAATAAAATTCATCCTTTTTCGACATTGGTAGTAATTTTACCATTGTCCCCCATGTTCAAAACATATTACTTTTAGGTTCACAATTACTTAATCCTTATGGGTTTTGTATCTTTCCTAGAATCACTCAATGGGGTTGGATTAAAACTCTACTAATTATAATTTCTTCTCCAATTCTTCGAGTTATTGACCCTATAATTTGGTTTAGCACTATATTTCTTTTGATATTAAGCCTCAAATCCACATAGTGTAGTACTCTTCATTACCTATAACAAGGTCTCTAGGATTAGCTTTTAATTTATCTCTAACATGGTCTCCAAGTCCTCCACTGAATCTCCCAACTTGGGTCTTTTCAGTAAGTCCAACAACAAATTTGTTCAAGTATACAAACTTGCATTCATTCTCTTCATCTATTATACATGCCTATTTGAGTGAGAAATATTGATCTTCCTTCTTTCAATGTTACATCACTCCAAGGTTATCTTCCTCAAAATGAGTCCTAAGCTAATCCTAACTTTGATTCTCTCCATCCATTTTTCCTTCTACTTAAGATGGTCCCACTACATATTCGCACTATTAGTCAACTGGTAGATAGAAAACTTATTGTTTTTAAAATGATTGAATCATAAAACATCATGTACCTCTCATCTTTCACCAACCATGATTTATCCCCATTAGCTTTTTTAATGATCATGTTGAAAGTGGGAGCCTTTTTCTTCCTTAATTCATAACCTAATTTTTGACACTCAACAAATTCCTTAAGAATGCACTCTTCTTTTGATAGTGGTCTCTCATCTTGATCTACGTCTTGGATCCTAAATACTCTTACATAACCTTTAATTTGTCTAAGGTATAATGGATACTCATTAAACTAACTCTTTAATGTCTATACTTCTCGATTCAAGTCCTCATGTCTTTGATTGGTCACTAAGGGGAGAATAACCTTGAAAAGTTCCCCTACTCTTTGAATTTGTGAACTAATAGGGGGCCATATCAAAATTTTTGTATAACATACGTCTCATAATTCATTAATTAGAATTCCATTGCTCGGGTGAAACTATAAGAACATCCTATGTATATTACACCTAAATGAGATTTACTTAACATTTTTGTACTTTATAGTTATGTTGATGTAGTCTCTATACTTGTATTGAATTTGGAGTGAAACAGAATATGCATCATCTCCTCCAAAATGATTTGGATTGGATCATTATATTTTTTTCATCCATATTGATGCTTTCATGGTGGAAAAATCAGAGAAATATGCTTACAAGAGCAGTTTTAGTGGTAGGACCCGATTTGATGCCTTAACTGGTGTTTTTTGGGGTAAAATTTTGTTGCTTAATTGAAACACCCCATGACCATATTCTACAAATAGATATACCTTTCCAATTGTCCAAGAAATATGCCATTTGGAGTTTTAACCCAAAGGTTATCCCTCTTTAAAGTTGACTAATAATGATTAATCACCATAATTCGACATGATGCCACATAAATCCATGTTACTCATGGAAAAGGGGTTATCCATGTGGTGATGATGAAGAATAATCTAAAAGGGTTTAGTTTCAACTAATGTTGAGGTTTAAATTCATCAAATTTAACCAGATGTCTATCAGTTTGTGTTATAACTAGACCATTAGGAGGAAAATGGGTTCTATTATATTTTCTTGCATTTTTATTCCATGGTAGAGAAGAGTAGTTGAATGTGGAGAGAGAGAGAGAGAGAGAGAGAGAGGATTTTGTTTTGTAGTATCCCATGGGCCACGTGTCTTAGGAAAATCACAGAGAGTGACTACTCCTTTTTATTTGCATCATTTTCATTCCATCAAAAGGAAGTAGAGTAGCCTCACCTTCTAGTTGTTTTTCCTCCTAAATTAAGTGTTTCCTATATCATATATTGGTATTTGTTGGGATTGGTGTGTGTTTTCATTTCACTATTATCTATTTATTTCATTTTATATATTTCATGCATAAGCAGAAAATTGGTAACTAATAAATCTATAAATCTAAGGAAAATTAACCTTCATAGTATATATTTCATATTTCAGTCTATCCAGAATAATTTACAGATCATTTCATATTTACAGAATATTTCATATTTCATATTTCATATTTTTATCAGATCTATTTTGAAAAACTATCCAGTGTAATATCTAGAATAATTTACAGATCATGTTAGTATTAGAGTAGGTTTCTTTAGGTATTTTGTGGGAACTTGCATGAGATTATTTCAGTTTAAGCAAAAAAACATAAAACCCTAGCCTGGACGATGAATTGGTTTATGATGATCCTCAATATTTGACAGAGGACATGTTTTCACAACTGTAAGCACAAGTTGTAGATATAAACATTAATGTGGGAATCCTCGTGGTGTCCCTAACCAATAAACTTAGGCTATTCATAGAATGAGGTTCCAATGGAGAGGTTAGATTGGAAGGGAAATTGGGGGATTAGGAAGAACTAGAGAAATATTCCAAGAAAACTGAAAAGGAGAAACTAAGTTCAAGCACCATGAACCATTCATATTCTCTCTTAAATAAGGAAGTAAACATGGACATAAAGTCATATCAACATGAAATCTATGCTTTGAAATTAAATCAATGGTTGCAATTTTTAAAGGTTTACTTCAATGTTCACCACATAGATGAGGAATATAAAATTTAATTTTGTTATTTGAAATTAGAAGGCCATGCCCTGATCTAGTGGGAAAGCTACATGAAAAACCCTAGGCTAGAGGGTGATCCTCTAGTAACTAAGTGGGAGGATTTTAAAAATCTCATAAAGGCCCACTTCTACCATATTGGGTATGTAGAGACCAGTGAATCAAGTGGCATTACTTTAGGAAGAGATAGGTGTGAATTTTATTAGAGTGCACCAAATAATTTAGGAAGATGACAATAATGTTGGGTATCTATCCCAAGAACCTAGACATACTCCTCAAGTATCTGGGGGGTTTACATAACTATTTGTGAAAAAAGTGATGTTTTTCAAACCTGTAATGGTTTATAAGGCTTGTGTATAGGCACAATACCTAGAAAAAAACCATTGAAAGGTAGTCGAATGGTTCAAAGAAAAAGGAACACCAGGAAGCTTCCAAAGAAGGGAAGAAGAAATCGAATAAGGGGAAGGAAAACAAGATAACAACCACAACATAATAGTTCAAATATCCTAGCAACCACTCCAACCACCATAACATTGATGGTAACATGAAGGATAAGTGCTATAAATTACATGCAAAATCAACTCAAAGAGCTGGAAGAAGGATTAGAAGAAGAAAAATATCATAGTTATAGATTTGAGTAATCAGGTGGAAAGTATCTTAGACGTGGATGATAATATCGTTTGCACATCAATGCAAAATGGGGTGAATGTGAGTAGCTTTTAACAAAGAGAAGGAGATGACCAAACTCTTCCATATAAATATATAGGACGAGAAGACAAGAATTGATGCTTTGTTCAACTCAAGACCATAGGTGAATCTCATTGCAATATAGATGGTAAAAGAAATTGGATTGGAGCTTTGATATCCTAGTCATATCAATTGGGATGGGTAAATAAGGATGTATAAATAAAGGTAACAAAACAATGTAAAATAAAATTTGCTATCCGTGTTGATTTTATTAATGAAGTAGAATTTGATGTAGTTCAAATTGATTTCTGTGGAGTGGTGTTTGTGATCCTCTATATGTACATGTGATATGCAATATTACACAAAGAATCAACCAATACCACCTCAAGGGGAAAAAATCCTTCATCATCAATGTGCACAGGGACAATTCTAAAATTTCCATGGTAAGTTCCAACCAAGAAAAAAAACTTATTAGTTATAACAAGAAGTATTTTACTATTTTTAAGAGAGAAACATTTCGCAGAAGAGCCAATGAAAGCAATGTCATCCTTGGAGGTGTGCATTAAGGGATATAGATAATATATCACTCCTTATATAGGGGCTGTTGGATGAATACTTCATGTATAAGAAACAATGTAATTCAATAATTTATGAAAATATCTCCAAACATGCACAATGTTATCAACAAATGTATCTTCTATTAAGAAGACCACCTAGGCAGAGTCGTCCTACCCATGGACAATAAAGTTAATAAAAATTCGTTCTAGTTACCCATAAGTGCTAGAACTATAATCCCAGACAAATAAGTAGGATCACATGCAATACCTTTCCCATCATTAGGTGACAATCGTATTCCTTGGATTCTCTATCCCCTTACTTCTTCATTAATAAGGAGGAAAGCGTAATGACACATCTAATTATATAGAGTATTTACTACTTTGTTCTTCATATAATAACATTTGATTCCATATAAAGATCCAGAATAATCAATAACAACTAGAATAGTTTATATAGGAATAAGAGGAGTGTTCTAGGAGCCAAAAGGGGTACCACCTAAGAGGGAAGTGAAGCATGAGATCCCATTGTTGCTGGAATATATATTTCCAAACATTGGGTTGTGTAGGTAGTTCATTCTAGAAGCAAATGAGGTGAAAAAGAAATTCTAGTAGTTTTTGGAGTAGAGTGTTATTGAACCAACTGCCTCACCATGTGGGTCACTTTTCATAATTGTGCCAATGAAGGATGGGACTTGGTGAATGTACATTTATTACAGGGTGTTAAAAAAATGATGCTCGAGAACAAGTACCCCTTGTTGAGGATTAATGACCTATTGGAATAGTTGCAACAAGAAAGAAACTTCACCAAGCTGGATTTAAAATCAAGGTGTCACCAAGTTTGAGTCAAAGAAGATGATACTCGGAAGACCGCCTTAAAAAAAAAACATGGTTTGAGTGAGTGGTTAGTCAGACCATTTGATATATGCAATGCACCAACTACGTTCATGAGATTGATGAATGATATACCATACCCATATTTAGATTCATGTGTTATTATATATTTGGATGATATAGTGGTATATAGTGCTACCTAGGAGGAGCACATCTCACATTTGATGTAGGTGATAGATACTTTGAAGAAATACTAGTTGTTGGAAAATATCAAGAAGTTTCAGTTGGCACAATATTCATTGGTGTACTTAGGATATTATGTGGTTGCTGGAGAGGAACTCAATGTATCTCCTGCCACGATGGAGGCCATCATGAAGTGTTCAGTGCCTTCCAATGTTTCTTATATCAAGATTTTCATTGGGAAAACACAATATTTGAGGAAATTCATAATCTCATTTTTAGTAGTAGCTACACGAATCCACACCATAATAGTTATTTGTAAAAATTTCTAGTGTGTTGTAGCAACTACAACAACCCCTCCCAATTCTTGATAGTATCTTGTTTCCTAGAGGAAATTGAAGGTCACTAATTGACTTTCTTTGGCCCCCGAGGCCAATTTTAGAAGTATTTTAAGCATGATGGAACACTATTGCTCTAGATAGAAATATAGGGAAGAATTGTTTCTCAAGCTAATGATACAAGGGAAAAATAAGGCCTAGCCTAGTGATATATGGGAGCAATGTTGGTTAGTCCAATGATATAGCCTCCCTAGCACCTCCTTAGCCCAGTGAATTGGCGCTAAGGGAAAAGGCTCTAACTTTGGTTTTTCTTGCAAATTTGATTCCTAATGAGTGCATCGCTCCACTAAGCCTTAGTCTATTGATACATCGCTCCACTGAACCTCATATTAGTGAAATTGGTTCAAATTTTTTCTTGGAACTTAATATGTAGAATATTTGCCTTCATTTATCGCCCCCTTGCTCATTAGGCCATCGCTGTATCGTAAAACTAGCCTTAAGCTAGCGATTCACACTTAGATTTTGGTTTTAAGATCACCTTGTATCTCCTTTTCACTTCATATTGATACATTAATCCTCTATTCAACATTATGCCACTCCACTATGCTTTATCTTAGTGATACACTGACATCTTGGATTTAAAGTTAGCTTGCAAGATATTCATTTATATATTGCTCCATTGTGGGCCAATGTAGTGAAATATCATCCATTTGAACTATAGTATAACATTATATTTCTCCCTTGATGGTCAAGCTAATGATATGGAGTTATTTTTTGGGCCTTTATTTCATGCATGATAGTTCAATATTATCTTTTCTTATGTATTGATGACTTAATTTCTAGTGGAAGAAAATTTTAAAAACATATCTATTGAGGGAATTAATGCACATAAGCTCAGGAAAACAATTTAAAAGACCACATAACACCATCGTTTATCACATTTCTTGGCTCCTATGATTAAAGTACTTCATCTACAGAGTAATATACCTTATCTCTCCTCATCAACATTAGGTTAAGCCAACTTAGGTTAGGTATGTGATTAAACATGCTCACTCAACTTTAGTTTTGTCTTGTTTGTTTATTTAATGAATGGTTGTTTGCCTAGATGCTATTTTCATTACTTTAGAATTATTCACCACTTATTTTATTAATCAAATGAGTAGTTTTATCATTCCTCTTGAAATATATAGTTGTGCTGGTCCTCTCTTTATCGACCCCCACCCTCTCAAGCTCCCCACGTGTTTGCATGACCTTGTATAATTCATGGAAAGGGGTGAAATGCTTCAAATCATCCCTAACCACATTCTTAGTGCAAGAGAAAAGGCCTCACAGCCCCTAGTTTCCCAATCTCACATTGTTCCATCTCACCTTAACTCCAAAAGTGCACCCCAACAACTACAAGTTGCTTTTTGGCCTATGGAGTGATCCATCATGATAGAAAACCTTTGAATCTCTCCTTATTTGGCTCAATAGTGCTAAAATTTCATTAATTTACCTTAGCCTCCTATTGATAGGGAAAAATTTCCCAACAAATGTTAAGGGTTCTCTCCGGGACGAGGTCCCAATTAGACCTCACACTATTCGGTATATGAGACCCATTCAGATATTGACCTGGTTACCATGCTTGGGTGGGGTTCACCTATTTATCTAGTAGCTACTTTAAATTTAGGAATGTATCCATTATAACTGATCTGAAAATGGATTGTACTTGAAAAGGGTGCAAGGTATCCATTTTCATTTATGTAAATGAGTGCAAATACTCCAAATTTTAAATCTGAAAATGTGAGAACTTCTTATTTCTAATATAGAGATAGACTGTAGGGGCATTTACCGGATATGTCACCTTTCAAGGAAAGGATGAATCCAGAAGCTACCTGGCCCTCTTACAGAATCTGCCTAAAGAAATAATAGAAGTAAACACTCAGACTTAATTAAAATGACCTTACTCAAACTTGACATTATGCAGAATTTTTGCTTGGAAGAGGTGTATGTCTTTTCTTCTGTTTATGTGTCTTAAGTTTATTTGTTTTTTCTGAAAATTAACATGTATATCAGCAACATAATTCAGCCATAGAATAACAAAACTCAACAGCATTATAATATAGGAGTTCACCCCAACTCTTGGGCTACATCTCCTTTGAGCTTCGTCAACATGACTAGAATCTTTGGGATTAAGGTACTTAAATTCTTGTACAAGCTCCACACTTAACCACAATGAATACGAAAATGATTCAAAGGGCTGAGAATACCATTTTAAATCCCTTTAATGGCTGTCCAATTCTTGCAAATAACTTTAGGCTTCCATGGACACACATCCTTCTGTCGGTGCACTAAGCTTATCTGAGCTTCTAAATGGAACAAAATCCCTCATATTTCTATTTCTGCCCCTGATACCACTACTTCTGCATCCAATAATGATCATACATCAAATATCAACTGATAAATTGCTTACATTAAGCACAACATCCCCAAAAATGGCTCTCCTCCACGGTTTGCCCAAGGTTGCCCACGACTTCATATCAACTTCTAGAGCTGTATAAGTACTCAAAATGATCTGAAACTAGTTCCATTGGTTCCAGAATGACTGAAATAGTCAAGATAGATTTTTTTTTCATCAAAAACGGCCTCCGGCTGCTCCGGTTTCGCCTACACACTCTGTTTGGAAAATAGCCTCTAGAACTTAAATGAAGATTTTCGGCTTTCTAAAGTTCTTAACAGGCACTGCAAACCATCTAAATAGATTCAAAAGGCATGAAATAGCTAATAATTCCTATTCATTTACCTTAATCAGAGAAACACAGTCCAATACATAGCCTTCTCCTTCCAGGCCCTAATGGCTCCTTCATCTTCTTCGATGCTTAAACCTTTGAAGATGACCCCAGTTAGATTTTAGACCTGATCCATTGAGTCCAGAAGGTCAAAGAGACCCAAAAAAAAAAAAAAAAAATTCACTCCAAAAGGATCTCCCATGTGAAAGATATGCTCAATTGAAGTTTTTGCCCAATGTTAGCCAAAAATCCCACTAATTGTGGGCCAACTGTAGTTAACTGCGGATAAACTTGGAGTTCCGCCTAAAATGGTGAGATGGCGCTAAAATTAGCGGACGGTTAGAGATAACATTAAATGCTAATGTGGTTGTGGCCACATGTGTCGGCATATATGTTGGAGCGACGGTTTAAAAACCATAAAATTTAAAATAACTTAACTCCCGCGCATTGCATGTGAACATGGCTGCAATTTTAACTGTTTGTTGTTTTAAACCTCCAATGTAGCCACGTGACTTTTAACACGTAAACCAAAGCCCACTTTATCACACGTTGCCTTATGCCTTTAAACCTTTGACATTTAAAACATTTGCCATATTGGGTTTAACATAGTTTTTTTTTTTTTTTTTTAAATTTTATTTAATATATATGTGTGGTTTTAAATAATTTTTAATAAGGTTTAAAAATAATTTAAAAATAATTAAAATATATATTAATTAATATAATATATGATTAATTTAAATCATATAAAATATAAAAAAAATATAATTTAATAATTTAAACCTTAATAAAAATAAAAATTTTCCAACATATAATATTAAAAATTTTCCTTTCAAAATTGAAAGTTATTGGGTGATTTCAAAATGCAATAACTTTTGCATATGGTAACGGATTTCAGTGCCGTTCACGGTGTTGGGATCGTATTGCCGAGGATTATATGGTCGCTCAGGTTCCAAGTCAATTTGAGCACTTTCATTTTTTAGCCTTTTTCCCAAGCGTAGATTTGAGCTCCTGATCACACCTCCCAAATGAGAGGCTTTTGGTCCCCAAAAGCTTACTGAAATGAAGAACTGAACTGTAATACAACAAATGAGGGAGTAAAAATCCTCTTCTCTTCAGCCCTTCAAAAATTTTCCTTGCAAAGAAAATGAAATTGAACCATAAATGGAAAGAATTTGACATTTCCCTTCCTGAATGCGCTTGTCCACAACTATCCACAACTGACCTTCTTGAACTCACACAGAAATTTATGACAAGAAATTTACAGAATGAAACTGTATAATGCTGCCTTGATCAATGATCTAAGGTGGCTCAAAACAAACAAGATATTACAGCATAAAATACATGCATACATCCGAAATTTGCATATGTACAAAAGGAGTACGTCTTACTATGTCAAGAAGTCCATCCAATTCTCACCAAGCCACTTCCATGGCGAATTTTGCTGCTGCAACTTTTCCTCATGTGAAACTTCCCTTTCCACATCAATAATGGAATCCATGATTCCACCTTTGCCAATATTTGTGTCCTCTTGCTGCATGTGCGTGGGACGACGAGTTGGATGCAAAGTCCAACAATGAGAGACAACATGTCCCTTCTTTTTGCAAAAAGTGCAAATCATATGCACATTCTTTGAAGGTAGTCTTTGCTTCATCTGATTCTTATGTGCCTTCTTCCTCATCCAGCATCTTGAAACATGATGGTTAAATCAACCACAATATGTACAAGAAATCCTCTTATGTTGCTTTGCATGCTTGCCATAAGCTGCATGTCTACCATCTTCTTGCTGCAACAAAGGCTTCAAACAATGGTAAGGAATATTGCCATCATGACGTTGATGTAATTGAGAACTTGGGAGAAATGTTCTCTTCAAATTTGCATCACATTCTTGAATGCATGTGCTCAAAGCTTCGCCATTAAGTTGCTCATAGTCAAGACCAATATTCTTGGGATGCTCCACAACACAAATAGGCTCAACAATGCCTTGTGCATGCTTGCCCAAACCTTTGCCTTCTTGATAACCCATTTTCAACATCAATTTGGACCCAATACCTCTTGTATGCCTTTCAAAAGAACCAACACACTTTTCAATAGAGGAAACTGAAGACAAATCAGAATGATTTACCTCTTGATTTACATCCTGAAGATGAGATATTTTCTTGGACAAAGCTTCTTGAGCTTGAAGAAGCTGCAACTCCATATCATGTAGTCTTTGAAGAATGGGTTCTTTCTCTTCCTACATAGCTAGCAATTTTGCACGAAGCTTAATTCTTTCTCTTTGATCCTCAAGGAGAATCTGCACCATGTCCTTCACCTTAAAGAACTCATTCTTCATGTCATCATTGAAGAATCTTGTAAAGGAGGCAACTTCACTTGTAGAAGAAGTTGACATTATGTAAATGGTGAAAACAACCAAAAGGAACTTCCAAAGAAAAGTCCTCAAAGCTTTCAATCAAACGACAAGATTTTAACCAAATGTTAGTAAAGACCCCTTCTCATTCAAGCAGCCATATTGCAACCAATAAAACCGTAAATCTCTTACACTGTTTTAAAACCTTTTGCACAATAACAAATGCTCAACCCGAGCTCTGATACCATTTGATCTGAAAATGGATTTTACTTGAAAAGGGTGCAAGGTATCCATTTTCATTTATGTAAATTAGTGCAAATACTCCAAATTTTAAATCTGAAAATGTGAGAACTTCTTATTTCTAATACAGAGATAGATTGTAGGGGAATTTACCGGATATGTCACCTTTCAAAGAAAGGATGAATCCAGAAGCTACCTGGCCCTCTTATAGACTCTTCCTAAAGAAATAATAGAAACACTCAGACTTAATTAAAATGACCTTACTCAAACTTGACATTATGCAAAATTTTTGCGTGGAAGAGGTGTATGTCTTTTCTTCTGTTTATGTGTTTTAAGTTTATTTGTTTTTGCTGAAACTTAACATGTATATCAGCAACATAATTCAGCCATAGAATAACAAAACTCAACAACAATATAATATAGGATTTCACCCCAACTCTTGGGCTACATCTCCTTTGAGCTTCGTCAACATGACTAGACTCTTTGGGATTAAGGTACTTAAATTATTTACAAGCTCCACACTTAACCAAAATGAATACGAAAATGATTCAAAGGGCTGAGAATACCATTTTAAATCCCTTTAATGGCTGTCCAATTCCTGTAAACAACTTTAGGCTTCCATGGACACACATCCTTCTGTTGGTGCACTAAGCTTCTATGAGTTTCTAAATGGCACAAAATCCCTCATATTTCTATTTCTGTCCCTGATACCACTATTTATACATCCAATAATGATCATACATCAAATATCAACTGATAAATTTCTTACATTAAGCACAACATCCCCAAAAATGGCTCTCCTCCACGGTTTGCCCAGGGCTGCCCACGACTTCATATCAACTTATAGAGTTGTATAAGTACTCAAAATGATCTAAAACCACTTCCATTGGTTCCAGAATGACTGAAATAGTCAAGATAGAGTTTTGTTTCATCAAAAACGGCCTCCGGCTGCTCCGGTTTCGCCTACACACTCTGTTTGGAAAATGGCCTCTAGAACTTAAATGAAGCTTTTCGGCTTTCTAAAATTATTAACAGGCTCTGCAAACCATCTAAACAGATTCAAAAGGCATGAAATAGCTAATAATGCCTATTCATTTACCTTAAGCAGAGAAACACAGTCCAATACACAGCCTGCTCCTTCCAGGCCCTGACGGCTCCTTCATCTTCTTCGATGCTTAAACCTCTGAAAATGACCCCTGTTAGATTTCAGACGTACTCCATTGAGTCCAGAAGGTCAAAGAGACCCAAAATAAATAAAAAATTCACTCCAAAAGGATCTCCCATGTGAAAGATATGCTCAACCGAAGTTTTTGCCCAATGTTAGGCAAAAATCCCACTAATTGTGGGCCAACTGTAGTTAACTGCGGATAAACTTGGAGTTTCGCCTAAAATGGTGGGATGGCGCTAAAATTTGCAGAAGGTTAGAGATAACATTAAATGCTAATGTGGTTGTGGCCACATGTGTCGGCATATATGTTGGAGCGACGGTTTAAAAACCATAAAATTTAAAATAACTTAACTCCCACGCATTGCATGTGAACACGGCTTGAATTTTAACCGTTAGTTGTTTTAAACCTCCAATGTAGCCACGTGACTTTTAACACGTAAACCAAAGCCCGCTTTATCACACCTTGCCTTATGCCTTTAAACCTTTGACATTTAAAACATTTGCCATATTGGGTTTAACATAGTTTTTTTTTTTAATTTTATTTAATATATGTGTGGTTTTAAATAATTTTTAATAAGGTTTAAAAATAATTTAAAATTAATTAAAATATATATTAATTAATATAATATATGATTAATTTAAATAATATAAAATATAAAAAAATATATAATTTAATAATTTAAACCTTAATAAAAATAAAAAATTTCCAACACATAATATTAAAAAATTTCCTTTCAAAATTGAAAGTTATTGGGCGATTTCAAAATGCAATAACTTTTGCATATGGTAACGGATTTCAGTGTCATTTGCGGCGTTGGGATCGTATCACCGAGGCCTATCCGGTCACTTAGGTTCCAAGTCAATTTGAGCACTTTCATTTTTGAGCCTTTTTCCCAAGCTTAGATTTGAGCTCGTGATCAATAACCTATATAAGGGGCAAGTAAGTGAGATAATTGAAAAAAATGAGCAGAAAAGTACACATATATGAAACTAAGGAACAATTAGTTGCAGCGTTAGATGACACTGTATAATTAACTTATCATATTCAAAATGAAAAATAGCTAGTCCTTGAACCAATAAGTACTCAATGTAGAAATAAACAAAGCTAAAATCACAAGTAAGAGAGAAATTACGACATAGTTTTTACATTAGTCTAAAACTAGTAGTAATGAATCTCATAGATACATACATAAATGAATGGCTCAAGAGCAGTTAGAAACAAAGACACCATGCATGTGGAGTGAACTTTAGCGGTGGCCTTCATGACTTCATGGCCTTCAATCTTTGGTTTACATGAATTTGAAAAAGATTCAAAATTCCTTGTTACATTTAGCCTAACACTATTGATAAAACGTTATTTATTCGGTCTTAGCCTTTGTTTTTAGGGCACATTATGTATATGGGACTCATTGTATCACTTTTTGGCCCATTGATGCCAATATATTATGTATCATGTATCATGTATTTTGTAACTTAGTCCCACATTGTTGGGAACATCATTATTATTTGTACTCAGTTATCTCGGCAGTATGGGTATGCCTCCCCCCCTCATCTGAGATAATCTACTCCAAAATAAAATGAGACATATATCAAATTAGTAGGCCTCACCCCCTCTTTTCATCCATCCCTCCTTGCATTGCTTCAACTTTCTCTCTCTCTCTCTCTCTCTCTCTCTCTCTCTCTGACTCCCCTTTGGTGTCTCATGAAAGTGTAACCTACAACATATTTCAGTCATACGATTTTCTCTAGATGCTCGTACATAGTAAACCATTTTTCCTAAATTATTTCTCATTAAAATTAAAAAAACCCCATGAGAATAATTGAATAAATCATTATTTATTTATTTTTCTCTAAAAATAATCATTAAATAATTATTTGATAATTATTCATTAACAAATTTGAATAAATCACCTTGGAAAAATTAAATAAATCACTATTTATTTATTATTCCTTATTCTTAGTTTTGGAATATTTATTAAACCATTATTTAAAAATTATTTCAAATTCACGCTTTTCTTAATTATCACAAAGTAATTAATAAATCATTTTATTTGTTAATTACATCAACCATTTTATAGATAAAGATATTTGACCATTTTGAATATCTTTTCTCTCTCCAAACAATATAATAAATTATTCCTAACAACTAGATTTTGATTTGGTCAATAATATTTTATTATTCTCCAATTCCTAATTTAGTTCAATAGTCTGTTATAAATAAGAGAATTTTTCATTCATTCTTCACCATGATCATTATCATTGTCACCATTATCATTTCATGCCATTTGAGCTCCCACTTGAGTTCCATCTTGATTTTAAGTTTATGCATATTTGAGAGAGAAGAACAAGATCATTGAAGCACAAGGACATCAAAAGGACTCATCCCACAGAGGGTGATTTACAGACCCATGTTGTAAATCTTCAGGGGTTTCACTTTTCTTTATTGTTGCTATATGTTTTGGGCGTGCATCAGATATTTTCTTGCAGGGTTTTATTACTTTTCTTGTAGATCTAAAGTGTAAAAGCAATCACATTTTGTTGCTAGGGTCACTTGTCACTAGTGACTTCAGTGAATAATTTTTGGTACACATATTTCACTTTTTTTTATTGTTGCGATATGTTTTGGGCTTGCATCAGGTATTTTCTTGTAGGGTTTTATTACTTTTCTTGCAAATCTAAAGTGTAAAAGCAATCACATTTTGTTGTTAGGGTCACTTGTCACCAGTGACTTAAGTGAATAATTTTTGGTACACAAACTAAGAATTTTCATACTAACAGTTGCATACTCAAGTGATTGTATACACATCATCACTTTTACAAGTTTTTTTCCATCTATGCATTCTTTAAAGAGAAAAATGTGATTTACAATGGTGGACATACTCAACTAATTAATAAGGCTATCCATCTCTTACTTGACCATGCTAATGAGATTTCTTCATGTAGTTGGCTTCCTTGTTGATATGCTTCATCGTTTGGTTCCTTCATAGGTGCTTCCATAAACTTTTGGTCCTTATTTGGCTGTAGCTCCGTATGGACCTTTCAATATGTGGCTTTTTGATGTCCACCCTTGTTACAATGTCTACAATTTTTTTTCTTCCTCCAGGATTTCTTGACCTTATTTTGTGTCTCCTTCCTATGCGACATAACCTTCCTTGAATGATTGTCTTTGGTGTGGCTCTAGTGAGATGAACTTGACTTAGCTCTTCCTTTGAAATTCTCACTATCATTGGAAGGTTGTGATGTGCTCTCAACATCATGCACTGAGTCAAACTTGTCTCTTGGAGGCTCTCCTGTTTCCATGGGTTTGGAGTGTATTTCTTCATTTTCCTCTTTGAGATACCCCAATCTTGCATATTGATGGATTTCCACCACTTGGATGGGATCCACAATTCCCTGACCATTAACTCCTAGGCCATTTCTTTCATATCCCATATTCTTCATTAGCTTTGAACTAATGAACTTGTTGTGTCTTTCAAATGAACCAAAATCATCATCATAATGAGAACATGAAACTAAAGAATCACTGACACTATTTACCTCAATTTCCAATTCTGAAGCATGTGAGGATGTCTTTGCTGATCCTTCATTGCACTTCAACATTTCCAAGGCCATTTTGTGGCTTGTAACTGAAGTTGCAATCTCTTCTTCTTCTTTTCTACCTCTTGTAGCATTCTTCTTAGTTCAACATTCTCTGCTTGAATGCTCTGGTTGATCTCCTCAAGTTCCTGGAGCCTTGCATTATTTGATGTTTAGCAAATCATTGTTCCAACAACGACATGATCTTCATCTCATCACTTGAATCAAAACCCAAATTATTGTTAAATATTATATGCTCTATAATTTATTTTTTACTGTGTTGTGCTTCCTTTCATTTGGTATCAGAGCCATTTCTCGGATCCAATGAAATGAACATTTTTTTTATTGAATTTGATGAGAATTTCGCTACTTGCATTAGAGGAAAAGTTGTGTCCAAGTATTGGAGTTTACACTAATTCTAATGGTTGTGACTGAAGAACCTGCATGCATGCCTATGTGAAGGAGCAAGCGTACGTTTGTGCCTGGTATGAGATATTTGGTTATTAAGGAGCCTGTTATTAAATATTTTTTATAGTGTGTTCAGAAGGAGAACGCAACAACAGTGACCCGTTTTTGAGATTTCTCCAAAAAACTTAAAAAACACAGCGACCCGTCTTCCAAACATAAACTGCTGCAATAATTCACAAATTTGTGTGAGCTATGTGTCAAATTATTCTTATTCTGTTAGTTGTTTCGCGGGTTTGTCGTTTAAAGGCGTTTATTAGTTGGACACAACCATTTTCTGTTTATACAAAGCATTAAACTTTGCAGGCTCAGTTCACAGGACACAAAGCATTTATTTTGGAAACAAAGCATGGCTGGAAGGCATTTATTGTATGCTTAATCACATGCTTTAATGTGAAGTGCATGTTTGCTATACCAAAGAAGTGAATTTTATAATATATATTAAGGTGGACGTGAAAGAGTTTTACTTTTATTTCATTAAACGTAAAACTTCATTAGTATTTGTGAGTTAGTGGAGAAGCATGAGAGAGAATTAGTGGTTTATTGATATGGATATGAATTAGGGGTTTCTGGATATGGTTTTGTGAGTTAGTGGAGAAGCATGAGAGAGAATTAGTGGTGCATGATGTTAGATGAGAAGAATGAAGGTTGATGAGAGAATTAGTGATGAGAGAGAGTTAGTATTATGAGACAGAATGAGTGAAGGTGGATGAGAGAATTAGTGATGAGAGAGAGTTAGTATTATGAGAAAGAATGAGTGGAATATGAGAAATTAGTGTAAACTTGAGAATGAAGCTTTAATTTAAAATTTTGTAATTTTGAGTGGAATATGAGAAATTAGTGTAAACTTGAGAATGAAGCATTAATTTAAAGTCTTGTAATTTTATTTCTATTTAGAGTATAGGTGAGGACTCGCATGAAAATTATTGTGAAATGAAAGTTAAGAATCAATGTATAGTTCACATCAATGAATCAATTTGAAATAAAGGAGTCAATGTCCATGTCTAAGTCAAGATGAGTTGAAGTTGAGAATATTTTTTGAGTTGAGTAAAGTTGGAGTCATAAGGTGCATTTTCGGTGGTACCCGACACCTAAATATTATTGCTTTTTTATACAGGTGCATTATCGGTTGAACTTGATACCTTATTTTTCAAAAAATGAGCGTGTTCAAGTGAGCATGATCAAACATACGTGAAACACTTAACACTGGAAAAATGGGAAAAGGAATAGAAATGCCACAACAAGATCTTGATGATGCACTTCACCAAATTGAAAAATTAAATAAAAAATATAAACAAGACAATTCCATAAGAAACAAGTTTTTTAAACACTGTGTTGATTCCACTAGAGAACACGTAAATAAGCAAGAAGAAAGGTTGTTTTCGCTAGATGAACAAATAAGTGATCTTCTAAAATTCAATGATAAGAAATATCAATTTATAGAAGCTTCACAACAAGAATTAATGGCAAAAGAAAATATATTTTCAACACTTGAAAGAGAAGTAAATCAATAATTAAGTCAAGAGAAATCAAAATGTGATGCATCATGTGATACAAGTGACCTCATAATTGATAGTAATTGTGATGCTAAGAATGAAAATGTCCATGCATCTCTTGTATGTTATGAAGCCGAGGATGATAGTTCAGAAAGTGAATTGCATGTTAAAGGTGATGAATCTCAAATTAAAGATGGTGAAACTGGATATTTTGAAGAACATACAAAGGGAATTGGTTCTAAACTTATTAACACAATGGGTTATGATGGAAATTTTTTAGGCAAAGTAGGTCAAGGAATTCAAAATCCTATACAAATAAGTGTAAGAACAAAGTATGAAGGCCTTGGTTATGAAGGAAACACGAGTGATGCAACCAACAGATTTGTTAAAGGAGAAACATTGATAAGAGGTGAATCATATAGCAATACAAAAAATCAAATGAAGAACCAAGAACAATATTGCAATCATTGTGGAAGGAAAGGACATCTACAAGCTAAATGTTGGAATTTACATCCCTTCAATATTTGTGGTCAAACAAGTCATGATCATCATAAGTGTTGGAATAAGGATATATTAAATCATCATATAAAAATGGAGTGTGGATGGATTGATGTAAATGAATGGAAAATGATTTATTTTATATTGAGAGGTTTCTAAAAAGTCAAATCTTCAATTGTACAACAATATCTCCCACATAAAGTTCATGAGTCAGTTGGTTTCCTAAAAGTTAAATTTTTATTAAGGAATGCGTTTTTTCTTGAGTCAAATTAAGCATGAATAGTTCTTGTAATGGTTCATGGTAATCTAAAAACCACTTTGTAATGTTAGAGGTGGGTTCGTGATTAAACAAAACCACTTGATGGTTAGTGATAAGCTTAAATCACTTGGAATTTGTAATGGTTGAGGCCAAGCCACACAAAAACCCATGAGAAGGTCAGGGGTAAGAGAAAGAAATCCTTGATATAAATATGATGCAGTTTAGAATATTGACTCAAGATCGAGATGATGCAACACATGAAGACAATGATAACTAAAGATATCGACTGAAGATGAAGAAGATTGCAGATGGATTAGAATCTAGAAGATTAAAGACAAAGGAAACTCAAGACATTCAAAAGAATAAAGATGAAGACAACTTAGAGATGATCTTGGAATATTTCCAAATGATCATTATGGGGGAGAAATGTTGGAATAATGATCCATTTGTTAATTGTTAATGTTTTTGTAAAGTTTTTATTTTGTGTGAGAGAATTGTGGACTGATTTATTGAGATAATTATGGAATGATTTGTGAAGTTATTGATTGAGAAATTTGTGGTGTTGAAAAAATCCCGAGACCTCTCCTCATGTATAAATATATGCCTATGTTAATGAAATTTGATTTGAGTTGGTATGTTAGAGATGTGTGCATTATTGTTAAATATTTTATGCTATGTAATTTATTTTTTACTGTGTTGTTCTTTCTTTCATCGAAGAGATGGAAATTGAATATTTGTTTCATCTTCTTTGATCTGTTGTATATGAAAATACACTTTGATTTGTCTAATCCAATTTTTAAAATTTTATGTCATAGCTTCTCCATTAAACATGGGAAAATCAAATTTCACATCTAACTTAAAAAATGGATTTTTAGAAGCATTTCTATGAGGACTATTTGAATGATGAGAATGAGATGATGAAGAAGAAGAATATTCACTTGAAGATGGAGATGGAGGTTCAAGAGGTTCTCCTCCATTTCCTTGATTTATCGAAGCATTGTCCTTTTCTTTCTCTTTCTTCTTCTTTTCCTTATTTTCCACTCTCTACTCATAATCCACAAACAATTTATGTACCATGTAATCCATCCTATTGAAAGCTTTATCATTCTTGGTGTGAATATCTTCATTCTCCATTTTCTTTACTCGTGTTTCATGTCCTATCTCGGGGTAAAACGACTTGATTTTTCCTTTACCCTATTTGAGCTTTGCCCCGATTATCATCCACACTCGAAATTCACATAAAAAAGAAGATCACCTTGATACCAACATGATCTAGGATATTTTCTTCAATGATGTTAGAAAATTTGCATAAAAGAACATGTAAAACCATAAATGAAACACTTTATAAAGAAGAAACACATAAAGATACCATAAAGACGATGTGCCAATATTTGATAATGGAGTTCACTCACAATGTGTGAGCTACGTCTTTGGGCCCAACTTCAAAGTGGAGAGGCCTCTATATTATCTCAATGAAAATAAAGGAAAGTTCATGAAAAAATACATAATTATACCTCACTTCTGGGAGTGACATGAAAATGGGAATCCCAAATATGATTGAACTAGTGAAATCCTTGCAAAATTCTAAGTAAAATGAGTATAAACTCAACCAGGATTGGACACTGTCAAATCTAGACACCTTGAGAATCTCCAAGATTCCATAGTAAAAGCTTATGGAAATATTACTGAGAAAGGAATATACATTGGGAATATTCTTCTCGAAAATCATGCATGCAGGGTTCTCAACCTTGTGCCCTGTCCTAGTTACATCCTCCACGATCATTACTCCTATGTTGGTTAAATGGCTTATGGTGATTTTAATTAGTGGAGACTCAACAGATATACCGAAGCCTGTCGGATGGAGGGTGGAACAAAAAGTTTAGGGCATTTTGGGCTTGGCAAGTCACAGGTTCAAAACTCGTGGACCCTATTTTGATATTAAAATAAAACTATACATTATATTTTAAAATTGTTTGTTAAACTAATTGGTGGAAGATTTGGTGGGACTTCCAACTTTGGTGGACCTTCACCAAATTAACTACAACTAAAACCTTCACCAAATTAATCCAAGCTACTGCCGAATTCAGCTGTTAGTTTGGTTGGACAACCAACTTTAGATATGGTCAAATTTATCTGGAGCCAACTAAATTTTGTCCTTTTGCCAAGTTTGATTGTAAATTTTACTGGGCATAACTTTTGCATACAAACTTGAATTGGGGCGACGTTTGCACTATCTAATTCCTAGCACCGTGTTCTTCAACTTGATGCTGGTTTTTTTTTTCTTTCCGAGTTTTGAGGACTTTTATTTTTAGGCATTTTTGGATCCTCGTAGATCATTAACACATCTAAGCCAAATGGAGAATTTGTTGTGTGTACCAATGCTTGTAAGGAAGGGTTTGGAGGAGTCCTCATGCAAAATGGACATGTAATATGCTTTGAGTCTAGAAATAAAATATGATGAGAGGAACCATGCCAATCATGATTTGGAATTGGTGGCAATAATTTTTTCCTTAAATATGTGGAGGCATTACTTCATGGGGAAAGGTTTGAATTCAAAACATACCATAGTGTTTTGAAGCATTTGTTTGGACGACCATCCTTAAATGTTAGGTAAATTAGGGGGTTGGGAGTTTTGGATGAGTATGATTTTCAAATAGATAATTTTAAGGGGAAGGGAAAAATAGGTTGGATAATTCACCTAACATAAGAATTCATGCAATGCATGATACAACCATAAGTGTAAGAAAGTCTGATTTAAAAATTATAATTTTAGAGGCTAAAATATATGATCAACAATACATGCAAATTACGGAGAACCTATAGCAATGTAATTTACAACACAAGTACTAAGATTATGATTTGAATGAGTATGGAGTCCTCATGTAGAAGAGAAACATTTGTGTACCAAATTCTCAAGAGCTAAAAAAATGGTACTAAGTGAGATGCATTATGTACCCTATGTTCGACAACTAGGGTACCAAAAGATTATATCATCTACCAAAAAGTTCATATTTTTCGCAAAGTATGAAAAGAGAAGTGGCTAATTATATTGCCAAGTTTTTGGACTGTCAAAAAGTAAATTATGAGCATAGAAATCCAATCAAATTACTATAACCAATACCCATTCTAGAGTGGAAGTGAGAAATTGTTTCCATTGATTTTATTACCAAACTACCCAAGGTTGTCATGCAACATGATTACATCATAGTGGTGGCGGAAAAGGAAAATTTTAAAGATGATAGTTATTTGAAAATTTTAAAGATGGAAGTTATTCTTAAAGTTCATAAACCTTTGCGATCTTAATAGAACCTAATAAAAAATATATAAAATGTTTAGTGATATTATTGTAAAAATATTCAAATTTCTAAGGATTTTATATAGTCTCCATAAATTTCTGGTGATTTTTAATGTAAAATAATTTTATCCTATAAATTTGGGTGAATCATTTTTAGAAAAATATGGAAATTGGTGAATCTTTTTTTTGGAAAAAGCATGGAAAATTAGTCCAATTGTGAAAATTAGCCCCTACAATTTTCCCTGGTGGTGGATAAGCTCACTAAGACTATCCATTATATTCCAGTGAATTCAGCACACAAGGAAATCAATATTACCAAAATATATATGAATAAAATTTATAGGTTACAAGGAGTACCTAAGGCACTCATTTAATACAAGGCTCCCAAGTTCACATCTCATTTTTGGAAATTCTTTCTTAAGGTATTTGGGATCTATTTTAATTTTATTACAACATATCAACTAAATTCTAATGGATGGACTAAGAGGTTCAATTAGGTTATTGAGGATATGATAATAGTGTATGTGATGGAAAAACCATCAAAATGGAAGGAGTATTTTTCACTTGGTGGAGTTTTCATACAAGAATGGGTATCAAGTATATTTTAAGATAATTCCATTTTAAGCACTATATGGAAAAATTACAACAGATATGTGCGTTAGAACAACGTAATTGATCATACCATTATTAGCCTATATTTTCTTAGGGAAATGAAAGAGAAAATAATGAAAATTAGATAGAACTTGAAGGATACTCAATATGGGTAGAATATTTATACAATGGTAAATTAAATAGGGAATTTAATGTGGGTGATGATATATTCCTAAAACTAAAGGCCAAGAAGTGTGTTATGCAGCCAGCTCACAGAATAGAAGAAAATATAGATCAACGACTTAGAAATCAGCCTCTTTGAGGGGAAAACCTCCTTTACATTACATAAATGAACAATTCTTGGATGATACAAATAACATTAAATCCTCCTTTCTATATATATGGGTCTAAGGGGTCACAATATAATTAGAGCCAACATAACAATAATAATAAAAATGCACTGTTACACATCATTTTGTCATCATGACATTTTACTTTTCATATGGATCTATCACCATCCATATCATGTTCCCTTAGATGTAAAAAACACTCATGTTCTTGAATCAAGTCTTGGAAATTGGAGAAAAGCTCTATAAAACCCTTAAAAGTCTACCTGTGTGGTTTTTCTACCTTTTCCCTGCGCATGCGCTGATGTTTCATCCATCAACTGCGGCGAATCCCGCACTTTTTGTCACTAAAACTTGCGCACCCCCGTGAAAAGCAAATAAAAGAAAAAAGTAAGTTTTAGAAGCCTATTTGGTCTAATATTCTCCCAACTGGAAGCCTCTGGAGTCGCGATTAGTTAGAGCTTTATCCCTTCACTCATGGAGCTTATCCCTTGGTCCATGGAACTCAAATCCCTTCATGAGAGGAATCCATCCCCCTCTTCATGGAACTGAAACTACCTCCATTTCCCTATAAATTGAGCTCACTTTTCAGGTTGAAAGGTAGACACATGTAGATACCAATGTGATTAGAGACTAATCTATACAGTTTCTAAGCTGAAGAGTTCATAGAGTGCATAGTTTCTACACTAGTGAGTTGTTGTTGACATAAGGATGATCACACCTCTGTGTTCATAACTCCATGCTGGTATTCTAAGAGAGGAAGGCTTATCATACTGAAGGAGAACGATTTTTCAGGACCCCAGGAGAAATCTCTACAACATCAAGGCATCAGGTTGTAAGATTACTCTTTCTAATTAAGATAATACATATGGATCTCTTTTTCTCATTGCTTTGTTTCTATGCTTATTGGAATAATGTCAATAATTATACTCCTTGATCACTAAGTTGGATTAGTATTTTTTGATTATTATATGTTGTAGATGCTTTTATTATTTGTCTTGTCTTTGATTTCAGGTTCTACTCATTGGAGAACTACTTTGGAGCGACGGGACAAAGGGTTACATCAGACGTTTGGATTTCAAGGTAGGAGCATGCCCTCTCTACTTTACTATTATAAGAATCTTGGAATGCAATCAATCTAGAGAAAGAGGTATTCAAATGCATCTTTGTTTCTAGTTACTCGTGGAGTACTAGGGAGATCGCTCTTGTCTGCAAGAGGGATTAATCCTTGTAACAAATTGGCGACCATATTGGGGATCCATTGATATTCCCGAGACAGGAACCGATGATATCCCTCTCAAGCTCCAGACACACATGACTAGTGTTCCAGGTCCACTCAGGAGATTTCTGTGCAAGGTGGCACGTGCTATAGGTTGTGCCTAGGGAAAAATTTAGGGGCGAATTTTAGCCCAAAGGCGAATTTTAAGGGGTTTTAAATTTTGATAGGGAAATTTTTTATATAAAACTCATTTTCTATAGTTTTATAAAGTTAGCCCTATAATTATTTTAAAAATAATTAATTATTAAGTATTATCCCACCAAAATAAATGCGCATAAAACTGAAAAAATGGAATTCGCTCCAGATTTTCTTTGTTTGGAGCAGATTTCAAAGGCATTCGCTCCCGATTTTCTTTGTTTGGAGCAGATTTTAATGGAATTCGCTTGGATTTACTGGGTTAGAGGGAGTGGTTGGAGTGATTCGCCCCATTTTTTCACTGGTTGGGGCTTGGAAGTTGGAGGTGAAACAAATATTTCGCCAGAATTTACTGGGTCAGAGAGGTGGTTGGGGCTTGGAAGGGGCTTGGAAGTTGACTGTTGGATGTGAAAACCTACCAGATCGACTTTTGGAGGTGGAAAATTACTAGATCTGGATGCATTGACTGATGACAGGCTACAACAACACACATTGACGAGGGCAACAAGAATCAACATCTGGTTCCGAGAGACGGATCTGGACGCATTGACCGAAGACAGGATACAACTGCATGCATTGAGGAGGGAAAAAAGAATCAACATTTGGTTCCAGGAGACGGTAGCTACCCAGAAAGGGATTTAGAGTACCAAGGTCCAAGATAGTCCATTTCCTCGGTGCCATGGAGCTAAACCCATGCCGCGAGGAGGAGTTTGGGCAATGGTGTTGGCCCTTGGGTTGCAATTTTAATTATAATTTTTTTTTATAAATTTGCTGAGTCCGAATGCTTCAAGTGTGTTGTGATTGATTTGGCGAGTCTAACAATGTTCTGTAATTATTATTTTTTTAATAAATTTTCCAGTCCGAATGTGCTGGACCGTTGGTGAATGCTGGTGATTGCTTCAAATTTCAGCGAGTCTAACAGTGTTGTGAATGCGGGTGCTCTGTGCTAGTCAATGGTGAATGCTTAAGAACACACAAGAAGTTTCAAAGGTTCAATATGTGAAGAGTGAAAATGTTCCCTTGATGCGGTTTAAATTCAGTGGGATTTCAATTGATATTTTACATGCAAGGCTTTCTCTAAGAACAATTCCGGAAGTAAGTGTGATATTCATGTTTCGAAATTAATATATTGATATTCATTGTCTTTCTTTTTTGTGAATATTACATTGCACATTTTCATGTTCATGATAACTTCCCTTCTGAATGATAGAAAAGGTGGACCATGGAGTAAAGGTGTTGTAGGTTGTAGAGTAACATGAAATTTTACAATATGGCTTTGGTCATTTATAATCTTCTCAACAATGTCTATTGCTGCTCTAATGTTAATAAGTTCAAAAGGAGAATCTCAATGCACAATTGAGGCATTTGAATATGATACAAAGAAGTTGGAACTAACTCACAAACCTAGCGCTGTTAAATCATAGCAAGTTTATTTGCACTCGTCTTTCATTCTCTCACGAACCAAGTGAAATTTCTTGGGGAATTTTTAATCAACAAGTTCTAGGAGTTTGTGCCAGATTTGGGTAGACTCGTAGAGTGATTAGCTTGTGGCTGCTATAAACTCTTTTTGTCAACCCATGGATACATGGGTTAAATTTGCACTTGATTTACAGTTTCCAATGATTTGACACTAAGAATCATTGGCTGACTGTGATGATTGGCTGACTTCTTTTCTTGTTTTTTGCCCCTTTCCCTTAGATGGTCATGCATGGGAGGGGAAGTTCCAGTGAATGTATGATTTGTGGTGTGCATTTATCTGTTGGTTAGATCTTTGGTAACATCCCATGATTGTTATTTCAGTGGAACTTGGTTAAATAACAAACACTAAGTGCTAATTAGGAGTTTTAAATGTTTGATACAATAACTAATTTTGGTTTATAGGATCCCAAATGTGATTTTTTGGGCCTGAAACTTTACATGGAAACCCTGTTTTTACATATCATGGAAAACATTTGAATATTTTTAGGTTATTTCCAAGCCATACTGGATGTGTTTCACTACCTAAAAAATTTCCAGATATTAAAATACAGGTGGTTGAATTTCCTGCAATTTAGGTTACATAAAACACAAAATTTGGTCAAATTTTGTTAATGCATTGAACCCTGGCCAAATTTATCAAATCATGTTGTGACATGAGGGAAGAGCTTGTAGATTGGCTTCCATGCAAAATGGCCAGGACCTAGGTTGGTCTCGTACATTTTGGTTTATAAGGGGCTTTGATACCAAGAACAATTATAAAAAGCTGCAAATAATGTTTTGAAATTTTGATATGATAGTAGTCCATGACTTCATGCTCATGAAATTGGATAACATACCATATTCATATTCTATTTTTTGAGTGTTTCTTCCAGCTTTAGAATTCAAACTAAACTAGTTATTGAATGCAAGAGTAGAAGTCCCAGAGTAACTCTGCCATGCATGCGGGAATCTCACCCAAGCTAGTATGCCACATGTAAGAGCAGAGCTCCCAAAATGAATACGCCTTGTAGGCCTAGGTAAATGCACCCTACCAGAAATAAGATGAGGTTGTCTACAAATCAACTTGTCCACATGAGAGACTCTTCCACAGGTGTGCCCTCTTTCCATTAAAGGCCAAGTGCTCTACCACTAGAAGTAGAACATGCTTGGAGCAACACGGTTAATTAACAGTTTGGTGTTAGGCATGCTCTATCCCCTTAAGGTGCCTATTATGATGGACGTATCATGATTTACCCCACAATTTGAGGTGGTTGCATTGCTTGCTTACATCTTTTCTCCTATTTGTCTATGTAAACATGTGTTTTAGGGTGTAGAGCAACCATTCTTTAACAATAAGTTGACTTGGAGAGAAGTGAAAGTTGGTTATGCAATTGGTTAGTGTTGCATTCTTCTATGTTTGGGTCAAGGAAAGGAGTTTCATAGATATGGGATTTCTAGGCATTTATAATTGTATTGAGTTGCATTAGGGGCTTGGCTTTTATGATGCATATGTATAGGGGATGGGTTTTCTTGAGGTCAACAATGGATGCCCCCTTGTGTCATTACACCTTAGACATATTATTTTGGTTGTACATTTTCGTCTTTCCGATGATTATTGCATGGATGGAAATTTTGATATATATTCATGCCATTGGTACACATTTAACTTAAGTGGAAAGTTGTATAACTATTGGATTGATATTATAAGAAAGAAGGGGAGGGGTCTGTTCCATGTTGAAGTGTTGATATCCAAATTGTTTCTTTATTGATTTTTAAAAAGAGCTCCAGAGCTCATAAGAAGGATTAGAAAATGAGCAATTTTTTAACGTTGAAAGAATATGTGTCCTCTTTTTTTCATACAAAATTATGAGTTCCTCAAGGGTCATGTGGAAGGAGATGAAAAATAAGTCAAGGTATGTTTAGATCCTTAATTTTATAGTTGAGAACCCAACTCATGGATGAAGAAGTAGAATGCAAGATTCTGTTACTATATGTAAGGAGATGTACCTTAATGTCAAGGGTTGTATGGTTAAGTAATATGGAAAAATTGGACTTGGGAATAAAATTGTGGGGGTCAACAACTTTGAAATTCAGCAACTTAGGAAAACAATGGAAATGACTTGGCAGAAAATGGGCAAGCATTAAAAAATGCAAAATATTTCATTTTTTCATTTAAAATTATGTATAAAATAACAGCAATATATAATCATATTGCCATACCATATGAAAAGAAGATACATATATAAAAGGTGTAAGATGCCAAATGATCTACTATCTACTATCAATGCCTCTGCTCCTTTAGTGGGCATATATATTGGGTCATCCTCTAGTAGTGGAAGGTTCTGTGGCTAGAGTCAAACATAGTGGTGGGTACTGAGTCTAGTACAAGACTTTGTCCATCTTGTAGTGGCTGTTTAAGGACATCCTCTACTGCCAACCACTCCTACTCATACTTTACATCTACCCAAGTAGGGAAATCCATGAAAGATTTATTGGCACTGATTAAATACTCCAATGTTTTTTTTGAAATTGTGATTTTTTCAGAACTCAGAAAAACTTGCGATTTGTTTGGGTTATTTCTTGGGATGGGAAAATCGGAAAAAATAAATATATTCCAATATTTTGGAAAAATTTTCTGCATTATTATAGAGAATATAATATTCATTGACATTGAAATGCAGGGAAAGAATTATACATTGAGGCAAAATTTGCAACTTGTTTTGCTTCAGAAGCTTATACCAGTTTTCCCATCACATTTGACAAAGAAAAATAAATCTTTCACTAGAATTAACAAGGAGAAACTAATCCAGAAAGGGCAAAAATGGAAGTAGATGGTTGATTGCTTTGTCAAACAAAATAATGATCTATTCTCAATTTTGACATGGTCAATTCTAGATGGAACAGATGATTTCCCATAGCAACTGTAGCCAAAGTGTGTCTATGCTGACAAAAACAAATTGAGCATGTGTCTAAGACAGTTGAAAACTGCTAAAAAATAGACCTATTTGATTGTGCAACCCCTAATATCTGGGTGGGTAGAAGAACATTTTAGACTGATGATTGTTGAACTGAAAAATATTTTCATCCCAAGGGAAGGTAGGCTAAGAGTTTCTCCAGAGAGGCATCTGCAACAACTACGTAATTGACATAAATTAGTCCAGGAGTGTGCAAGTGTTCATTTTCGAGTCTTCGAAGTTCGTCGTCTATATAGTGAAATGTATTGAACCAATGTAGGTTGTCCTTTGATGTATATGAGACCCAACTAGGAGCATGCATTTTAGAAAGGTAGGATAAGCTCAAAATGCAAATAATATAACTTTTGCTATAGATACGATTAATTCATTGTCAAGTTCTTTCTTCATTATAGGAGGATAACAAACTCCTATAGGTAGCACTATGCTGTTATAGTGAACAAGGAAGGGTAGATGTGATATCCTTATCTGAGGCCCTTGGTGGCCTTGAAGATTCAAAAAAGACATTGTCCTCATATTGACCATAGTTTTAATTCAGGGTCCTATGTAGGCCTTTGCCCACAGAATGAAGTTCTCAGCAAAGCCAAATTTCTTCATAGCTGAGAATAAGAAATTATACCTCACTCTATCCAAGGCATTCACCATATCGAGTTTTATGACTCATGTAATTCTTTCCAGATGGGTGGCTAATGTGAGCAGCTTCCTGAACTCTTATGTTGTTTTCACAGATAAGTCTGCCCTGAACAAAGCAAGTTTGTTTCTCTGTGATAACACATTGCATCAATGGTTTAAATCTAGAAAAGGTAGTCTTACCTAGAATCTTTTAATTTCTGATGTTAGGGATGAGGGTGAAGTAGAAGGAATTTATTTGTTCTTTAAATTTGCATTTCTTCCTTGATTATTTCACATAGCTTAAGAGGTCCCTATTGATATATTTCCATGCTTACTAAAAATTTGTTGAGAACTTGTCTGGACTCTGGACTAGGGAATTTGTTAAGTTTCATATTCCATACCGTTTCTTGGACTTCCTTGCTTGATATGGGTCCTAGGAGTTTCTCATTATCCAGTTCTTGTAAAAGACATGAATCTTGTCCAAAATTTCCTCCCGAGCACTTCCAATATCTACTCTTATTCTGAAAACAGGTTCCTAAAGTGAGAGAAGGTTGCTACTTTGATTTCATTAAACCATCTGTTTTCAATCTATCTAAGAGTTACCTCAGAGATGAAATTTTAAATTCTTCTTGAGTGTTCTTGGTAATGGAAAAATTTAATGCTCTTGTTCCCTGCTTTCAGCCACATGCTCCTTGATTTCAATCTCCAGATTTCTTCTTCAACGATCTGAGCTTTGAATAGTTTAGCACTTAATTTCTTTTCCCCTTGCCCGAGTCTGTTCAGAGAGCCCTTATTCTTCAATTTGGGACTTCAATTCTTCAAGGATTCCCGTCTTTCTGGAATGGGACGATCTTCCTTGTGGGATTTAGCCCATTCTTTCATTTCAATTTTAATCTCTTTATTTTTTTCTCCCAGATGTACGAGGAAAAGCCCTGAACTGGGAGAGATCTACAATTTCTCACCATTTCTTTAAATTTTGGCTGTGAGAAAAATACAGGCTATATTTTAAATGACCTGGACCAAGTGCTTGAGAGTTTGATACTGAGAGCAGAATCATCTTGTGATTGGATAGCGCACTTGGGATAATTGCAGAATTTAGAATTACTCAGAGAAAAATGAGCTTTATAAGAGAAACCTATCAAGTCTTTCCACAATGAACCCTAGCCCTAGCTCTGTATTGCTCCAATTGAATTTTCCATTAAAAAGGTCCTATTATGAAATTAGGTCTTCAATGGTTCTAATGGTTAAGAACATGTTGGTTTTTTTTCCATTTCACTTATTAAACCTATAGAAAGGGTCCATTCTATTGATTAAAAAAGTGTAAAGATACCATTCCATTGATTTACCCTGCAAAGGGCCCATTCCGCTGATCAAACCCATTAAATGATTTAACGCTTGCAATTTCTTTTGCCCATGCTTTTTCCATGCATGTAAACTCAAATAATTGGCCCACCTAGAAATGTGGCCCACTTGGTGTCTTAGTGTAAGAACACTCTTAAAAATCCTTAGCTCCTCATCAAGCTCATGAAATATTACTTGTAATGATTCCAAATTGTTTTGACAATTGTTCATCTAGGCAAATTAAAGTAATTTGCACCTATGATTAAATCATAAATCATTAGGGACTTGGATGTTGTGTATATGTGAAGTTGTTTCTAGCCTATGCTTGACAACTACCTCATAAGGAGCTTCTCCTTCATTTGTCCTTGCAATCCATTTAGTCACTAAAGCCGTCCTTGGAGCATGGTTGTTAATTAGCCCAAGTCCTCCATCTTCTCTATGGAGGGCGTAAATGTTACTAGTAACTGACTAGTTGCCTTCCTCCTCACTTTTATCATGGAAAATGATAGAGGATATGTTTCAAATTCTTATAACCAATTCATCAAGGGAAAGATAAGTAAAAGAATCATTAGTAACTGACTAGTTTCCTTCCTCACTTTTATCATGGAAAATGATTGAGGATATGTTTCAACTTCTTATAACCAATTCTTTACAATTTAAGGGAGAGGTGTTTTGCAAAGGATGATTAAAGTTATTGTAATATTTTGTTGTTTTGTTTAAATCTTTCAAGTGTTCATTAGGTGATTTGGAGATATGAATTAATTTAGTGGAAATTTTTATATATTTTACATTTGAATGATGTTCTTTGTTTTATAGATGATGACTCATGATGTTATTGTTTTGTGTATAATGATTTATTTTTGCTTTTGGGCTTGGGCCTTGGCACAATATTTTAATAAAAAATTGCATAATGGTTTTTGTGAACATTACACTTTTTTTACTTTGAAAGCTACTTACGAATCTAGTAATTCTCAACTCTTGGAAACTATTGATGCAGGTTTCTAGATTGATTTGAAATTTTACTTCTGGAATATTCAGTGAGATATCAAAAGCTAATCTTGGGAAGAAACTATCAAGGAAAATTGATATATTATCATAATTTAAAAAGTCTCAATCCAAGAATACACATTCTCTTCATGCTTCAAGCTCCTTTGAACAATGTGTTACTGAGAGAGATGTTAACTCTTGTGAAAATGCATCTGATATCCATATGATGGATGAAATAATAGGTTCCTCAAGTGATCAGGGTGAGATAAATGCAGTTTCAACAGAAATTAGTGATATAAATGTTAAATATATTTCCTTGGAAGGTGACACAAACCATTCACGGAAAAGGAAAAAAGGCCAGTGGACCGTAGGGAGAAAAATCCAAGATGATTGGGTCTCAAGTTTTCCATTTATTGAAGAAATACCTCCTACAAATGAGGATTTATGAGAATTTAAATGTATTGCGTGTAGTTGGAAAAGTTTCAAGGTAGTGAAATTTCAGATGATGCTAGATACTGTATAAAATCATGCAGGAAAGGTTTATGAAAAGAAAATTGTAAATGGTAAAGAGAAATCTATTGTCAGATGGAAATATTTGAAGGAATGTCAACATATACAATGTGTGGAAGAATACAAAAAATATTTAATAAGTAAGAATAAACTTGAGGCAAGTGGAGGAACCATCATATCTCAATTTGAAAAGACGATGGAAAGAAGTTTGTTATCTAAGATGATACAATTGAGCACTGTATTTTACATCTTATGTAAAGGTCGTCCTATGGCAAATTATCCAGATCACATGAAATTTCTATCTTTTCTTCACGTGCCAAACTTTCCATCCTCTCATTGGTCCATAACTAGTGGTTGGGAATGGGCAAGATATCTAGCTCAAGTAGAAAATGATGATTTGAAACAGAAGATTGTAAATTCTAGGTTTTTGGCATTGTCTTTGGATGAGGTTATGGATATTGATAATACTTCATGGATCTGCATGATCATTTATATGGTTAATAACCATATTAGGCATTCCTATCTACTTGGGATTAAAAAGATGAGAGAGACTTCTACAGCTGGAAATATTTATGAACTTGTTCTTAATACTTTGAAGGAAAGTGGTATGGATCATTTAATTTGCAAAAAAGTTGGTATGTGTTGGAGCAGATGGAGCATCGGTAATGCAAGGACAAAGGAATGGTCTTTGTGTTAGACTACAACTATCATCTTCGCCATATATGCTTAATATTCATTGTATGGCTCATAGGATGAATCTTGCATTTAAAATAGTAAGCAAGTTTCCATCAGTTTCAAAAGTTGAAGATCTTGTACGTGAGAATCATGCATACTTTTCTCGTAGTCCAAAACGATATTTAGAGTTTCAACAATTTGTAGATGGTGTTACGGATGGAAAAAAACTATTGAAATATGTTGATACAAGATGGATCTCATTAAATGGACTATATCAAAGACTATTTAGTGAGTTCAAACCTTTGGTAGGGTTGATGTATGAAAATCACTACAATGTAGACAAAGCTCAAGATCTTCTTTTTCGACTAACTGATATAGAAACATTATTGACATTGGCTGGAATTCTTCCTATGCTACATGAAATGAATGTCCTCGTGAAAATGTCTCAGAATCACACAATGTATATTGCCGAATATACAAATGCGAGAAATTCAGCATGCCTTGCATTGGATAATTTGTATATGATGCCAGACTCTTTTACTGGTCTAGAGTTTACAAGTTGTACTAAGATCATCAATATGGAAAATACTGAATTTTTTTTGACGTTTGATGAAAAAGGGATACTATGTATCACAATGTGTGGGTATATGGTCCCCTTTCATTATATTAGTAAGACGGGACGAATCACCAAAGATTTCCCCGTGTAAAGAGACCAATTTGATAATATTGTGATCTCAGTGAGACAAAATATGATAGAAATTGCAAGATCACTATCATCAGAGATAAGAGAATGATTTCATCGAGATGAATTGTTGGAGGCCATGTGTGTGGTATACCCTCAATATTGGAACAATTATCAATGTCCAAGAAATTTAAAAGCCAATTTTCAAAAGAGATTAAAATGTTTAGTAGACCACTTTTGCAAGAAAGTCTCGATACATGGAGAACATATTGAAGGTATTTTAGATTCATCAAAATTGTATCAACAAGGTGGACGCTTTGTTGAAAAAATGTGGAAGCAATATCCTTTTTTTGAGAATCCTAATGAAAACGGTGCTATAACAAGATTATGGAATACTTTAAGTGCTAGCCAATACTTGCAAGAAAAGATATCATAATATTTCAAATTAGTAGATTTGTGTCAAACCATGATTTTGGGATCAGTGGAGGATGAGAGAATGTTTAGTGCACTATCATTCTTGAATTCAAAGTTGAGGAACAAGCTTGATAAACATGTGGATACATGTTTAAGATTATATGTAACAAAGTATGACGTTAACAATTTTCCATATGAAAGCGCATTAGCGCTTTGGCGATCAGATTGTGATAGAAGGGGAGAAAACAATATATCAAATTTATCTAATGAACTTGATACAGAACATAATGTTTTGGAGGATCATAATGAAAGTACATCTGGAGAAGATCATGTTCACAATGTAGAAAATGATGACCAAGATGAGAACTGGGAAATTGAAATACCCTAGGACTCTTATTTTGGTATACATGTTCCGTTGATCATGCAAGATTACTATATGTCAAATTCAGGTAAAAATGGGTTCTATATTTTGTATTTTGCATTGTAAAATTGTAGCTAAATTTCTTTCATGCGTGTTATTTTAAGATTGATGTTTTATATTTAATAATTACATTGTTTGTTTCTTATTTGTGACAGGAAATGAAGCTGGATTTGATGATTCCGGGACCTATTTCTTTTCACATAGATAGTGTCTGACTAGTATTAAATGATAAATAACTAATTTAACAAGACTAACACAAAGCATCAATGGGCTCATTCAAGTACATGAAACTACCTTTATGTATAGCTGTGACATCTTGGAAAATTTTAATGGTATATATGTTGCTTGTGTTTGGGGAATTTTGTTGAGTTTCGAGTTTTATATTTTCTTGGAAAATAATTATTGATATTTGGAAAATGTGTGATTTTATATTGGTATTGGAAATGAAGCTGGTTTTGATCTTTGATTGGAAATGAAGTCGGATTGGTTGAAGTTGGGACCTATTTCTTTTCACATAGATAGTGTCCTAGTATTAAATGATAAATAACTAATTTAAGAAGTCTAATGCTAAGAAACAATGGGCTTATTCAAGTACATGAAACTGTGTTGATGTCTAGCTTTGATATCTTTGAAAATTTTAGTGGTTTTTTTGTTGCTTGTAGAGGATTTTGTTGAGTTTGAAATTTTTGGTTTGTTTTGGTGAGATATTTTTAGCCCCTTGAATGCTTATGGGTCTCATATCATGTATAGATCGATAGATCTAGTTTTATTATTATAATCATTATTGTTTTATTTATATATTTGGTGGTTTGAGGAAAGATATTTTATTTCCTTTCACTTTGTGGCATGATTTCGACATCTTCACCTTTTAGAATATAGCAAAATATTTTTCTTATTATAGATTTTTCTTGGAAAAGAATTATTGATATTTGGAAAGGGAAATAAGCCCTAGGTAGCTAAGTAAAGATAAAAATGGTCTATGTACTAGGTTCCTGTGCATTCATCGTAGGAAACCTATTGGCATGAGACCGACATTCCTTTTATGCAAATACACTTTTGATGCCAAGGCGGAGCTGAGTTCGCTGACCTGGGAAGAACAATGGCAGTTGATCATAATGTTAAGGAGATTATAATGCTGGTTTCACAAATAGTTGACCATGCCACCAATGTTGGTGGAACCAAAGGAACCGCATTAGCTTACACATTGCAGGATACTAATTTGCAATACGTTACATCTTCTTCCTTCTTGCTCTTGACATATGCAAAATACTTGAGCTCCTCCAAACAAGTAGTAACTTGTGGTGGGACAGTGACAGTCACTCCTCACAGGCTAAGAGAACTTGCAAAATGCCAGGTATAGATTCATAATAGCCCAATGCTTAATTTTCCTATTATTTCAAAAATTTATTAATGTATGCAGGATCCAAATCAATTTTTTGTTGATGAAGGTTGATTACATACTGGGAGATAATCCTATGAGGATGTCGTACATGGTTGGATATGGTTTCCTCTATCCAAAACTTATTCATCACAGAGCCTCTTCTCTGCCCTCTAAGGCCAATCATCCTCAACCCATTCCCTGCAAAGAAGGATTCCAATCTTTGTACAACAGTGCACCCAATCCCAACATCTTGGTGGGAGTTGTGGTGGTAGGCCTAGACAACATGTATAGGTTTACTGATGTGAGAAAAAATTATGATCAATCTAAACCTTCCACCTACATTAATGGACCCTTAGTGGGTTCCCTTGCTTATTTGGCCCAGAGATTGATATTATACTTCTGAAATTTCTTCGTGCCAGAGATTTAAGGGTGAATGATGCATTCATCATGTTGCAAAATAGTGTGGCATGGAGGAAGGCATTTGGAGCTGACAGTATAGTTGAAGAGGATCTGAAATTTGATGAGAATCTGAATTCAATGGCCTTCATGCATTGTTATGATAAAGTGGGCCACCCTGTGTGCTACATTGCTTATGGGATTTTTCGAGACAAGGAGTTCTACCATAAGATCTTTGGAGACGATGAGAAGTTGAAGAAGTTTCTGACATGGAGGGTCCATATTCTGGAGAAGGGCATCAAGATCCTTGATTTTAACCTTGGTGGTGTCAATGCCATGATTCAGATCACAGATCTTAAGAATATGCCGAAGAGAGAATTTAGAGCTGCATCAAACCAAATTCTTGTACTTTTTCAAGATAACTACCCAAAGATGGTAGCAAGAAAGGTCTGTAACTACTCAAAACACAAATGTTTTTGCCTTTTCCGAGCTTGCCTAGAACAATATATCTGAATGAATATAAATGATTAGAAGGATGATGTTATATGTCCTCATAGATCTGGTGTTTTGAGAATTTTGGCACACAAAAAATTGGAATTTCTGGTGCATCTCTAGATATTTATTACTTGACATATGGTTGCTAGTTTCAAATGGTGTCAAATTACATATATATTCAGCCCAGATTGAAAAAGGCTAAAAGTTACAATATATATTTTACAGAGAGGTTCCTTTTATATAGGGATTTAATAGAGATATTTAGGAAAATCTAATTTTATATATTTTGTATTAAACAATACAATAGTTTCCCACAAAATATTTGAGTATGGACATCCAGTTATTAGTTACTCGTACTGCGAAAATGCAATAGATTATAGTATTCCTACAAAAAATTATGTGTAATGAGTACATGGACATTTTCTTTCCTTTGCCTTTCTCCCTTTAGAAAGGCTTCAAAAAACATGTCCAGATGGGCTACACTACAAGGAATGGTATTCCTTTGGCTCAGGTGCATGAAGGATATATACTTCATCAAAATCACTCGAGGCCTCCACTGGGCCTCTGTCTTTCTTAGGTTCCTACCATTTGTGTGTCAAAGTAGATCAAAACTAGAATGGAAACCTGGTCAATGTTTTAACACTATGTCAATCTTACCAGTGAAATGACTATAAGATACTGTTTCTGGTGCCTATGTCCTCCAATTGTTATTTTATTTTTCCTTATTGATTGAGAGAGTCTATGCAATGCTGACAGGTATGAGGAGTTAACACATATTTGTGTGGTGTTTCAGTAAGTGAAAAACACTTCTCTCAATTTTTCCTTGTATCAGCCCATTTCCAGTTTTGTTTTTTGAATCATAGTTTTTTGAATCTCAGTGGACCTTTGTGACCTTTTAAGTTTAGCCTCATTGTCATTTTCACCCAGAATTACATGGTTTAGAGATGGAGGAGCGTATATAGTCATTTATTTGTATGGTCATAATCTGCCATCAAGGGTTTTGTTTTTCATGGTCAACGTAATGGTCACTGTTTTTGTTTCAAAGGGAAATCTTATGGGAAACCCAAGGATGCTTCATCACATTTGAAGATGGTATCTAGATTCCCAAGTAATCACATTGGCATAGATTAGTGCACCTTACCCAGCCGGGTTTAACAAGGCACCTGCTAGTATGGAACTAAACAAATTCTCAGCAATATGGTGACAACCAATTGAGATATAACCCCCTGTGTTAAGGTAGCCTCCACTATCACATAATACAGTGGGGAATTAGGCTTTTCACAAGAAACTTATGGAGGAAACCCTTTCTTTCTATCTTATTGTTTCAAAGGGAAATCTCATGGGAAACCCAAGGATGCTTCATCACATTTGAAGATGGTATCCAGATTCCCAAATAAGCCCATTGGCATAGATTAGTGCACCTTACCCAGCGGGGTTTAACAAGGAACCTGCTAGTATGGAACTAAACAAATTCTTAGCAATATGGTGTCAACCAGTTGAGATATAACCCCTTGTGTTAAGGTAGCCTCCATTGTCACATACTACAGTGAGGGAATTAGGCTTTTCATAAGAAACTTATGGAGGAAACCCTTTCTTTCTATCTTATCCCAGAAATTTGAAGAAAATGAAATCACTCTATGAATGAAGTATAATAATGGATTATTTTATCTTTCTAGGACTTGAATTCCAATCTCATCAATTGTAGACTACAGACCCTCAAACATACTACCTTTGGGTTGTGACTTTCGACTGCCTTTACCTCTGCCAGAATTCAAAATGATCCGATTTCAAGTACAATGTTGAAGAATTTATCCAATCTTGCTAATTGTCAAGTATTCCATATGTAATCAAGTCTTTTTTCTATATTCAGTTTGCAAGCATGGGATTTTGTTGGGCCCTATAAGGGCGAGGATATTATACTCAGTTTATCAAATAGACAAATCACCTCTTAATTAGTATTCTCTCTATTTTTTAGGTGTTCATCAATGTCCCATGGTATTTCAATGCACTGTACTTCATGTTGAGCCCTTTCTTGACATAGCATACCAGGAGAAAATTTGAAATTGCTCTTTAAATGTGATCTCCACCAATTCCTTCCTTGAAGATAGTCCATCACACAATTCTTCAACATATTGATTATCACAAGGCTAGCCAATCCACAACTTCACTGACCTTTCCAATCAATCTTCATCAGTCAACATAGCTTCATTTTCATAAATAATCCTTACCTCTAGCTGCTATCCTGCTCCTTCAAGATTTCCAACTCATAGGGTCTTCAACTAGTTGCCCCAAATCATTGATATGTTTCTCCAAATCATAGAACTAGGGTTTTTAGTTCCACCTTCATACATTCCAATAATCTAATTGTTCTAAAGGATCTACCCTATATCTCTAATATTTTAGAACAAGGACTTGCAATTTTTTCCTTCAACAATACTTTTGTTGTTATAAGCTATATTGTTCATAGGGTATTCTAGAAATGTCCTTACATAGTGACAAGAGTCAAGACTACTACTTTGTCACACAAGTTAAGGCATCATCAATAGCTCATACAATACTAAATAAATTCCACATTCAATGTGCTTAGTGAATTTACACATCTTCCCATACAACAAAGTTTGAATTCTAGAGATCATTGCCCTTAGGGCTTCATAATAGTTGCCTTCTAATAGTGACCTAATTCTTCAAACACCAATGTACTTGGGCCTTTCAACAGTCCAGAAGTGCTCTTTAACAACCATTCATTAAAAAGAAAACCAATCTATTAGAGAAACATACCTTGATTCTCGACTTCCCCTTATCCTTCTTGTTCTTGGTTTTGTGTTCTTGCTTCAGAAAATAGACCTTTGATTAGGGCATGTTGTAACCACTGTTACAGTCCTGCCAACTCGGCCTCCACTGCCCAAGAGACTGTGGCTGCCCTTCTTCTATCAAGTCTTTCCATATGTTGGGTTATAAACACCTTCTAGCCTATTGTTTCACCCTTTTGGTCCTCAAAAGGATACCTACAACAGTTCAATTTCCCACAAATATTTTCAAAGATATTCCTCCATGGATGCAACATAGAATTACTTGTGATGTTTCACACTTTGGATGATCTTCAAACTCTTGCTCCATCTCTTTTAGGAACAACATTCCGACCTAGCAGACTTCCTCTAAGAACCAAGCAACCTTGCAACCTTCTTAACAGTCTCTATCTACCTTTGGCCCTCTTTGAAAGCCTTGCTCTACCCAGGCATTTATGCAGCCTGCTAACCTGCATTCAAACCAAGCACAAGAACCCTACAACAACCTTGTTGCAACTTGGTCCTACACTAGATTATCTATAGACTTTTGGACCTAAATTTATTCAAGGAACAGAGATAAGGATGACCTAACAACTTGGCCTTGTTGGAAATACTGAGAGGTGGGCTGAATCAATATTCCTTTCAATTAGAGCATTAGTTAATCTTCAATTGTTATCAATGTTTGTATGATGATAGTAGTAAACAAAAGGAACACAAATGCACATAGTTTTTAAGGTGGAAACCCACTTCGGGACAAAAACCACCTAATGCTTTTCGAATAATTCTTTAATATTCAACTCCAATTGAAAATAAAGCTCCAACTTCCTAGAATCTAGAAAATCATTCTTCTCCAGCTCCCACTGGATGGACGCTCTAACGCCCGAGATTCTTCAGCAGTCAACTGAATGGATGCCCTAACACCCAATGAGCTACAACTCCCCGTAGCACCACCCTACCACCCTATAGAAGAATAAAAGAAGAATGGACTCCTGTACCAGGGAAAATGGTCCACTTTACAATGATATAGAATGATGTGGAAGAAGAAGATACACTAGACCATAACCCAAAATTTGACACAACCACCTAATGATGATCCTAGACCACCTGAAACTGCCTCTTCAACTCTTGGCAGATAGACACTAGTACAATTTGTGTAATAATGTATTTACAATGACTAAGTACAATGATACCTTTATAATGACTGTATGTAGTGCTGCTGACTAGAAGAATTCATGTGATGAACTTTGGTTGTTGCTCTTGTCATGCTACCCTTTGCTGCACCTTTCTTTGCTTTGCTTCCCTAGAAAGTCTGGTCCTTTGCAGCCTTTGACAACACATGATCTAGCTTTTTCTTTTCCTTTTAGGAGCTCGATATTGAATCTGGTGTATCTCTGTTATTTTAGATCCCCAATATCTGATTTTTAGTCTTGTAGAAGTCCTTTGAGTTGTTTTTCCAATGCCACAGATCTGGATTCTTCAAGGGAGAGTTATACCCAATCTCTCACAATGCCCTAATTATGGACTATTTCAGTAGAGTGAACTTGTATGGCATGCCACGTGTTACTATTTCTTCATTTGGCTCTGAAATTGATAGAGCGAAAACTAAAGACTGTGCACTATCTTCCAATTTTTACGGAATTCCAATCCGATACTCAGAGAGAGAGTTATGAATATTTTCCCAAGGTCACTTCTTTGGGATTAATTTCAGGCGCATTCAAAAACACTGAATTCCACAGATCATATCTCCGAAAATAATGTGCACCTTGATCCGAAATTTGCACATCAGCTTCCTCAGGATTTAGGCTTCGCCTCATAAAAATTTCAGCTTCTGAACCTTCGTATAAAAAAAGTTAGAGCGAAAATTCCATGATGACCTGTTTTAGATAACGAAATCCCTTCCATGAGGAGGATATGAGGATCAAAAGTTATATAAATGCTTAGGTTGAGAGGGGCTTCAACAACTGAACGTGGGAGGGATTTTAGGAGCTTAAAGAAAATATTAATTATGAATTTTCAATAACCCATGCCACAACCCCATGGGGTTTTAGCCCACTAACTGGGGGTACAAACTTCAAACATTAATATCTCTCAAACCGTGAAGAATTACGTGGCGTGCCATATATCAACAGAAACATCTCGACAAATAGAAACAAAAAAAAAACATTATTGAACCAGAATATAGTAATTTGGTAGGTCAAAATTCCCATGAAATATTGGGTTAGCCCCTGGTGCTGCTTAGGTTGACATCAAAGACAACCGCTGATAAAAAATCTCCCCCTTTGGCATTGATGGCAACACAAGTACTCCCCCTGCGATCATGGCATCTCTTCCTACAACATTATTTCCCCCTTTGACATCAATGGCAAAGGGTAACTCCCCCTGAAACACAACCATCCTATGGACCTATACACACTTCCACTCCCCCTCACACACAACCATCTTGCAAACCTGTAATCTAATTATAACTTGGGAGAATCCCAAGCTTCTGACGAAGATATTCAAATGCTTCACAAGGTAAAGGTTTAGTGAAAATATCAACAATTTTTTCTTTTGTACAAACATACTCAAGTTTGATATTCTTTTCGGCGACTTTTTCTCTAACAAAATGATATTTAATCGGAATGTGTTTTGTTTTTGAATGCATGACAAGATTGATGGCACTAGTGTTGTCACAGAATATGGGAATAGGCTCACTGAATTGTACCTGAAGATCTTGCAAAGTTTGTTTCATCCAAAGGACTTGAGTACAACATGATGCTGCTGAAATGTATTCTGCTTCCGTTGTAGATAACGTGATTGAGGTTTTATTTTTGCTCAACCATGATACTAGACCACCACCTAGATAGAATGCTGCTCCACTAGTACTCTTACGATCATCAATGCTTCCTGCCCAATCTGCATTTGTAAAGGCTTGAATAATGAGATTGTTACCCTTGGGATACCACAAGCCATATTCTTCTATGCCCTTTAGATATCGAAGAATTATTTTGACGGAAATAATATGTGATTCTTTTGGTGCTGCTTGGGATCTTGCTACTTGTCCAACTGCTTGCATAACATCCTTAGATGAGTCATCTATGCTCAATTTGCAACCTGTTACCATCAGAGTAAGGACGAGTTTACAATCTTCCATTTTGAATTTCTTGAGCATTTCCTTGATGTACTTGGCTTGACATATAAATATTCCTTTCCATAATTCATATGGATTCTTGTTGCAATTATTTCTGAGAAGACTTCGGTTGATAATGAAGATTTTCGTATCAATTTCTTGAACCCATAATTTTTCATCCAATTTTGAGTCCTTCAACATTGTTCTACCCATTTCCTGTATGGTTATGTTCTTTCTTTTAGCAACTCCATTTTGCTGAGGTGTTCATGTTGTTGAAAATTGTCTTTTTATTCCATTTTCGTCACAATATTGCTGAAATAATTTGGAAGTGAATTCTCCACCATTATCTGATCTTAGACACTTTATTTTCAAATCAGTTTCATTTTCAACCAACTCCTTGTAGATCACAAAGCACTCAAATGCTTCAGATTTTTTCTTTAGGAAAATGACGGCTGTCATCCTAGTATAGTCATCTATCATTAACATGAAATATAATTCTCCGTCTAAGCCTTTTTTTCTCACAGGACCACATAGATCAGTATGTATCAATTCCAATGGATGTGATGCAAAGTGTTCTTTTGTTTTAAATTGGACTTTTGTCTGCTTGCCATGCCAACAGGCCTCACATTGTGTGTTGGAAGGTTTTGAGATTTTCGGCATTTCTCATACTGCTTCCTTTTTGCTTATCCTGACAAGATTGTAAAAGTTTATGTGACCCATTCGTTTGTGCCATAACCAGATTTCATCTTCTTTAGCTAGTAGACATGCTTTAGTTGCTTCATCCAGAACATATATGTCGTTTGGAGCTCGACTTGCTGTAGCCACAATTTTACCATGCCTGCCTTTCCTGATTTCACATTTTGTGGAGTTGAATAGCATTGTGTGTCCTTTATCACACATTTGTCCAACACTGAGCAGATTTTGATTCATGTTTTCAACCAATAGAAAATTCTTGGCTATAACGTATTTGCTTCTGAGAGTGATGGTACCTGATCCTATAACATTTGAAGATCCATCATTTCCAAAGGATACAGTTCCATCCTTCTTCTCTTTCAGAGATACAAACTTCCTTCTATCTCCAGTCATACACGTTGAGCAACCACTGTCAACATACCACACATATTTGTTGTTTTGATCCTTGAGAGCGAGAGCACAATTATCAGTCTTCTTCTTCTTCCATGTTCGTTCATTCTATGGCTTTGAAGATTCTTCTGGAGGATTTCTAAGTCTGCAGTCTCTGGCTATGTGTCCAAAGTTCTTACATTTGTAACATTCCATATTATTTCTTAAATGTTCAAATCTATTGATGTTTCGTTGAGCCCTGGGAGGTTCATATTTGAAGGATCTCCTAGAATTGTATTGGTTCCTAGGGTACGTGCGACATTTTACAGCTTTATGACCAAATTTTCCACATGAATCACAATAGCCATGAAAAATATGTTTGTACCTAGATGGAAATCTTCATTGAGGAATCGTCTTCCAAGGATGTGCTTGTGAATCTTGTCCAATGAAGTCTACATGTATGTCAGATCTCATAGGTTCATTGTATTTTGTTGTAGAAGGTCCTTCTTCTTCTTCTTTGTAACCGAGGCCAGTTCTGTCATTGTAAGATCGTTGATTGTTGATGAGTTCTTCCAATACCCTTGAGCTGTTGGCATAGTTTTGTGACAAATTTTCCCTTCTTCACTTCCTTACACAACGAGACTACTTGAGCTTCTAATGCTTCCCTTTCTTGGTTGCTTTCTTCCAAATTCTTTTGAAGTGACTCTTCAATACATTTGTGTTCTTCAACTTCAATTTTGAGACCTTCAACTTGTTCTTCAAGAGTATTGGAACAAATCTTCTCAGCATTGAGCTCTTTTATAAGCTTGATTGCCTCCTCAGAAAATTCTTCTATGTTCAACCCTTCTTCTTCATTGTTTGATACTTCTTATTTATTGTGCTTGGCCATAAAAAATACTTTCTCATTAGCCTCTTCTTTGCTGTCACTTTCTTCATCAGATGATGAGCTATCTTATTTAGAAAGAAATTTCCTTTTGGATCCTTTCTTTTTTCCTTGCTTGTTGAATTTCTTAAAGCCTTTCTTTCATTTTGAGTTGCCATCACTTTTGTTCGGACATTTTGCTGCGAAATTCCCAACCTCACCACAACCGAAACATATCAATGGAAGTTTACCTTTGAATTTTCCCTTACCAGTTTTTAGTTTTCTTGTAAAGTAAGCATATTCTTCACCTGAAAGACCTTCTCCATCATCTCCCTTTTCTTCACACTTGCAGGTGCATGTCATTTCAATTGAAGGTTGTTTGTCCTTATTGGCTTTCTTAGATGCAACGAACACAATTTATAGATTTGAAGTACCCTCTTCTTCATCAAGTCTCATTTCATATGCTATGAGAACGCCATGTAATTCCTCTTTGCTGAGTTTTTCCAGATTTTCACTATATTCTAAGACCGATACCTTTGGGTTGAATCTCCATGGTAACGTTCTAAGAATCCTCCATGTAATAGTCTTCTCGTCAACAGGCTCTCCCAATTCTTCAAGAGTATTGGTTATTTCATCAACGTATTGGAAGTATGCAGCAATGTTGCAATCTTCTTTCATTCGGAGTTGCTCAAATTTTGCTCTATAGATTTGAAGCTTTGCTTCTTTGACATTTGAGTCACCTGCATATATATTCTCAAGCTTTTCCCATACATTTTTGGCTATTTTACAACCCAACACCTTATGATAAGCAGATTCAATAAGTCCATTGATAATAATATTCTTTTCTTTTGCATCATTTACCAAATTCTTCTTACCTTGTTCATCCGCGGTTGTTGTAAATCCATTTTGAACAGTGTCCCATACTTCGTAACCTTGCGCCAAGAGATATACCTCTATTCTTCATTTCCAGAGTGCATAATTATTTTCATTGAACAGAGGTACACCATTCTTGGTATGCTCCATGACCTCCTTCCAGTTGTTAAACTACTATTGAAGGAACCAAGCTCCGATACCAACTGTTGGAAATCCTGAGGGGGGGGGGGGGGTGAATCAGTATTCCTTTCAATTAGAGCATTAGTTAATATTCAATTATTATCAATGTTTGTACAATGATAGTAGTAAAAAAAAGGAACACAAATGCACATAGTTTTTAAGGTGGAAACCCACTCCCGGACAAAAACCACCTAATGCTTTTCTAATAATTCTTTAATATTCAACTCCAATTGAAAATAAAGCTCCAACTTCCTAGAATCTAGAAAAAAATTCTTCTACAGCTCCCACTGGATGGATGCTCCAACGCCCGAGATTATTCAGTAGTTAATTGAATGGATGCACCAACACCTAATGAGCTACAACTCACCCTAGCACCACCCTAGCACCCTACAAAAGAATAAAAGAAGAAGGGACTCCTGTACCAGGGAAAACGATCCACTTTACAATGATATAGAATGATGTAGAAGAAGAATATACACTAGACTATAACCCCAACTTTGACACAACCACCTAATGATGATCCTAGACCACCCGACACTGCCTCTTCAACTCTTGGCAGATAGACACTAGTACAATTTGTACAATAATGTATTTACAATGACTAAGTAAAATGATACTTTTACAATGATTGTATGCAGTGCTGCCCACTTGAAGACTTCATGTGATGAAATTCTTGCTACTATTCTACATCTTGGTTGCTGCTCTTGTCATTCTACCCTCTGTTGCACCTTGCTTTGCTTTTCTTCCCTAGAAATTTTGGTCCTTTTCAGCCCTTGAAAACACATGATCTATCTTTTTCTTTGCCTTATAGGAGCTCGATATTGAATCTGGTGTATCTTTGTTATTTCAGATCCCCAATATCTAATTTTCAGTCCTATAGAAGTGCTTTGAGTCTAATTTCCAATGTCATGGATCTGACCCAATTTGGATTCTTCAAGGGAGAGTTATACCCAATCTCTCACAATGCCCTAATTATGGATTGTTTCAGTACAACAAACTTATATCGCGTGCCACGTGTCACCGTTTCTTCATTTGGCTCTAAAATTAATAGAGAAAAAACTACAGACTGTGCACTATTTGCCACTTTTTATGGAATTCTAATCCGATACTCAGAGAGAGTTATGATGATTTTCCCAAGGTCACTTCTTTGAGATGAATTTCAGGATCCTACAAAAACACTGACTTCCACATATCATATCTCCGAAAATAATGCACACTTTCATTTGAAATTTTCACAGTAGCTTCCTCGGGATTTCTGATTTGCCTCATAAAAAATTTCAGCTTCTGAACCTTCGTAGAAAAAAAGTTAGAGCGAACATTCCACGATGACCTTTTTCAGATAACGAAATCCCTTCCATGAGGAGGATATGAGGATCACAATTTATATCAGTGCTTAGGTTGAGAGGGGCTTCAACAAGTAAACATGGGAGGGATTTTAGGAGCTTAAAAAAATATTAATTATGACTTTCAATAATCCATGCCACAATCCCATGGGGTTTTAGCCCACTAACTAGGGGTACAAACTTCAAACATGAATATCTCTCAAACTGTGAAGAATTACATGGCGTGCCATATATCAACAGAAACATATCGACAAGTAGAAACCAAAAAAAACATTCTTGAACCAGAATATAGTAATTTGGTAGGTAAAAATTCCCATGAAATATTGGGTTAGCCCCTGGTGCTGCTTGGGTTGACATCAATGAAAATTGCTGATCAACATGCCTTATGATACTTTTCATCATTTCATATCAGAGATACAACTCGACTTCTTGGTCCAGCTATTAGACTCTCAACTCAGATGCTTTTCCTCTAACTTGTGCCAAACCAATATCAAAAAAGGCAAAGACAAAAACCTCGTTCTTGCTTTTGTTCATGTTTAGTTCTGCTCATCTTAGCTATGTGAGGTTCTCTTGAGGAGAGATGTACTCTTATTGGATGTATAATATTATACTCTTCTTAGTAGTTTGTATTTTCAAGATTAACCCACAGATCGTTGTTATGGCCTAGCTCAGAGAAATTAATTTGAGTAGTCATGCATATGCATTGTCTTAGAGACATTACATGTCAAAGTTTTTCCCTTTGCAGCAAGCAAAAGGCCTCCAACTCTGGATCATTGTATAGATGTAGTGTTTTACCATCAATTATTGCTTTCTATATTTTGCACCTTCGAAGAGTCATCATACATAAATGGTCTTATTAGATAAGCAAGCTAATTATGGTCTTAAATTGTAGCACCACAATTATCACCTCAAAACTTGGATTGCACATCTTACATATATTTTGATTATCCTTAATCCATTCAAAACATAACTCTTTGGAATTTTTTAATCCCAATTTTTAATTCCTTCTACGGAGTCTTAATCCCAATTTGTATTTTGAAAAATATATTTAGATCTTTGATGTCCAATGGTACTTCCCTTATGCATTCAGAAGGGTCCCTGCCACTCCCTTGGTCTATCAGGATGAAAATTGCATTGGGTGCAGCAAAATTTCTGGCATTTCTTCATGGAGGGGTTGAAAGACCAGATATTTATCAGGATTTTAAAACATCCAATATTCTACTGGATTCAGTTTGTACCTACAACTTCAAAATTATGAGATGGCTCAATGTTACACTTTGGATTATATTAAGTCTTTATGGAGAGATATTTACTTGGTGCAGGAATACAATGTGAAGCTGTCTGATTTTGGACTAGCAAAAGATGGACCTGAGGGAGACAACACCCATGTTTCAACTCGAGTTATGGGAACATATGGTTATGCTGCGCCAAAATATGTAATGACTGGTGAGCATTTTAACCAGTTTAAAACCTGTGGCAATGATATCTTGGTGAGGAAATTTTAAGATTGATACATATCAACAAGATTTATAGCCTCTTTAAGGGTACCGTCTAGTAAATGGGGCAAGTAGCAAAACTGACAAGTTTTTTTTGGGAGAATTGTTCAGGTCTCGTCCTATTGGCCTAATGTTGATTGTAGACCAACCAATTTTCAGGACTCAGGACAGTTTATATGAGGTTGAATTTTCCTTAATTTATGAAAAAGTATCTAAACATGCATACATCTCATGCATACATGTTTTATAGTCTATACAACATTGTTTCAGATGACTAAATACCCATACCAATAGAGATTTAGTTGAGGAAAGATCAAGGAGTTGAGTAGTTGGAAGGCCATTGGTCTGTCACTAGGCTTAGTATATATTTTGATGTATCCAATGGGGAAAAATGTTTTCATCCTATGAATGCAAGCACTACTTTGTTTCATTTCTTTGTGCTTGTTTTTGTAATCTAGTGTTAATAATACACTGCTCGACTTCTTGTCTCATTGGGAATTCTTCCTTGGAATATTAATCATATCTAGAAATACAATCAGCAAATAAACATGACCATTAAAATTTAAAACCATCATTTTAATAAAATTGAATGATCACTATGCTTTGCAACCATGTTTGGTGTCCCCTAATAACCTCTACATCACATGCACTCAATATTGGTTTAGGTAACTGTATTACTTATCTTTGGAGGTGACTCATCTCGCCAGGTCCAAAATCCATCAAACACACATATTCATCATGCCTTCACTTCCTCATTTAGTTTGTCTCTCCTCAATTTCCATCACCAACCAGATTGGGTTTTTCCATCATCAACCACAGCATGAGTCTTCCTTATAGAATTTTAGACTCATGATTATACCAAATGTTTAGTATGAATACATTGAAAGTTACGAGCTTGGAAATGAAAGCGATTCAAAGTCGACAAATAAACAATATGTGCCACATGATAAATAAATAAGAGAAAAATATTGAAAAATCCCAACAGTGATGGCATGATAGGAAATGTCATTAGATCTTCTATTCAAGTCATAGTCATATGTACATATATAGATGCAATCCCCGAAGATGGAGTTATGGTACATAGCATACAATGATGTTGCCTACACTTGTAATGATAACTCGATACTGGATAGACAATGGAGGGTATAGACAGTGATAACAATACCATTCATCCAACTATTTATACCTGGTTTTCCTTGTGATTAGTTCATGTCCAGACCTGAGATGTAAAACTGTGCTATTCATTTAACTATAAAATGCACACTTTTGAGGAAGTGAAGTAGGCATAGCGAGCTCTGTGGAGGAGACTTTTATGACTGTTGAAGGCTTTGTTTTAAACATAAGGTTGACACTTGTAAAGAATCTCCAGATTGATATTAAATGTGACAGTGATTACAAATCCTATTCATGGTGAAGACGAGCATAACAGTTAGGATTTATGAAAGTTATTTTGGGGATTGCAGTTACTGTTATGATAGCAGAGAAGAGCGTTTCCATCTGTAGACCTATTTTGATGGCAATAAAGGAGCTATTTCCAGTGGAGCGAGGGCGTGTTTATATCATGCTGAGTGGCAGTCACATCAAGCACTTGATACTTGCGTGAGGGTGCTCAAGTGGGAGTTACAGAAAACAAGTCTGATGAGATTCCTGTGTAGCGTTAGACCAGAAGTTTCACCAACTATTCTAAGGGAGGTGCATTTGTTTGTAAGGTTATGTGTTACCCCAAGAATGGCACATGCATAGGTTATTACGTAACAAAGGTGCTCAATAAGGAGTTACAATCATTCATCATAGGATGTTGTTATGGAAGCATGTGGGGCTAACTCCAGGGAGTTACTCATACTCTTCTAAGCTTGAGAATGGTGCTGATCCCAAATCTTAATGAACAATGTGCTTGTAAAGACTATAACATGTCTGATCATTGGAAGGAGCTTTAGTATTTTTCATCCTTCTTCCTATATTTTCTCATAATTTTGTCTTTGGCATTTTGTTTTTAATTGTATTTTTGCATGAGACTGATCCCACACTCTAGGTGCATCTGAATATTGTGGCTATGCTGATATCTCACTTTGATATAGCAAACTGATTTCCAGCTTTGTTATAGTATAACTGTATAATTTATACTAACTAGACATTGCTCTACAATTATTTTCATCAATTTAAAGACTTGAACTCTTTTGGTGGTGGATTCATGTTCATGTGTGTTTCTGAAGGCTTAGTTTTCTCTATTTCTTTTCTTGTTTTCCAATTGAAATCAGGTTTTCAACTTATCTAGTTAGTTTCAATACATTCCTCTAACTGGTTTTCTTCTTTATTCAAATCCTTACCCCCTCACGAGGCACTAGATTTGATTGTACAATATTTGTTCTAAGTTTTAAATTTATTCAACATATCCTAAAAGTCAAAATCTGCTATTATAGAGCAAAAGGTCTCACTTCCCTCCATGTTTTTCATTGCAGTCTCAAACACAACAGAAAAACCTCTTCTGAGCTTGAAATTTTTTTCCCAAGCATCCCGAATCTGAGCCCAAGCATCCTCTCCACCCCTTCCTCAAGTGGGCATGAATCAAGAAGAAGCAAGAGAAAGAAGGATTAAGCACCCACATACTTTCAAAACATTACATTTGAGGCCTCACAATTTTGGGTGATAACAAAACCTTAATCTAACTCGTAATTTTTTTGTGTTATTTTCTATTTTAGAAACATATTCTTTCTTGTAATGTTTCCCTAGTTTAGAGTTATGGTGGTTAATTTTGACTTAGTGATCCCTTAGTGGTCATTAATGTCATTTATTATACACCATTAATGGGTTATTAATTAGTCCCCATTGGTTGTTAGGGTTACATAATATAACTCTAAAAGCTATAATTGAGGTTGTAATTCACTGAAGAGTATACTTATAATTAGCCCAAATGAGTGAAATTTTAATATATTTACCAAAACAATAAGTTATTCTAGAAATGAACCTTTGGTAAAGAGGGTTTCTGTGTATTATCTTATGAAAACCCTTTACAACATAAACCAAGAAAGGATAAAATAGAAAATGCCAAGCCACACAATGTATTTAAGGTGTTTGCAAAATAAATGTTCTAGTATGGCATAGAGTGATCTCATAGTTCAACAACAACTTGAAAGAGAGGAGAGGCTAGCCTTTTATAATTTACTTTGTAACAACTAGATAATAGCTAGTTCAAGCTCTCTCTCAAATAATATTTTACTTGTCATCCACATGTTGGAGACTAAGTAAATTATAACAAAATATATTTTTAATACAATAATTCACTGAAACTATAAACAAGAAGAACAGTGAGACTGAAGCCAATATCTATGAGTATGCCAATATCTCTGAGTATGTGGAATAAAGGATCTATGGGGATAGAGTCAAAAGCCTTTTTGAAATTCTATGAAACAACAATAAACTTTCCAGGAGCAATGTTGGGCTTCCTCAATTGCGGTTCGGAGTGTAAAGATGTGATTAATAGTCTAGTGCTCAGGTTGGAATCCAGCCTTTCCTTGAGCTCTATGTTGCCTCTGCCCAAGCTCCCTAGCAAGTTGCAAGTGGAGGGATGCAACATAGATCTTCAAAAAGAAAATCACCACAAATAGGTCCAATGGATTTCAAGGATCATAAACAATATTTAGTGGGAGCATGAGTGCAACTTCTATAAAAGGCATATCTAACTTCTGAAGTCAAATACCTAAAGGGTAAAATTCTTCATCTAAGATATAAAATGTTACAAAGTTGAGAGTCCCAGAGAAGAAGGGGTCCCTCTAAAGAACTTTAGAATCAAGAGAAATATCTTGATTGAAAGTCTCCTGAAGAAAGCGATCATTGTTTGGAGGAGCTATCACCTACTAATTAGGGACGACTAAGAGAAATTACTGGCCTCTAAAACTGTATTACTAGTGGGTGAATATCTCCTACCATCTGAAGCTAAAGTGAATAATCCCCTGATGGAGAACTTTGGATAAATTGGAAGATCCAATCTTGTGCATATAGGTTGCTCTTTGCAGAGACATGGATTAGTGGGAAGGAGGGTGTCTTATGTGATTGTAAAAAGGGCCTGGACAGAGACATTATTGCAAGGTTCTCATGGGTGCAGGTAAGGGGTCTCCTCAAGATCTCATGAATTTGCATACTGAGGTGGTGTTTCTCTCTTCTTGTAACTTATTGCTTCTATGTGTGAGCTCTACAAAGGAGGGAGGTGATCATCCTGTTGTGTGGATTGATGGGATTTATTCTAAGGCTCCTCCATTTGAGTCTGTTGTGGGTGGAAAATCTGAAAATTCAAATTGTGCCCTAACTGGATGAATTTATAACATCAAAGCTTATTTATTAAACATAACATAAAATCTATTGTTGCAAGTGATACTATTGTTGAAGTCATATAAGGAAGCCTCTATTGCCTGCATATTAGATAAAACCTTTGTACAGTGAAAAATTTTGTAGTGATATCTTTTGCTAATATTTGATGTGTTTTCTTCCACTTCTAACATCGACATCTACAATGCATATAACCTATAAAATTCTAATGTAAATTCATACATTGTGGTGCTCTCTCTAAAAAAGGTTATGAGAAATCCATAACCTCATAAAGATTTCCTTCACTGAAAACTATCAAGTCTCTGCATTTAAAATAATTTGAACAGGAATAGTTTTCCTTCCCATAAAACATATCGATCCCCATTTTTTTTACCATATTCTTCATCTCATGGATCTATTTGCAGAGCAGCATGGAGTTCTAATAATGATGCAGAATCTAGATTTGCACGACAATATTTTTGCTAGAGTTTTCTCTTCATGGATTTTGTGTAATGGGTCTATTTAAATTTGAATATTCTACTGCCTTCATGATCACTAATCAAACTCATCACCACTACTACACATGGGATCATCACCAGGAGCTACATAAACATCATTTGGCTCAGAGTTCGAGGACTCCTCAAACTCCTCTCCAACCTCAATATCAGTGCTAGTAGTAGCATGAGCAACAACACTACACTTAGCAGAACTAGAATAACGTGTTATCCAAACTGCACAAGAACTACTTCCCTCACGAGTCACCATGTGCCATGCTTGGTCTCGGTGATTCTCTTCCTTCAACTCCTGGTTCAACTACCATATCTTCATTGGAACCAACACCCCGAACTCCATTAGACAACAATTCACCATTTTGTACTAGTGATTCACCATGATTTTACAGGTAATATAATCTCGTGAGAGATTCGCAAAAAAAATTATATATACATATTATATTATTAATAAAATCACCTTCCATTTTTCCTATGTATCATGGGGATTCACCCATTTATTATACATATAAATTTAGGGGGTTCTTAAAATTTTCCCTGGTTGTGCCTCTCGCCTGTCAAAGCGACGAAGCGTTGCTGGTCGTATCAGACCGACATTTGCATTTAATTTTTTTGTCAGTATTGGACGATAAAAAATAAAATAAAAATTAGAATAAAAACTTCAAAATGATTCACTAACCTATCTCATCCCACTGTGCCCCTAGTGGCAAGGATGTTTCAGGATCACCTCTATTGTCCATTCTTGCATAAGGAAAGTCTTCAATGGTGAAGACCTGATGCTTGAGCCACATGAAATAAGTCGAAGTGAACCGAACTACTGAACCACCCTTGCCACCATGGCGAGCCATCAATGCTACCCATTGCACTATAAAGATGGTTCCTGAGGAGTTCTAGGATCCACTGGAATCAGTGGAGGAGCAAGAAGTGGAATTCTCTCTAGAGAAAATGAGATAAGAATGGCACCGTACCCGAAGTTTTTTAACTTCACATTTTTTTCTCTAGTCAATTGGCCCTTCATATTGGCCAATACTCCTTCACTCTAGTTGAATACTATCCCTCTGAAACACTCAATTGAAGTTTTCATTTGTGCTTTGGTAGCTACATGAGGAGCTGCACTCCTGCATAACCTGGTCACTGTGAATGCTATGATTTTAAGCTCCAGTCGCAAGATGGTTTTGATGTCTATGCCATTGTCCTTCAACTCTGCAGTAATGCTACAATACTGAGCCTTGTAGCTAGCAGTGGGAAGACCTCCTTGTATAGTCCCAAATAAGGAAATGCTTCTCCCTCTGCGTGGTAATCTGGTAAGGAAGTATATTTTTTCTGGATCAATCTCAAGCCGATGGTCACCGATTATGAAACCTTGATCTTGTGCGTCCCATGCATTCACAAGCCAAGTAATTAGCTCAATTGGTGCCTTCATTTCCTGAATAAACCAGAACTTGTACAACCCATAGTTTTTCAATGCACGCATGGTTGCTTGATCATCCATGGCTTCATTTTCTATGAGCTCATGTTATCGTTCCCGCCATTCTAACATGATTAAAAGGCTTACAAATAAAAAAATTAAACAATTAAAATTAGTTGGAGGAAACTTGAACCATTTTTTATAAAGAAATATAAGTTTTCAAAATTTTCACGGTGCCTGCGCAGGTTCTGTGTGCAGACAGTGCGATCGTTCGCATGTGCTCCACATAGAACCCGCGGCGGCTCGACGATTTTTCTTTTAAAAAATCGTTAGGGTGCGCAGTTGTCACATGGAGAACCTGCGCACCCCTGAGGGTAGATTTTGAAACATAGTTTTCTCCTCAAAAATACAATGAAAGCTTAAAACAAGAAATGAAACAGATGAAAACGTAGCTAAGGATGATGTGGATTACTTGGTTCTGACGGTTCGGGAAATGAACGGCCAATTCTTCTGATATCAGCTCCGGAGGTTTTTGGCCAAAATCTCTATATGCACTATTCTAAAAAAAAAGGTGAAAATAACTTACTTTAACTCCCTTTTATAGTTTTTAATGAATAAAATATTATTATTTTATTTATTTTTCACTTTTAAAAAGGTCAAATCGAAATATTTTTACTTTTTGAAAACAAATATATGTAACCTTTTGAGTTTTTGTGCAAGATACAGGATTTTTGGTGAAAATAATTATTTTGACATCGAGTATACTTTTTTATCACTTTTTCAGGCTTTCTAAAAGTACGAAAAATAAAAACCCTAGAGTCCTCTTTTAAGCCCTTTTCAGACTCTCGAAACATGAAAATTTCACCAAGTACTTGACTATTCGAACTCATTAAAGTAAATGAACAATCGTCCATTCAGTATAAATTTTTCCCTTTTCCAAACTGAACTGGACTAATTACAAAAAAGGTATACGTTGACTAATCATGGTCAATAGAGTTCTATCCTGCATTATTTTATCCTTTTTTGGGCCGGAGGAACTAAATTTACGAAAAAGAACAAACCATGGAGTTTACTTATGTCTTTATTTCGACTCCCTAAAACTGAAAAACGTCGAGTTATTCCTATACTAGACTCGTTAAAATTTAACATTAAAGGACCTGTCTATCACAACAGGACCGAACCACTCCTTCTTAGGGTTCGATTTTAATACTAAGATGGACTCATTCGAAGGATGATCTTACACAAAAAAGAAAATGTTATCCTCCTCAAGCTTGACAAAAATAAAGAGGTACTTGCCAGAAATGGCGGGGGAAAAAGAGAGAAAAAGAATTCAGTTGTTGTCCTTATTTAGAAAGCAGCATGTCTCTCTTGAACACGACATTTTGTCACACTTGCACCTGGGTTGGGAAATCCTTTGTCTAATAGTTAATTGAGCCACATTGAATGTCTTTAGCCGATTTCTAGGTATTAGCTTTAGGTCAAATCTTGTCAAGCCATCTACAATGTCATTATGTGCTCAAGAGAAAGTTCAATAAATCATTAATTGCAAACATTTGTGCCCATTCACGTTGACCATCCATGAGTTAGTCCTTGCAAAATATTTCTTCAAAACTTGATCTAATGGTTTCGCGTCGTAGGCTTTCCTGCGACGGATCACTTTCTATCGACATCAACTCATTATCTAGAAAGTTGATCTAGAATCATATCAGTACCTTGGGATCTACATGCCCTAATGGCAGGTTTCTCACCTTCGATGATAGGTTGCATCATTGACCTTCAATCGAATGATTCTATGAGTATTCGACTGCAAATCGTTCATTCACACTTCATAGATTGTATTGAAGTACTTTGAGAGCCATTTCCATTATTGGTGGTTTCTCTCACACTTGTTAACGATTCACATCATTGACCGGTAATCAAGTGGTTTCTACCATGTTCGACTTTGACATAATCAATCGCATGGATAGATTCGTACTAGTTCAAGAAGTGGAAATCAAGACCCTGGATCTATTTTCCACCATCCAGGCTGCGAGGAGTTTTATTATTCATGATACCGTAGACTAATTATGATAGACGGATGTGTCCATACTGTGCCTACTTTTGATGTAACATTCAAACCATATCTATACCAGAACATTTAGTTAGTTTTGATCTAAGTATTAGAATGCCTACCTTAGCGATGATATATATATATATATATATATATATATATATATATTTGCATTGAATGTTTTTACAATTTTTTGACCGGTGTCTCCAGTCCAATCCTCGGAACGATAAAGCACTTCACTCTTCAGAAAAAATCTCAGACTTTGCACTTTAGGGGGCAATATGTTACACGTCATTTTTTCACCATGAAATTTGAATGTTCATATGGGTCTATCACCATCCATATCATGTTCCCTTAGAGGTCAAAAACACACGTTCCTTTATCAAGTCTTGGAAATTGGATAAAATCTATGTAAAACCCTTAAAATTCTACCTGCGCGGTTTATCTAGCTTTTCCCTGCGCATGCGCTGATGTTCCATCCATTAACTACGAAGACTCCCACACTTTTTTCCACTAAAACCTGCACACCCTCGCGAAAAGCAAGTAAAAGAAAAAAGTAAGTTCTAGAAGCCTAGTTGGTCGAATATTCTCCCAACTGGAAGCCTCTAGAGTCGCGATCATTTCAAGCTTTATCCCTCCACTCATGGAGCTTATCCCTTGGTCCATGGAACTCAAATCCCTTCATGAGAGGAATCCATCCCCCTCTTCATGGAACTGAAACTACCTCCATTTCCCTGTAAATTGAGCTCAAGTTTCAGGTTGAAGGGTAGACACATGCAGATACCAATGTGGTTAGAGACTAATCTATACAGTTTCTAAGCCGAAGAGAGTTCATAGAGTGCATACTTTCTACACTAGTGAGTTGTTGTTGGCATAAGGAAGATCACACCTTTGTGTCTGTAACTCCATGCTGGTATTCTAAGAGAGGAAGGTTTATCAGATTAAAGGAGAATGTCGATTGTTCAGGACCCCGAGAGAAATCTATACAACATCAAGGCACCAAGTTGTAAGATTACTCTTTCTATTTAAGATAATACATATGGATCTCTTTTTCTCATTACTTTGTTTCTATGCTTATTGGAATAATGTCAATACTTAGACTCCTTTATCACTAAGTTGGATTAGTATTTTTTGATTATTATATGTTGCAGATGCTTTGATTATTTGTCTTGTCTTTGATTGCAGGTTCTACTCATTGGAGAACTAATTTTCAGCGAGTCCCAGGGAAAATTTTAGGGGCTGATATTCACAGGTGGGCTAATTTTCCATGTTTTTTCCAAAAAAAGATTCGCCAATTTCCATTTTTTTAAAAATTGATTCACCCAAATTTTATAGTATAAATTTATTTCACCCTAAAAATCACCCAAATTTTATATATACTAATGTAAAATAATTAAAAACCTGAATACTTTTACAAAATAATCATCAAAATTTTTGCAATTTTCATATTGGGGAATAGTAAGATTCGCCAAGGTTTCTAAAATTTAAGATAAACTTCCATCCTTAAAATTTTCCCTGGGAGCGACAGGACAAAGGGCTACATTAGACGTTTGGATTTCAAGGTAGGATCATGTCCTCTCTACTTTACTATTATAATAATCTTGGAATGCAATTAATCTAGAGAAATAGGTATTCAAATGGATATTTGTTTCTAGTTACTCGCTGGAGTACTAAGGAGATCTCTCTTGTCTACAAGAGGGATTAATCCTCATAACAGGAACAACAATAACAATAATGGTCTTCTATGGGGAACAATAATAACAATATGGGGACTACATGGATAAAACAATAAGAATAAGGGGGCTACACTAACAATAACAATAAGGGGATACACTAGTCTTATAGGTACCTAACATGCCCCTCTCCTTCAAAAAAGCATTTTCCTCAATGCTTGAGTAGTTTTGGATGCTTCTATATAAAATTCTCATCCTCCCATGAGGAATCTGCAGTGGGTAAGTTCTTCCACTTGATGAGATACTATGAAATTTATCGATTTTGTCACTGTCGAGTTCTTATTTTAGTGACTGCTTCAGGTTCCAATATGATTTTTCCTTCCTCATCAAGTTTTGGTAATATTGTTTGAACTGGGAAATTTTCACCTATAAACTTCTTTAAGCATGAAACATGGAACATTTGGTGCACTCGGGAAGATGTGGGAAGCTCCAATTTGTATGCCATAGTTCCAATATTTTGCAACACCTTGTAAGGACCATACTACTTTATCCTTCTTAGCTTTTTTGAGGTACACATATTTTTATGGTTGTAGTCGTAAAATACCCAGTCACCTACATCAAAACTTCTTTCATTATGATGTTGATATTCCTGTTGTTTCATTCGATTTTGCACCAAAGTGAGGTTATCATTTAAGAGTTAGAGAACTTGTTGTTGATGCTCGATGTGATCTTCCACTGTTTGAACCTTATAATTTTCTCTCAAAGACGATGTGATGGACGGTGGATGATATCCATAAAGTGCCATAAATGGGGCCATTTTTGTTGCAACATGGAAGAAAGTGTTATACCACCATTCATCGAGAGGTAACCACTTGACCCATTGTGTTTGTTTATCAGATACAAAACAATGAATATATCCTTCATTTTTTTTCACTATCTCAGTTTTCCCATTAAATTGAGGATGATAAGATGATATGAGCTAATTGAGTACCCAGACAAGAAAAAAATGTTGTCCAAAAATTTCCAGTGAAAATGGGATCTCTGTAGCTTACAATAATCTTTGGGTTTCCATGTATATTTTGAATTGTTTCCATAAAAAAAGTAGCAACTGTACTAGCTTTAAATGGATGCCATAATGCACAAAAGTGTGCATACTTGGTAAGTTTATCAACTACCACCATGATGACACTCTTTCCTTCGAACATGGGTAAAATTGTGATAAAATCCATTGAAACCTCCTCCCAACTTTGAATTGAAATGTATAAAGGTTGTAACAGACCCGAGGTCTTAATTGTCTCAACTTTATTTCGTTGGAAAACCAAACATTCTGCCACAAAATTTTGAATATAAGATATAAGGCCCCCAAAAAAATTCCTTCTTAACCCTGTGGTAAGTTTTTAAAAATACTGAGTGCCCTCCTAAGGCACAGGTGTGCAATTCCAAATTTTTTTTTTTTTTTTTAAGTTGGGAATTATTACAAAGATATAAGCAATCTTTGTACCATAATGAATCATTTTTCCAACTAAATGTATCAGATGTACTGGGATCTTGCTGCAAATTTTGAATGAGTTCCCACACTTCTTTTTTATTCTTCCTTTCATACCTTGCTTCGGTTATCCAATCTGGTTGGATAATAGAAATGGCTCAAAGCAATGCTTCCACATCCTCATCATTTCTTGAGAGTACATACGCAACAATATTTGTTTCCCTTTTTTGTAGATGATTTCAAAGTCATAACTCAACATCATTTTGAGTCATTTTTGCTGCTCTTCTGAAGATAATCTTTGTTGTAAAAAGTATTTAAGACTATCATGATCTGTTTTTACCTTGAAGTGTCTTCCCATTAGGTAAGTTATCCATTGCTTAAGTGCATGTAGTATTGCCAACATTTCCTTTTTATAAATAGGTTTTTGTAAATACTTTCCTTTGGTTGGACAACTTTCAAAAGAAATGGGTCTTCCTTCTTTCATTAAAACAACACCAATTCCATTTCCTGAGGCATCACATTCAAGAATAAAGTTTTTTGTGAAGTATGGCATAGATAAGACCGGTACTTGGCACATTGCCTCAAGATGTTCAAAGGCCTTAGTTTCTTCCAGAGTTGAAGAAAATGCAACTTTCTTTAGTAATTCTATTAGAGGTGTTGTTATTCTCCCATAATTCTTAACAAACTTGCTATTATAACCTATCAACCCGAGAAATCCTCGCATATGCTTTATGGTTATGGGGATTTTCCATTCCTTAATGGCTTTAATTTTGTGAGAGTCTACCTTAACACCCTCATGAGATACAATATGACCCAAATATTCCACCACATGTACTCCAAAGAAACATTTGGAGGTTTTTGCATATAATTATTTGTCCTCCAATAGTTTGAGCACCCTGTCAACATGTTGAAAATGATCCTTCCAATACTTGTAGATTTGTATATCATCAAAAAATACTAGCAAAAATTTCTAAGGAAGGGTTTGAAAATGGAATTCATCAAACCCTGAAATGTAGAAGGTGCATTGGTAAGGCCAAAAGGCATGACAAAAAATTCATAATGACCCTCATGAGTTTTAAATGTTGTTTATGGAATGTCTTCAATCTACATTCTTATTTGATGCTATCTTGAACGAAGATCCAACTTGGTGAAGAAATTTCTCCATGTAATTCATCAATGATATGAATGGGAAATTGATATTTAATAGTGAGCTTGTTGAGCTCCCTGTAATTGAGACACATGCACCATACTATTGGAGTAGAGAAAGAACTTTGACTAGGTTGAATTATACCAGCCTCTATCATTTCTGCAACCATAAGTTCAATCTCAATATTTTGGGCATAAGGATATATGTAAGGCCTGATGTTTGGAGGAACACTTCCTGGAATCAAATGAATAGCATGATCACGATCACGAATAGGTGGGAGGCCTTTGGGAGTCTCAAACACCTTGGAATGATTGTCCAAGAATTTTTGGAGATATGGAGAAATAGATTATTTCAATGTTTGAACCTATAGTGAGCATAATAGTGCAATTACTCCTCGCTGTTCTTTCTTTAGAAGCTTTATCATGACATCAGACCTGATTAGATTTCCTGGTTTCCTTACGATACCCTGTAATTCAAATTCCTTTCCTTCCTAAAAAATTTCAAGAAAAGTTCTTGAAAATTAAAACCTATAATCCCTAAAAATTGTAACCATTGAATTCTTAGTACAACATCAACACCACCCATTGGAATAGAAATAATTGGACTATTCAATAAATATTCCCACATTGTTAGCTTGATAATATGGCACTTTCCAGAATAATTTATAGTTTCTCCATTTGCAACCATCACTTGACACTTTGGTGCTGGATATAGGAAGCAATTCAAGTCCTTGGCTATCTTACAATGAATAAAATTATGGGTACTACCGAAATCAATCAACACTATTGCCTTTTTTTTCTTGATATATCCTTCTATCTTGAGAGTTTGAGGAGTGGTAATTCTTGCCAATGCATTACAAGATATGGTTGGATTCATTTATTCCTTCTCTGGGGTTGGTTCCTCGTGTATATCCTCCTCTTTTAATGTTTCTTTTTCATTTTCTTCCTCCTCTTCACAATCTATGTAAAATAATTTCTTCTCTGTGCACTTATGACCTTTAATGTCTTTGATATCACAACTATAAAAGAGTCTTTTTTCTCTAATTTCCTCTAATTGTTGTGGTGTAAACCTTGTAGGTTGTGGAAGGCCATGAGCAACAACATTTCTGTCTTTATAGTTGTGATTGGTAGACTTCCTTGTTTCCATAATTTTTCTTTCAACTTTTCTTGCCACCCTAAATGCCTTCTCCAATGAATCAAATTCCCAACGGAGAACCTCGTGTTGGATGTTATCCTTTAAAGTACCTATGAAGACATCAATCCTATGCACCTCTGGAATATTTTCTACCTTGATATTCAATTTTTGGAAGTACTAAATGTGATCTACCATTGACCCCTTTTGTTTGAGATTTATCAATTGGCTAAAGCAGGTGTTGCTCTTTGTATCCTCATAATGTGTTATCATTTCCTCCATAAAAATTTACCAAGTGATAAGTGTTTTATGAGAAAAAATACATCGATACCATACAAACTGATTGGGTTCTAAATATGAAGTTGCAATGTGTATCTTTTGTGTGTTTTTCACATTATGGAGATAAAAATTGTAGGTTTTAACCATGAACAGAAATTATCTACACATGAATCTTATAACAGAAAATAAACAATAGTGAGAGCATAAAACATAAAACAGATAAACACAGAGATTTTCCCCTGGATCCCAAATCAGGACGACTAGCTTGATTTTTCCTTATATTCCTTTTAGTGTTACAACACATATATATACATGCCGAAGCATACATAAACCCCAACCCATTAACCCTGGATTAGAACATAACCATAGTTCCCTTGACCGGATCTACAAAATACCAGGGGTTGAAAACCATCGTACCCCAAAACCATGTGCAAACTCATGCACAAAACATGGGTGGGTTTGCCTATGAGTGGGTCCGCACACCAAAACAATTTTCGTCGGGGCGCTGCCCTAGACCCCAACAGTGGGGGCTGCCTCCCCCCCTGCTGCGCTTGGCGCAACGTATAGTGCGTGGGGCTAGTCGTGGAAAGAATATAACACATACCCAACATTCTTCCACTTATTGTTTTCTTTCCATAGGGGGCCACAGGAGAGCTTAGTCATTGGGCCAATTATTCAACACCCATTGTTTCTCTACACCAAGAGAAATTCTGATTGCTCACAAACTTCGTCAATGCATCTGCAACATTCTTCAAAGTGTCCACCTTTACCAGCAACACCCTTTTAGCCTCAACCATATCTCTAACAAAGTGATATTGAACATCAATGTGCTTTGTCTTTGAATGGTAAGCAGGGTTCTTAGCCAAGAAAAATTCACTTTGGCTATCATAATATATCCTTATAGCTTGCTGTACCAACCCCATACTTGAACACAATCTCTGCAACCAAACTGATTCCTTGCTTGCATGAGTGGCTGCTATGTATTCTGCCTCTGTAGTTGAAAGAGCCACTACAGACTGTCTTTTACTCATCCAACTGATTACACCTCCAAATAGGCTAAACACATACTCACTTGTAGATCTTCTTTTGTCCAGATCTCCAACCCAATCTGCATCAACAAAACCACGAATGTCCAACATTATTTCCAATCCTGGTCTTCCCTGGTAGCACAAGCCATAATCACTAGTGCCACGTAAATATCTGAAAACCCGCTTCACTGATGTCCAATGCTCCTTCCCTGGGTTTGACATAAACTTGCTCAATATTGCCAATGCATGTGCAATGTCTGGTCTAGTATAGACCATTGCATACATCAGGCTACCCACTGCACTTGCATATGGAACACGGGACATATCCTCTGCTTCTTCTTGTGTCTTGGGACACTGTTCAGTAGATAGCTTTACACCTACAGGAATAGGAACATTCATCGGTTTACTATCCTACATATTGAACCTCTGCAATATAGTCTCGACATACTTCCTCTGGTTTAACTAGAGCTTCCTCTTTGCCCGATCTCTCTTAATTTCCATGCCCAAAATATAGTTTGCAGCACCAAGATCCTTCATGTCGAATTTGGAGAACAGCCGGGTCTTCAAATCTTGGATAATTTCTTTGTCATTTCCAATCAACAACATATCATCCACATACAAGACCAAATAAATAACACGGTCACCAATTAATTTAAAATAAACACTGTGATCCTCCTTGCTTCTGGTGAAGCCAAGTCCCCGTATATAGGTATCAAATTTCTGATACCACATCCTTGGTGACTGTTTTAACCCATACAGAGACTTCTTCAACCTGCACACTAGTTCTTTCTTACCCTTCACCATAAAGCCTTCAAGTTGCTTCATGTAGATCTCCTCTTCTAGATCCCCATGAAGAAATGATGTCTTCACATCCATCTGTTCTATCTCAAAATCAAATGCAGCAGCAACAGATAAAAGTAATCTAATAGAAGTAACTTTGGCAACAGGAGAAAAAATATCACCAAAATCAATTCTCGGCACCTGGGAATAACCTTTTGCTACCAACCGAGATTTGTATTTCTCCACCTTGCCTTCTAAATTCATCTTCTTCTTAAACACCCATTTTCTCTCGATGGGATTCCTTCAGCCAGCAAATCCACCAGATCCCATGCCTCATTTTTGTGCAAGGATGCCATTTCATCAACCATGGCCTCCTTCCAGAGTTTTCCATCCTCTGAATCTACTGCCTCCCTGATAGTTCTGGGATCATCATCAGTTATAGTTAAGGAAAAACCTGAACATAAAGAATATGGACTATACCTTTCTGGTTTCCTTCTTTCCCGAACTGATCTTCTCAAAGTTGGAGTTTGTGGCTCTTCTTCTTTTGAGTCTTCTTCTGTTGTAGAGTCTGATTCATCCTCCTTTAGCTCCAACTCTATCTTCTCAGGTTACTTTGGTAGGAATTCATGTGTAACAACATCTTTCACCTCTCTAAACACCACATCTCGGCTGTACACAACCTTCCTTGTTTCTCGGTTCCAAATCTTGTAACCCTTTAAACCATCCTTATACCCAATAAAGATGCAACTTTCAGATTTATTATCCAACTTGGTCCTTTTCTCCTTTGGAACATGTACATATGCATCACATCCAAATACCCTTAGATGTGAAAGAGAGGGTTTCTTACCAGTCCATACCTGATGTGGAGTCTTATCCTCCAACGCTGATGAAGGTGATCTATTAACCAGATAGCATGCAGTCTCCACTGCCTCTGCCCAGAATTCTTGTCCTAACCTGGTACCACTGAGCATGCTTCTTTCCTTTTCCATCAGTGTTAAGTTCATTCTTTCTGCAACTCCATTTTGCTGAGGTGTGTATGGAGTAGTCTTCTGCCATGCTATACCACACTTCTTACAGAACTCTTAAAATTCCTTCTTGCAGAACTCCCAACCATTATCTGTCCTCAGCGCCTTTATCTTCTTCTCTGTCTGGTTTTCCACTAGAGCCTTAAATTATTTTGTTTGTCAAAGACTTCAAATTTCTTCCTCAAGAAATATATCCATGTATTCCTTGAGAATTCATCTATGAATGAAACATAGTACATAGACTTTCCCAGTGAAGGAACTGACATAGGTCCAAACACATCACTGTGCACAAGTTCTAATATCTTGTTCGCCCACTTAGCACCAGAAGGAAAACTCACCTGATTCTGCTTCCCATATACACAATGTTCATAGAAATCGAAATCCATAGAGAAATTAGACATACCTTCTACCATACCATTTCTATGTAGTATCCGAAGGCCCTTCTCTCCAATATGTCCAAGCCTTTGATTCCATAGCATGGTCTTTTCTCCAAAGACAGCTAGGCTTTCCGCTCCACTTTCAGGAACCACATAACTATTACACCCATCAATAATAGTTCTACCTTGTAGCATGTACAAAGTTCCAGTCCGAACTCCCCGCATTATTACCAGTGCTCCTCGAAATATCTTGCAGGCATATTTCTCGAACACTGTTTTTACACCTGCATCATCCATCTTGCTTACAGAAATCGGATTTCTGGCCAATGTAGGAATATGCAGAACACCAGGAAGTGTTCTAATCCTTCCACCTTGCAGCTTCAGCTTGACCTTTCCACGTCCAATGATTTTGGCCTTCCTATCATCCCCTAGGAAGACATCACCACCATCATATTTCTCATACTCGCAGAACCACTCCCTATGGGGAGTGAAGTGAAAGGATGCACTTGAGTCAATCAACCACGACTCATGATCTACATGTGTATTTGAAGAAGAAGCCAAATACACATCCCCACCTTCATCCGAGGTGGTTTTTGCCTCTGTAGAAGGAGCATCATCAGATCCCTTTCCTTTCTCAGGAGCTTTAGATCTGCATTCCTTTTTGTAGTGTCCTTCCTTTCCGCATTTCTAGCACACCTTTACAACTTTCCAGGAGATTTAGATCTCCCACTCGAAACCTTATTCTTGTTTATGTTTTGGGACCTTCCTCGTACAGATAAGGCATCTCCATTCTGGCCCTCCATATTTCTCCGTCTCATTTCCTTCGACAGCAAGGCTGAGACAATGTCATCAAAATTCAAGGTAGTTGTATTGCTACCTATTGCAATAACCAGACTATCCCACGAGTCTTGTAGAGAACACAACAAACTGATGCACTTATCTTCATCTGAGATTTAAATATCAACAAATGATAGCTGACTTACCACAGTATTGAAGGTGTTCAGATGCTCTGTCACCGAGTCTCCATCCTTCATCCTCAGGTAATACAACTTTTTCTGCAGGAACAACTTATTCACCAGAGACTTAGATTGGTACAAAGTCCCAAGTTTTTCCCACAAATTCTTCGTCGTAGCTTCCCCAGATACATTCAACAATATTGAATGCGAGAGGGCTAGCCGTGTTATTGCTCTTAGCCTTAGATCCGGTTCTTCCGATCTTCCATCGACATTTTAGTTGGTTTTTAATTTTCTAGATCTGCCTTTGATCCACTGATCTTTATCCACCAGCAGATCCTCCATCTTGAGCTTCCATAACTCAAAGCTCTGACCATTAAATTTCTCGATCTCTATCTTCCCGCTGCTCGCCATCTTCTTTCACCGCAAGAATCGATCCCGCAGATCTCCCACTGAACAGGGTCTACCTCAGGCCCGAGCAAAAAACCCTCAGCAACAAAGGCATCCCCTTGAAGTCGAAACAACTCTGATACGAAATGTATTTTTTAACCCTGAACATAAATTATCTACACACGAATCTTATAACAGAAAATAAACAATAGCGAGAGCATAAAACATAAAACAGATAAACATAGAGATTTTCCCCTGGATCCAAAATCGGGACTACTAGCTTGATTTTTCCTTATATTCCTTTTAGTGTTACAACACATATATATACATGCCGAAGCATACATAAACCCCAATCCATTAACCCTGGATTAGAACATAACCGTAGTTCCCTTGACCGGATCTACAAAATACCAGGGGCCGAAAACCATCGTACCCAAAAACCATGTGCAAACTCATGCACAAAACATGGGTGGGTTCGTCTATGAGTGGGTCCGCACACAAAAAAAATATTTCGCCGGGGCGCTGCCCCAGACCCCAATAGTGGGGGCTGCCTCCCCCCTTGTGACCCCCCTGCTGCGCCCGACGCAACATACAGCACGTGGGGCTAGTCGTGGAAAGAATAGAACACATACCCAACAAAAATATTGCTCCATCTTTAGTATCCATGTTACGGGATCCTTGCCATCAAACTTCCTCATATCGATATTTGGAACATGGTGGGTCTTAAATATAATGTTAGAGTCTATGAAATCATGATTTACATTTCTTTTGTTCTCATCATGAGTTTCCTCTAGACTACCTTTTCGCCATTAGGAAGCTTTTCTTGTAGCAACTTTGTCAAACCTTCCTTCAAACCTTCAAGTTTTTATTCTATACCATCGATATTAGCTTCCATACCATTCTTTAAACCATCAATATTAGCTTCCATACCATCTATATTAGCTTCCATTTCATTTCCGGTTACTCTTTGTGAGAGCGAAATTTGTTGCACTTGGTCTCGTAATTTTGATATATCATGTTGTAATTATTCCTCTTCATGTGTCATAGTAGAGATTTATGAGGGCTTAATGGGTGTGGAATTATCTTTTGGAGGAATTCTAGAACCAAATATTGATATCAATGCTTCAATATTCCATTGGAATCACTTCAAATTGATTTTTAAAACAAAAGTTATGCAATTTTAAAAAACATACACAACTTTTTCTGGCTTTTGAGGAGCTTGATATTGAACCTGATGTATCTTTGTGATTTCAAATCCCCAAGATTTCAACTTCGGTCATGTAGTATCCCTCTGAGTCTTATTTCCAATTCCATAGGTAAAACCTAATTTGGATTCTTCAAGATAAAGTTATTCATGATCTCCTACAATGACCTAATTATGGATTGGTTCAGTAGAGCGAACTTGTATGGTGTTCCACGTGTCACAGTTTTGACCTTCAGCCCTGAAATTGATACATAAGAAACTAAAGTCTGTGCACTTTCGAAAACATTTTACAGAATTCAAATCCGATTCCAGTTATGACGATTTGACCTCGGTCACCTGTTTGAGATGAAATTATGGAGCTTGCAAAACCCATAACTTCCTCAGATCATATCTCTAAAAATATAGTGAACAAAGATCTGAAATTCATAGACGAGGTTCAATAGTATTAGAACCACACATAGTTTCAATTTCAGATTTTGAATATTTGTAGAAAAAAAATTATAGCTAAAATTCCAAGATGAACTATTTGAAGAAACAAAACCCTAGAATCCAAAGCTCTAATACCAAATGTTATGCAACTAGCTCACATAATAGAGGAAAATATAGAAAAACGACTTAGAAATCAGCCTCTTCGAGGGGGAAACCTTCTTTACATTACATAAATTAACATTTTTTGTATGATACAAATGAAAAAACCTCTTTTCTATATATAGGGGTCTAAGGGCCACAATATAATCCGAGCCGACATAACAATAATAATGTAAGGGCACAATAATAACAATAATGGGATTCTATGGGACAAAATAATAACAATATGGGGACTACATGGGTACAACAATAACAATAAGAGGGCTACACTAACAAGAACAATAAGGGGATACATTAGTCTTATAGGGACCTAACAAAGAGTTCATTGAAGTTGGGAAGTAATTGTCCAAAAATGGTAGCTAGATTTTGTGGGCCATTTCAGATCCTGTGTATGATTGGTCCAATTTCATATAGGCTTGAATTTCTGTCATCCATCCATATCCATAATGTGTTTCATATATATTTACTTAAAAATTATGTGTCTAATGTTAAGCATATAACTGATTAGACTATGATTAAGGTGGATACTAAGGGTGGCTTCTAGGTTCATCCAATTTGCATTTTGGATACGAACACCAAGGTGCTTTGGAATCAAGCCATCACTCTTTTAATTTTGAGTACAAATGTTATGGCCTCAAGGATTCTATATGGGAGCATGGTGATGCCATGAGGAAGGATTACCCTCATATTTTTTAGTAGCTTTAATAGTACATGCGTATATAATGCATTAAGGGAAATGCATAAATAAAGGGGAGGGGAATGTAACACCCCTAGGATTAACCTTAGTGTAATTGTACATATTTTTATTAGGCTAGAGAGATGGGAAGTGTTGAGCTTATGTTCCCATATATATGTATTTTAGTTCACTTGTCTAAATATATAGATTTTGATGCTAGAGTGCCCATGTGGTTTTAGCTCAAAGAGCCTACATGTAGAAAGGCTAGGGAGTCTAACAACGTAAATATGTAATCACACTTGGATATTAATAAAAAATTATACCATTGCTGCAAACCAAGTTAGATAAGGGAGATGGAGCCCCACAACTCTATGAGTGGGAAAGGGGGCTAAGTGATAAGTGAGGAGATCTTTAACCATGGGGATAATACACATATTAAAATAACTTAAGTTCATCTTCCATACATTTTTATCCTAAGTTTCCAAGGAGAGGATAATGATTCCACAAGTGTCATGGACACGAGTCCTTTGACTGACACTTATTATGTTGGGAACATGCATATGTAAAGTAAGATTGCAATGTATTTTGAGGGGATTCCTCATGTTCACTCATTAAAACTATTATACTTTCTCTTATAGGTGTATGATCTTGTGATACTATTACCATGTGCATCCTAAGTGGAACTAGGTGTGCACTTCTCCTTAGGTTGTCTTGGGTTAGGGTGGATCCTCGAAGGGAGAAAAGTGGGGATAAGTCCATTAGTGTGAGGGCTTATTGATGGCCAAAATTGGCCATGTCCAAAATTAAGGAAATCACCCGGTCAGTGTCCTAATTAGACCATTTTCCATTTGGTGTGGTGATTTCGATCCGTTATGGGCCTATTTTCCACTTGAAATATTTTCTCCAAAAATGGATACTTTGGTTGAAGCTCTTCTATCTCCTGAATGCAGTCCTAGACTATTATGCAAAACATAGAAAAAATTAATCTATCTCTACCCTAAGCCTAACCTATCTTTATTGAGAAAAGGAATAGTCCCAACCTCAATCAAGAATAAAGATGAAATGGATAAGGATTGAACCTAAGGTTAAGATGGGCTAATAAGTAATATAAATAATTCATATGGATTGCAGTGGTTCAAGGAGATATCTATATACAATTATTTGAGAAATATTTATAAGATCGAGTATTTCATATATTTGGATTGAAATCACCATGATTGCATTCAAGAAAAAAAGATACCTGTCATATTACAAAAATAGTTCTCATAATAATAGTATTTATAACGAAGACAAAAACGGTAAATAATTAACATATTACACATACAAGCTTGCTTAAATGCAATATTTAGTTCTGATTTCACAATTAACCAATTATGTAAGTATAGATTTATATTAATCCTAAATAACCATCAATTGATAGAAAATTAACAACAATGTTAAAACAACCAATAAACACTTATTTGGAACAACAAATAAATCAAAACTAAAAAATATTTTTATTCATAATTAGGTCTGAACAACAATGTTCTCATTAATTACAAAACAAAAATGACTTTAGTCTGGTCATGCAAGATTTTCCAATTTCCCTCTAAGAAAATCCCCTATAGCAATGCAAAAGCCTTTTTTGTTTTTTTTTTTGCATAAACTAGGACCCCTCTCAATAATTATACAATTTAATTTCGAAAATAAAAAATTGTTTCATGATAGTTCATTGAAGTTTTGGTATTAAATAATTTTCTTTCCCAAATTTTCAAATTTTCATTAATTAATCTTGATATTCTAACTCTCCAAAATCTCTGCAAAATATCAATAAAACTATTATTAAAAAACAAGTTCAAATTAGGAAAAAAACCTAGATTTTAAAAACTGAAGAATCTAAGAAACAAACAAATTTAATAAATTAACAAAATCTAAATATGAATTCTAAATTGTTTTTTTGAGTTGTATTACTAGCAAATATAGGATGAGGAGATGAAATTCCAACCACAAAACGCTGTCAAAAAAAATAAAAAATAAAAATCTAAGAAACAAACTAACAAAATCTTAATATGAATTCTAAGTTGTTCTTTTAGGGTTGTATTACTAGAAAAGAGATGATAAGGAGATGAAATCCCAACCACAAAACGCCCTGGAAATCAAAATTTTCCAAAAAAAAATCACTGAGGAAATTCAATTAGTTGTAATTCCGCAACCATCTTTTCTGCTAAATTTTGGGGGTGTTTTATCTTTAGATTTCTCAAAATAGACTATCCCAAGTCATTCCCCTCTGTTTAATCTTTCAACCGAATCCTCACAAGCCCGATTTCATGCTTCTGATCACGGGATGTAACCCTAGGAGGATGGGGTTCTCATACTATCCAAGAGCAATTTGGCAAATGGTTTGGCACGTTTTGTTTAATTGTTAAAATTTAAAAGTATAAGTCCCACATGGAGGAGACTTGAGTTTAATGGTATTTATAATGTTTAATGGTTTAAAGTAAAATATGATGTAAGGAAAGCATGGTGGAAAGGGCCCGCACTTAAAACTAATTTAAGCATTAATTTCATGTGCTTGGAGGTTGATATGAAAGATGGTGGAGGTTATGTATCTTATTATTTAGGTGGAATTGAAATGAGTATAGATTTATCTAAAATACGTATTTAACATGAGTCTAGAGGGATCAAATTTCTTTTGTTGTAAATTTATTTTAAAGTGCAAAAAATAATGTATTATTTTTTATTATTTAAATTGCTTTTTTGAATATTATAAAGATTACATAATATGTGTATTGAACCATTTTATATTAATTCATGTTTAAACATTTTATTCATAATTCATATTGGTTGTTTTATCTCTCTGTAAAATTATATTATTTAATATAGACATCTAAATATCATATTTATTATTAGAAGAGTGAAAGTGAAATATCGTATTTTTATTTGTTTATTTATATGGTTATTTAATTTTTGTTTTTTGTTTATCTTTCAAAATTATTTTAATTATGTAAGTCCCTCATACTGGATTGTAGAATGAGCCTTTTGGCTCAATAATTAAATAATCCATGCCCCACTTCTTTTGGAATAGAACAAAATACATTGTTTCATATAATAAAATGTAAGTAATACTTTAAGTTGAGTAAATACATGGTTTCATAGGATAAGGTGTGAGTAGAACTTTAAGTTGAGTAAATACATGGTTTCATATAATATATATCATAACATAACATAAGTTGAATAACATATACCAGTATAAGGTTTCATATTACATAACATATAAAGTTTTATATGATAAAACCTACATGGTTTCATATGATATATATTATAACATATATATAAAGATTTATATTACATCACATATATAATGTTTTATATGATATATATCATAACATATATAAGGTGTGAGTAATACTTCATATGATACATGGTTTCATATGATATATATCATAATTTATATCATAACATAATTTGAGTAACATATATAAGTATAAGGTTTCATACACTATAAGAAAAAGACTCTTTAGTGGATGTTTTTGAGGAACCCACAAAAAATACTTCAAATGTCCGTTTCTAGCGGAGGATCTTAGAGGAGGTTGGCAGGTGGAAGTTTTTGCGGATTTATTTCTTTCGGTGCTCTTATCAACCTAAAACACACCGGTGCATTACAAAATTGGCACACAGGACACCGTGTGCTCCATACACACACGCCTGGTGCGTTTTATTTCTGTAGAGCACTAGTGCTTTACATGTCGACCACACAAATACCGCCCAGTGTGGAATAAATGAAATGCATCGGGGCGCCCACAAAACATGCGCACTGGTGGATGGTTAAATAAAAAAAATTACGCCAAAAAAATCGCATAAAACATTGGCACACCGGAAACAGTGCGCTCTGTACACACCCTCCCGGTGCTTTTAATTCAGCAACCGCGCCAGTGCGTGTCATATCATCAGCCTCGGTGCCTCATAAAAAGCACGCGGAACATAAACATCCCAGTGCCGAATGACTGAAACGCACCGGGATCCCCATAAATGCCGTACACCGGAAAAGGGTTTAAAACAAACAAAATTACGGCAAAAAAACCGCAGAAATCATTGGTTGACTGGGCACCGTTACCAGTGCATTAGGTTATTGTAGAGCCCCGGTGCGTCACATCCCCACACCTCGGTGCATCATAAAAGCAAGCAGAACATAAACTTCCCGGGGCAGAATGATGGAAACACATTGGGGTCCCCATAAATGCCGCGCACCGGAATAGGGTTAAATAAAAAAAATTACGGCCAAAAAACTGCAGAAATCATTGGTTCACCGGACATTGTTACCGGTGTGTCATGATACTGTAGAGCACCGGTGCTTTAAAACTACACCGCCCCGGTGCCTCCTAAAAGCGCACGAAAACAGAAAGAGCCCGGTGCGGCATACAGACAACGCACCGGTACTCCAACAAAAATCCCGCGCACCGGAATAGGGTTAAATAAAAAAAATTTACGACCAAAAAACCACAGAAATCATTGGTTCATTGGAAACTGTTACCGGTGCGTCATATTACTGTAGAGCACCAGTGTTTTAAAAATATGTTGCCCCGGTGCCTCCTAAAAGCGCGCGAAAATAGAAAGACCCTGGCGCGACATACAGGAAACACACCGGTACTCCAGTAAAAACCCCGCACACCGGAATAGGGTTAAATAAAAAAAATTTATGGCCAAAAAACCGTAGAAATTATTGGTTCACCGGACACCGTTACCGGTGCGTGATGTTATTGTAGAGCACCGGTGCGATAACGTTATGCCGCCTCGGTGCCTCCTAAAAGTGCGCGAAAATAGAAAGAGCCCAGCACAACATATAGGAAACGCATCAGTACTGCAGTAAAAAGCCCGCGCACCAAAATAGGGTTAAATAAAAAAATTACGGCCAAAAAACTGCAAAAATCATTGGTTCACTAGACACCGTTACCGGTGTGTCGTGTTACTGTAGCGCACCGGTGCGTTACAGTTACGCGCCCTGTTGCCTCCTAAAAGCGTGCAAAAATAGAAAGAGCCCGGTGCGGCATTACGACAACACACCGGTACTCCAGTAAAAACCCGACACATCAGAACAGGGTTAAATAAAAAAAAAAATTACGGCCAAAAAACCACATTTTTCACTTTTGTCAGTGCTACAGAGCTCTCAAGCACCGGTGCAAGTTATCCTTGCTTGAGCCGCACTGACATCCGTGCTCCCATTGCACTTATTGCACACACTGTCTCTGTACATTGCCACCAATCTCCAGCTTGAATTTTATAAAATAGTGGACAAATTTTCTTTTTTAAATTGTACAGCCAATATACCTCCTCGACAGGTAAATGTATAGGTATTTTTCTTGTTTTTCCATAATTAAACCTTTTAGCGTATTAGAATTTGAAAAAACCTTAAAATTAACCATTAAAAAAAAATAAAAATTGTCACGCGGTGCGCTCGAGCTGTTCGGCTCGCACCGGTTTGCGGTGCTGCTTGTAAATTTACAGGCCGCACCGCACCCGGTGCTGAAGGAGTCCGCACTAGTTCCAGGGTAGTATCGTGAGGCACACGGTGTTATTTTAAATTTTTTTAAAAGTGTAGTGCGTTCATTTACCAGGCCGCACCGTTGATAATGTTGAATCGCGGCCACCCGGTGCGTTGACCAAATTATTCGCCCCGGGGCACATAAGTTTTTCGGCGCACCGGAATCGTAAATCGATATTGTCAATGGTTCGGGTTGGTAAACTGGTGCTAAGTGTATCCGCATCGGTTCTGGGGCGAATTCCAAAGGCGCACCATGTAATTGTAAATTTTACGACAAAGAGCGGTGCGCTCGGATACCTGGCCGCAACATACGAATATGTACGGTGGCAGGAGGACGGTGTGCTGACTTAGCTATAAGCCCTGGGGTGTATAGTGAAGTCAGCGCATCGGCCTCCTGACACTGCAACTAGTGAACAGTGTGCTAAAAATATTTTTTGGAGCACCGCTCCCGGTGCTTTTTATATCATTATGTGCACTGTCGCCGGTGCGTCTCTGTGGAGGGATGCACCGTTACCGGTGCGTGACTGTGTTTTTGGCACACCGACTCTTGTTTTGTTTACTTTTCAAAAAATATTTATATACGTATATTTGTAAATACATGTGTCATTTAATTAAAAAATTGTGTTTAATATGTCAATCATTCAGAGACGTGAAAGGCGAGAAGAGGAGCAACAACAACAACAACAGGCAGAACAATAGAACATGGTTCGCCTGTGGGAGGCAAGAGAGAGGGAGAGAGATGTGTACCCTCGCCCTATTACAGCAGCGACGCAGGGGATCCTAAGGCAGGTAGGCCTCCTCAAGTTCTATGAGGAGGCTACTTCCCTAAAGTCCCATAGTGGTTTTTTGAGACATCTTATCCGAAGGTGGAATGCCCAGCAACAGGCTTTTCGAGTTGGTATCGACCACTGGTACACACCCACTGAGGAGGATGTATATTTTATTACAGGGCTTTCGAGGAGAGGGGTGGATTTTACCTCATTCCCAAAGGTTCCAGCTGGCTGTGTGGCAGGGATTCAGTTAGTTTACTGCCAGAGATACATTGGAGCATATAGATTGTCTCCTTCAGAATTTCAAGTCGCCAGAGGACAGTTATGTATTGGTGCGTTTGGTTGTGAGGAGGTCAAGTGTATCTCACTTATCATTTCGACCATTTCACACAACACCAATGACGGGCAACACATTAGTTGCCAGCTTTTATATTATGTTGATTCTTTACTACAACATCCACGACTTGTCAGATGGTCTGCCATTTTTTTACGGCAGTTCTGTACAGCATTAGATAGATGTCGTGCTCGTGCACAAGGGAGGTTCAACTTCCCTTTTGCTTCAGAGCTTTTTTGTTTATTTTTTGAGAGGTTTCCAGAGACGAGGCCTTCTTTCTTCGGCAGCCTCGTAGGCCGATTATTGAGGCACGTATGCATATGTGGGGGCAGATGATGCCCAAGAGGGAGGAGACTCTGTTTCCAGCGAGGATATTAGATGATGCATTGGGATTGCTAGCCAGTGTTTTTGAGCATCCCTTCATTATGGTCCCATATCCTTATGCGGGGTTGGATTGGCAAGGGTGTGCCAACATCCTCTTCACAGATGATGAGCCGCCAGATGATAGAGGTAATATTACTGTTTTATTTAAATTTATTCTAACATTTTCTTCAACTTGTTTTTATTAAATTGTGTAATGAAATTGTCTAATTATTGTTGTGTACTTGTATATATTTTGCAAACATTGGCTCTTATGATGGCAAGGAGATGCCGCCACCACCATTTGATCCAGTTGTGAATCTTGATGAGGATGCAGAGGGCATGATGCCAGATATTGCCGAGGATCAGTAGGAGGCCGATGCAGATCAAAGACCTGCTCCTGTTGGTGCGCCAGCCCACGATCGACGTTTGAGTGATGGTAGATATAGGATGGAGTTGGGCGACCAGCTCATTTCATTGTTTGTTGAGGTGGGCATCTGCCCCGCTGATTTCAGAGATATAGAGGCCGATGATAGGCTCTTACAGATGTGGAGAGGCATGCCGTGTGACATGTACATCCTGATGCGGCATGTCGTAGGAGTTACGACAACTTTTACGCGACTGATGAGGACTGTCGCATGTTACGAGCGAGCTGCAACACATGATGGACAGTCTGTGAGACGCAGCGTACCATCGACATCTCATGATCGTTCACGGCCTCACGCCGCGCCAGATTTGCATGAGCCTCCAGTAGCATCTACCAGCAGTCATCATGGAGATGAGGCTCGATCATCGGCTGATCCATGACATTTATATTACAATTGTATATTTTTAACATTATTTAGTTATATATATATATATATATATATATATATATATATATATATTTATGTATTTATGGTCCATGTATTTTATGTTCATTTTGCAGTTGTACTTAATTTACATGTTGGTGATCATCATTATGTGTATGTTTTTAGGTCATGTTAGATATGTGCATGAGATGTATATTTGATGTTTGTGTTGTACTGATGATGTTAATATATAATGTTAATTGTGTTTTGTTAGATGATCATGATCACAATGATGCAGTTAGCGATTTCGAATGTGTTTTTTAGTCAAATATGATGTTTGTACGATGCTTATCATGAATGTGATGTTTATTAATTAATTTATAAATACCAAATGATCATGATATTGTAAATTTGTAATATTTGTATTTCTAATTGTATTTAAAATTCAAAAAATGTAATTGTAATGATATATATGTAAATTTCTAAAATTGTAATTGTAATTGTAATTCTAATAATTCTAATTCTAATTCTAGTTATAATTGTAATTGTATGCAAAATATTTTTAAAATTTTAATTGTATTAATGTGAAATGAATTTATTAAAATTTTTAAATTTGTAAATTTGTAAATTTTAAATAATTGTAAAATAATAAATAAAGAATAATACGATTTATTGTAACATAAGGAAATTTAGAAAATAATGCAAATAAATTCCTGTACTTAATTAGAATTATCATTATTTTATTATGATATTAGATACAAAAAAAGAATTAATTTATACAGTATGCCATTGTTTTTGAGATCAAGTACATAATACCAAATTATCAAGTGAATTATTGATTTTAACATTAACACAATGCAAATTACCAATTAATTCAAAATACATATTACATTAATATTTCGAAAAACTCATCTTAAAAAGTATAAATATTGATGAAATAACACATATTGTACCACATCACTCTCGGTTCTCATGATCACCCTCATTATCTTCTAGCTCACATGGCATGATAACACTATTGTTCTCAAAACTATGTTTTGATCTAGGGTCATGTGTCAATATGAACCACCAATCCCTATCCAACACATCTGGGTAGAAAAACACCTGGTTGCAGTGTTTAGGGAAAACATAGGGCTCCTTAGCTTCATCCCACATCTTTCTAGAGTTGATACATATCAGCCTACTATCGCGATCTTCCTTTACATTATTCCGATCAAAGGTGTCCCACCACTTGCACCTAAAAATAGCACATTGGAAAGAAGAAAAATCCACTTCAAGGATCTCTTGTATCTTTCTGACGTAACCTAACGTCCCTCTTACTAGTTGTTGATCACGGTGGCTAGATCGACTAGATTGATCGAACTCGACTTCCACTCCACAGTCTTGTGTGATGTTTCCAGCATTGGAATTTTCTGTGCAAAAATGGTGTCTATATGCCCACATAGACGGGAACAAATGTACCTATTATAAAAAAGTTTAAAAAGTCACATTAGTGTCATGTGTCTTATAAATAATAATCCAAAAGTTAAAATATGAAATGTAGATGTCTTAATATAAGTTTCAAATTTACATATAAATTTTTACCGAGTTGATGCACCCAATCCCTACGTTTAGCACATCCTCTTCAGCACGCGGGTAACGACCGGTAGCACCGTATTTCTTTCTGACTTGGTCAGCAACCCAACTGTTGGGGCATATTTTTAGCATATTTTCTTTTAAATGATCGGTATAAGGCACACTTCTACCATTCAACCGTCTGAATTCCTTCCTGTCAATATCCCATTTCATTCTTTTTTATTCGTACAATGAGACCCATGGTTGTGTCGCTTCAGAATTGTAAAGAATGAATTTATTGATTGCTTCAATTTCTGCATTCACTGATGAAATCAAACCAACATTATATAGTACTTAGAGATCAAAATATACATTATATCGAAGTTCAACATGAATATTAATTAGTTTTTGTAAATTTGAAAAATTATAAGTCGCTTACTCTTTATAAAATGGTTTTTTCCACTTGCTTGGAGCAACTCTCCTTCTCTTTTGTCTTCATCCAATTCATCGCCCCAAATCACCGCACCTGGTCTATTGTCGATCTGATTGATGTAATCACTGGCATAGTATAAAGACTCATATGATATGTACCCCTCTGCCATAGACTCCTCGGGTTTTTCCCTTTGTCGAACACAACCTTTCAATTTCTTCATGTACCTCTCTAAGAAGAACATCCAACGACCAAAAACAACCCCAAATAATTCAACCTCATCTACCAAGTGGATTAGAAGGTGAACCTGTAAGTCCATGAAACTCATCGGCAGTTCCTTCTCAAACATACAAACAATCTCAACTATCTCTTGATGCCACCATGGAATTCTAGCCACATGAATCTCCTTTGATGTGATCCAGTGTACAAATGGAGATAATCTAGATATGGCACATCCTAGGTCTTGAGGGAATTCATGTTTCACACACCCACACACAAACAAAGGATAATGACACTGCAAAGTTTTAAAAACGTGCAATAATATACAAAATTAGTTATGTTTTATGATCACCGCATGGGATAAAATTTATTAATATAACAAATAATAAAATCATGATTTTGACATTATACGTACTCTTAGAAGATTCAAATGGTCATGCTATTTCAACCCCGACAAATGGTCATCCACGGTGAAGCAGCGCCGTAGTGAAGACCCATATGAAGTTGGCATCCTCACATCCATTATAACTTCCTTTGCCAAATATATATCATATTTTTTTTAAATCCATGGGACATCACCTTCTTTGAAAAACCATGAATTAGAGGGACCAACGCCTGCCTCTGATCCCGTACTTTCTAATCGTCTTGGCCAATATTTATTTTTAGTTTTTGAAGTAATAATATCTTTCCTAACCGCCAATGTGTCACTTTGTTTCGATGATATGTGCCTCCATAATAAGATGAAACATTTTTAGATATATTCATGGGATCTAATAAGTGGGCAATCTTAAGATGCTCCCAATATGGGAGGTCATAAAATATAGATTTCCTTTTCATCCCAATGGGCAATATCTCAACATATGTGTTGAAGAAATCTAGATCATCGAACTTAGGCTCCCCATTTGAATCGAACATTTCTGTGAACTCCTTCTCCTTCTCTCTCTCATATGCTCTAAGCCATTCAGCTGGTGTCATTATTGGAGAACTTTGGGTTCTTTCTCGTTTACCATTGAAAGCGGATGCTGCTATTCTAAAAGGGTGTTGTTCTGGTAGGAATATCCCGGAGAAATCATACACTGGCTTTCGTAGGTCCTTGGACCATCTAGCTTTCAGAGAAGGTCCACAACTTTTACATCCAAAATACCCTTTTGTTAAAACACCTCTGAGATTATATTTGTATACATTAATTAATATGCATGGCACGTTAAAGAATATCATGAAGATCAGAACAAATAATATTACAACGAATTAAATAACTAATATGTGAAAGAATATTGTTACATTATATATAAACAAATCAATAAATTAAACATGTAATTTACTAGAGAAAACTCCTAAGCTTGGATAATCATGTGTCGTGTAAGCACATATGCCATACAACGTAAACCTTCTCTCTGCTGCGATGGGTCTTGATACATAGTATACATTTATCACATCCCATAATTCCTTCAATTCATCTACCAGTGGTTGTGAGTAGACATCCATATTCTTCACTTGTCTTCTACCAGGGTCTATGAGAGCCAACATAAAATGTTCATTCTTCACGAACAACCATGGGGGGATATTGTTATTGATCACTAGTACAGGCCAAACATAATAGTTGGTGTTCTGGAGGGAATATGGGTTGACACCATCCATGGCTATGCTGAGTCGTAGACTTCGTACTTCATTCTTGAATTTTTCGGGCCATGTATCCTCTATATGCTTCATGGCTATTGAATCAGTTGGTATTCGCATAACTCCCAACTCACTTCTGTGTGAGGCATGCCATCCCTGCAACATAGCTAATTCTTTGAAACGAAAGAGCCTTTGAATCCTTGGGATTATAGGCATGTGCCTCAATATCTTAAAAGGAGGACTAGTACGTGATTTACCCTTCTTTTTTTATTTATCATACTTTTCAAGCCCACATTTCAGACACATATCTTTGTCTGAATATTCTACTCTATATAGAATACAATCATTTGGACATGCATGATATGATATGTACTCAACACCCAACATTTTCAATAATTTTCTTGCCTCTTCGGAGCTACCGGGCAAGACATTATCACTTGGAAGAACCTTATCTTTGAATAACCTGTAGTTGGTGATCATGGAAAACTATATTAATAAATGTACATTAATGTCGATATAATTATTAACGTTCATAAAATTTAACATTTTTAATGTTCATTGCAGTGTACTGATTATATTTCAAATTTGTATATAAGGGAAGTACTTTATGGTAACTTACCTCAAAATTTCTGAGAAACATGCATTGGCAAGACAAAATTTGGTTTCAAGTTGTACAGTAACATCGTTGTCCCCAACTGGGTAGACTTTGACTGACCACCGGGTCCAAAGAGAGGGGTGGTGGAAGCAAATTTAAGGCTTTCGAAAAAGGTGTCAGCAATATGTGCATCATCCCCTAGCTGATCATCATTTTGGAATGCATCTAACAACATTGTCTCCATGGCAGTCATATCCCTTAAGTAATCATCCATATGAACCTCTATTTGATTTTCTCCATTTCCAGCTTGTGAAGAACTACAATTGCTATAGTCATTCCTAATTGGTGAATCTGGACGTAGCAGGAATTGAATTAGTGGTTGTTTCAACCATTCTTGGTATCGTTCCTCTCCGATTTTTTCTCTTAATTCAGTCTTCTCTTGATTTGACATTGTCGTAGGGTGCAACAAAAGATGGTAGGTAGGTCGTTCATCATCACTAGAATCCTAATAATAATAATAATAAAAATTGAACATGATTAGTACAAAATATTATGATATCAATTAGTAACCACGTTGACAATATTTCATGATTATAAATTGGTTTGACGTTGAAATAATTACATATTAATCAATATATATACCAAACAATTATAATTATAATTACCATCATTGTCCCAGGATTGCGGCTAGAAGATGCAATATTGTTACAATTGGCAGGGTGAAGCGGCTGTCCATTTTCATCTACCAAATGCGTCTTGCGATATGCAGCTCCTGATAAGAACTTTCGATGTTTTGGAGCAGTACTTTGAATATAATTTTGTGCATCTGAACTCGATGATGAATCTGCATGAACCTGCAAATTTGTATAAATTATAAATTTAATTAAGTTGTGCATGATTGACTACATGGATAAAAAACATACATAAATTCATTTAGATAGTGAAAAAATAAAAAAAATCTAAAGTAAATATTACATCTCCACATGGATAGGGAGAACTCCACGATGGACTTTGAGAAATATTATGGAACAAGCTGGATTTTGAAGAATTGTCCATTTCATAAAATATATGATATTTTCTCCCTACATTTGAGCAAAACAACAATAAACTTTGGTGGACAAACGTAAATGTAATTCTGGTGCGTATTTTTCAGATAACTGCACCGGCCAGTTCTTTATTTTGTGCATTGGTGCGCTTTTGTAACAAGTAGCACCGGTGCGGTTCAATTAAACGACACACCGGTAAACAAATAACTGCAATAAAAAAAAGCGCAACCCTATTTTCTTTAAGTGACAAAAAGCGGTAAATTGAAAATTGGGTGGCAAAATATTTTCGAAAATCTAATTTCATAAAACATTTCTTTAAATACTAAACACTTTTCATTATTTCATTATTTTTGCAAAACATTTCAGCCAGAGATTTGCAGGATACATACCTGGAGAAAACAGAGCACGAGAGCACTGTGGAGCAAGGAAATACGTTTGAACAGAAGTATTCAGACAATCCGAATTCCAAACCTTTCGTAATTCAAACCCTGTACCATAGAATTTTAAACGACCAGAGTAAAGTTTATTGTTTTTTGGTACTTTTTTTGTAGTTTTTTTTTATGTAGTGAAATAAGAAATCAAAGTATATTGTTTTATTTTATTTTTTCTCTAGTTTTTTATGAAGTAAAATACAAAATAAAATCTTATTGTTTTTTTAACTTTTTGTTTCTGCAGTTTTTTACCTTTTCTGCAGTTTTCAGAAACAAAAATAAAAAAAGAAATCAATTTTTAGAAACAAAACCCTAGATTCTTTTTGTTTCTGCCATTTTTTCTTCCTCTTTCTTTTCAATTTAGATTTATAGGGTTTCTGTACTCATAAGAAATCCAACCCACGGGACGACTTGCATAGTAGGATCCCAATCCATGTTGGCCCTTGCGTCAATCTTAAAAAAAATACAGATTTTTTTTCGCCGGTGCGCCTTGTGTAACGTTGCGCACTGGTGCACTTGGTTATACCAGCGCACCGCTGAAGTACAATGATAAAAAATAAAAAATAAAATATGTTTTTATTAGTGCGCCATTTGTAACACATGGCACCGGTGCACTATTACATTATGGAGCACCGCAAAACGCGTTGTTTTGGAAAAAAACCATTTTACAAACATACCCTACATTATTTTTGTTTCTGCCCTTTCTTCTCCCACTTGCTGTGATTTCAGAATTAGGGTTTTTCAATTTATATTTATAGGGATTGTATTTCTAAATATTAGCCTAAGACATGCAACAAATGGGAGGATCTGCATAGTCAGATCTCAATCCATGTCGGCCCTTAAGTCAATCTTAAAAAAAGACATTTTTTTTCGTCGGTGCCCCCTTCATAATATAGCGCACCGGTGCACTCTATTATACTAGTGCACCACGCAAGTACAGTGATAAAAAATTAAAAAAAACAAATTATGTTTTTATCAGTGCACCATATGTAACATATGGCACCGGTGCACTATTACATTATGGCGCACCGCACAACGTGCTGTTTTGAAAAAAAAACCATTTTACAAACATACCCTACATTATTTTTGTTTCTGCCCTGTCTTCTCCCACTTGCTGTGATTTCAGAATTAGGGCTTTTCAATTTATATTTATAGGGTTTATATTGCTAAATATAAACCTAAGACATCCAACGAACGGGTTGACCTACATAGTCGGATCCCAATCCATGTCGGCCTTTGCGTAAATAAAAATAAAAAATAAAAAAATTCGGTGCGTCCTATCTGAAAGAGTGCACCGGGGCGCTCTGTTATTACAGCGCACCGCGAAAGCACTGTCATAAAAAATTAGAAAAATATGCAGTCGGTGCGCTATTTCATTATGATGCACCGCGAACGTTCAGTTTCGAAAAAAAAAAAATTTCAAAAAATACAAACCTTACTTTCTTTTTGTTTCTACCCTTTCTTCTTCTTCTTTCTGTGATTCAGAATTAGGAATTTTCAATTTAGATTTATAGGGTTTTTATTGCTAAATATAGACCTAAGACATGCAATTGACGGGACAATTAGCATAGTCGTATCCTAATCCATGTGGGCCTTGGAATGATTTAAAAAAAAACATATTTTTTACCGGTGCGCCCTATGTAAGGTAGCGCGTCGGTGCTCTGTTGTTTACAAGAGAACCGGATAAGTAATGTGAAAAAATAATATTTTTTTAACGGTGCGCCATATGTAAAATATAGCACCGATTTATGCTAAAAAAAATAACACTGGACGATTTTTATTATTTTTATGATAGTTAACTGGTGCGGTCATTGACATGTAACGCACTAGGGCTTCTTGTTGACATAGAGCACCGTACGATGTATTATACTGTTTTTGCGGTGCGTGGGAAAGACATACATGCACCGACGTCGGTGTGTTCACCATGAATGGCACACCCGTTTTTTGAGATATATTTTTTTTTTAATTGAGAATTTGACAGTTTATTTAAAAATATATTGTTGACTGATATGATATAGGTTTGATATTGTTAAATAAATGACTAAAAAGAGATCAAGTAACAAAAATATTGATAACACATCAAAAAAAGCAAAAAAGGCAAGTTCTTTGTAATTTTTTTACAAAAAAATTATTTTTTAACTATATGTAAGTTTAAATAATATGTATTGTTTAATGTGTATCATGCAGAGCCACAAAATGACAAAGCTCGATAAGATTATTTCTGATCTAGGACCAGAAAAACGTATAAGCTTGATGGAAAAATTGCAAAATGATGAATCAGGCGAATGAAAAAATACTATCGATCCAATATGAATTTATTTTTTTAGTTTTCATTAATAATATAATTAAAATTATTAGATAACATGTGTGAAAAAGTCTATTAATTCACCTCTGTTTAATGTTCTACAGGGACCAAAAACTCAGAAAAGGAATGTTGTTCTAAGAAAAGAAAAACAATAGAACATGCAAATGAAAATGAATTGCTCCTTAGCTCATTTGGAGTGGTGTTGGAGGTTAACGAAAGGGGGAAGAACTTCTACAAATGTTTGAGGGATCTAGTGGAACGAATGTATAGACATTCTTTCCACTTACAATACAAAAACCAATCCAATGATTCCAAGAACCAGATTTTATGTAAACTACAGGAAGAGTTTCGAGAGAATTGGTCAATGAGACATGTCAGAATTTTAGTAGCAAAAACGTACAACAACAAAAAAGAAGGAATGAAAAAGTAATATTCATTTAGATGTTTGTCTAGAATTATTTATAAATATCACTTTTGTTATACTTACTTTTCATATATCAATATAAAAATTAAATAGTTTGTTGTCATATTACATTTTCAGGAAGATTATGAAAATCTCAAAAGATGAACGAGCTGATATCAGAAATATGCCAGTAGGAATGTCCAAAAAGGTGTACAAGGCGATGGTCAAAGAAATGGACAAAATTGCATCGCAGGAGGAGCCATCTCAACAATAATGTGCTTCAAATGTAATATGTAATCATTGAATTTTTTGATCATTAGGTAAAATAAATAAACAATTTAGCATTAAATATTAATTTTCAAGTATTTTCTTGCGGAAAAGAAAATAAAATGGAACCCATTCAACACATAAAACAGGACGACAAGGAAGAAAAGGATTGATATATAAGTTTGTGAGTAATTGTTACTTCCCTATAACAACTTAACTAGATTTAATTTTGTATTTTTAAGTTGTTTTACAAAAATCATCATTGAATGCCTCCAAACAGGTGCTAACATACAAAGAAGAACCATCAGAGGAATTGATTGAAATTGGTTTTAATATGGGTTGTGCGTATATGTTGGCATATCACAACTTAATTGTGGAATTTGTAAGCATCTATCGATCTTTTTTTACTTAGCTCTGTCTATAATTAATAGAAAAAATAAATATTTTATATTAAATATATGATTTCTTATGGGATATAAAACTTGCAGGGAACAAAGTGTGGCATTGCGCCAATAGATCAAAGCTTGAAAGATGGCATGTTACATGGTTTTGAAATAATGTGTATAGTTTATGAGTTAATTGTTGCATTGGTACGTCATTTCTTTTCGATTTACATTGATGTATATTATTTAATATTGCAATTTTCATTATTCTCACCAATGTATATACACTCATTACAGTTTATTTTTATGTTTGTAGATGGAAGAAGGTGAAGAAGAAGAAAACAATCAATGTCATGAACAAAACATTTTTGAAAATAACCCAAGTCATAGAAGTAGCTCTAGCAGTGATAGTAGTTCAAGCGAAGAATGATGATCACTATGTTTGGATATAAAAGCAAGGCGTTGTACTATTTTTGGAAAAATGTCTGTGAAATGAGACATTTTATTTAATGTAATTGACATAGTGTCCCAATTGAAAGATAAATGGATACCAATAACTGTCCCATTTTGTATGAAAAATAATGTCTTATTCATATATATATAAGAAAAAATGTTTTAATTTATTCTATTGTGTTCTCTATTGTCGCTATTGCGTTCTCCATTATCGTTCTCAAATGCAGTAATAAAAATTTAATTCATATGAATATTGTTATAACATATATATGTGTCGACTTTTGATGAATAATGAGTTTTAAAAAACCACAATAATTATGATATGATATAACAAATTAATCTAAACATCACATTCAAATCCATTAATAAAAATTTAATTAATATGAATATTTTTATAATATGTGTCAACTTTTGATGAATAATGAATTTAAAATAATCACAATAATTGCACTGCCACAGGTCGATGTTTCTAAAAAATACAAAATGAAAACCGGTACGCTTGTATTATTAAGCACACCGGTGCGTTTTTACTACCTATCTGGACTACACAAATACTAAAACCAGTTAAAAATATCGATGCGTTTGTGTGGTACGGTGCTCCGGTGTGTTTATGTATCTATACGCACCTATATTGTTTTACCGCCTATGAGCACTGCACGAATACCGATACCAATTATAAATTGCGGTGCGTTTGTGTGATACTATGCTCCGGGGCATTTTTTATGTGTATACGCAGAGGTGCATTTGGATGACCAATAGGCACCGCACGAATACCGATACCAATTACAAATCTCGGTGCATTTGTGTGATAGTATGCATTGGGGCATTTATGTGTCGATAAGTGCTGGTGCATTTGTATGACATATTTGCACTGCACGAATACTGATACCAATTGTAAACCTCGGTGCATTTGTGTGATATGATGCACCAGGGCGTTTATATAAGCATACGCGCCGACGCGTTGAAAATACCTATGGGCACTACTCAAATACCAACCAATTAGAACGGCCCCATGCGTTGTATCACCAACACCAGGCCCAATGTTGTTATTTTCTTTAACGGCCCGGTGCATTCTCCTTCGACCGCCCCGGTGCGCTGTCTACCGATACGCACCGGTGCGTTAAAACCTGATAAGAGCACCGATGAAAAAACATCCGTAATAACCTCCGGCCACCCATTGTTTTTTAGTTGTGTTGAATTTCCATTAAAATCTCCGCCAAAACCTCCGTTACCAGAAACGGATGTGGTAGCATATGTTTTTTTGACAATTTTGGTCAATTTTATAACACTAAAAACCTCCTTTATAACCTCTGCTAGAGGGTATTTTCCTTGTAGTGATATTACATAACATATATAAGGTTTTATATGATAAAACCTACGTGGTTTCATATGATATATATCATACCATATATAAGGGTTTATATTACATCACATCTATAAAGTTTTATATGATATGTATCATAACATATATATAAGGTGTGAGTAATACTTCATATGATACATGGTTTCATATGATATATATCATAACCTATATAAGGGTTCATATTACATCATATATATAAGGTTTTATATGATATATATCATAACATATATATAAGGTGTGAGTAATACTTCATATGATACTTTAAGTTGAGTAAATACACCTTATATATCACATTGATATATAAGGCGTGAGTAATATTTTAAATTGAGCAAATACATGGTATATACCATAACATAGCTAATTTAACTAATTTAAGGCGTGAGTAGTATTTTTAACTTAAATATATGGTATATATCATAGAACTTAAATACATGTTATATGTTAGATCTAAAAATTTTGTGATCTATTTGGGTTGATCTTATCTCCAAAGTTCATCTCCCATTTATCCAAGGAAGGGACTTCAAACAAAATTTCCCATGTCTCGAGAAAGAATAATGTCTCCTCTTCTTTCATACCTCTCTATACTATTAGAAGCTCTCTCAGATTTGTAAAGGACCCTATTAACCCTAAAGACCTTAAAGGTGTTTACATGGTTCCTTGCTCCTGTGGTACTCCCTATAATGGGGAAACAATTCGTTCCATTAGACAAAGAATCCATGAGCATGATGTAGACATTATACACAATCGATCCCGCACATATGCTTTTGCAGAGCATGCTGAAAAATCGTGTCACCATGTATACATTGAGGATTCCAACACTACAAGGAAAAGACCCTCTAGCGGATGTTTTTGAGGAAACCCTTATAAAAATACCCCAAACATTCGTTTCTAGCGGAAGTTCCTAGAGGAGGTTGGCGGGCAGAGGTTTTTGCGGATGTATTTCATCCGGTGCTCTTATCACCACAAAATGCACCGGTGCGTTAAACACACGAAAGCACTGATGCGATTAAAAAATTGGTACACTAGACACCGTGCGCTCCGTACACACCCGCCCCGTGTGTTGTATTCCTGTAGAGCACCGGTACTTCACATAACTTGCACATTAACACCTCATAAAAAATGCATGAAAACTGAAACCGCCCAGGTCGCCCTTAAACGCACCGGTTTGCCAACGCACTGGGCCGCCTTGAAATCCCCATGCACCGGAATAGGGTTAAATAATTAAAAAATTATGGCCAAAAAATTGCACAAAACATAGGCACACCGGGAAGCGTGTGCTCCTAACACACCCGCCCGGTGCGTCATATTCCTGTATAGAATTGGTTCCTTACATCTCTACCACACTAGTGCCTTTGAAAACATGCGTGAAAACAGATATCGCCCGGTGTGGAATAAATCAACTACACCGGGGCACCCATAAACCCGGAGCACTGGAAGATGGTTAAATAAAAAAAACTACGGCCAAAAACCACACAAAACATTGGCACACCGGAAAGTGTGCGCTTTGTACACACAGCATCGGTGCATTTAATTACAGAACAACACCAGTGCATGTCAACTCGTTAGCCCCGGTGCCTCATAAAAAGTGCGCGGAACAGAAATCGCCTGGGGTGGAATGACATAAACGCACTAGGATCCCCATAAACGTTGCGCACCGGAAAAGGGTTAAATAAAAAAAAAAAAAATTGCGGCCAAAAAACCGCATAAATCATTGGCTCACCGAACACCGTTCTCGGTGCATCATATTACTGTAGAGCACCAGTGCATTACAGATATGCCTCCTCAGTGCTTCATAAAAGTGCGTGAAAACATAAATGGCTCGGGGTGACATACAGTAAATGCACCGGTACATCAGTAAAAACCCCGCGCACTGGAACAGTAAAAACTGCATTTTTCACTTTTTTCAGTGCTATAGAGCTCTCAAGCACCACTACAATTTATCCTTATTTGAGCTGCCCTGACATCATTGCACTTATTGCACACACTGTTGTGCATTTCCACCAATCTCTAGCTTGAATTTTATAAAACAGTGGACAAATTTTCTTTTTCAAATTCTACAGCCAATATGCCTCCTCGACGAGTAAATGTACAGGTATTTTTATTGTTTTCCATAATTAAACCTTTTAGCAAATTATAATTTCAAAAAACCTTAAAATTAACCATTAATATATATATATATATATATATATATATATATATATATATATATATATATATATATATATATATATTTGCGCGGTACACTCGAGTCATTAGGCTCGCACCGGTTTGCGGTGTTGCCTATAAATTTATAGGCCGCACCGCAACCAGTGATAACGGTATCCGCACCGGTTTTGGGGCAGTACCGCCAGGCACACCATATTATTTAAAAAAAAATTAAAAACTGCGGTGCGGTCGTTTACTAGCTGCACCGTTAATAATGTGGTATCGTGACAACATGGTGCGTTAACAGACATACCTGCCCCAGGGCGTGTAATGTGGTCAACGCACCACATACCACAATTCGACATTGTCAACGGTTCGGCTTGGTAAATCGGTGTTAAGGGTATCCGCCCAGCGACAGGATTTCCGGGTTGGTATTAACCAGTGGTACACGCTCACTAAGGAGGATGTATATTTTATTACAGGGCTATCCAGGAGAGGGGTGGATTTTCATTTTTCCCCGAGGTTCCAGTTGGCTGTGTGGTAGGGAGTTAGTTAGATTTTCAGGTCGTTGGAGGGTAGTTACGTATTGGTGCGTTTGGTCATGAGGAGGTCCAGTGTCTCTCACTTATCATTTCTACCATTTCACACAACACCAGTGACGGGCAATGCATTAGTTGCTTGATTTTATATTATGTTGATTCTTTACTACAACAACCATGAATTGTTAGGTGGTCTGCCATTCTTTTGTGGTAGTTCTGTAAAGCATTAGATAGATTTCGTGCTCATGCACAAGGGAAGGTCAACTTCCCTTTTGCTTTAGAGCTTTTTTGTTTATTTTTTGAGAGGTTTCCAGAGACGAGACCTAGTTTTCTTCGGTAGCCTCGTAGGTCGATTACTGAGGTACGTATGCACATGTGGGGGAAATGATTCCCAAGAGGGAGGAGAGTATTTTTCCAGCGAGGATATCAGATGATGCACTAGAGTTGCTAGCCAGTGTTGATGAGCATCCCTTCATTATGGTCCCCTGTCCTTATGCGGGGTTGGATTGGCGAGAGTGTGCCAACATCCTCTTTAATACTAATGAGCCGCCAGATGATAGAGGTAATATTACTGTTTTATTTAATAAATTGTGTAATGAAATTGCCTAATTATTGTTGTGTACTTGTATATATTTTGCAGACATTGGCTCTTTTGATGGAGAGGAGATGCCACCACCACCACCTGATCCAGGTGTGGATCCTGAAGATCATGATGAGGGCATGCCAGATGCCGAGGATGATCATCAAGAGGCTAGTGCAGATTATAGACATGTTCCTGCTGGTGCGCGGTCAACTTGGTGATGCTAGATACAGGATGGAGTTGGCCGACCAATTCATTTCATTGATTGTTGAGGCGGGCATCAGGCCCGCTCATTACAGAGACATAGAGGCCGATGATAGGCTATTATGGATGTGGAGAGGCATGCAGCGTGACATGTATAGCCTAATGTGGCATGTCGTAGGAGTTACGACAGCTTTTACGTGACTGATCATAACTCCTACGTGATGGACAGTCTACGAGGCGCAACGTACCATCATCTAGTAGGAGTTATGATCATGGAGATGAGGCTGGACCATCGGCCACCAGTAATGATATTGATGTTGTACTACCACCAGTTGATCCATGACATTTATATTGCAGTTGTATATTTTTAACATTATTCAGTTATATATGTGTGTGTGTGTGTGTGTGTGTTCCATGTATTTTATGTTCATGTTGTAGTTGTACTTAATTTACATGTTGGTGATCATCATGATGTGTCTGTTGTTAGGTCATGTTAGATATGTTCATTTAATGTGCAGCTTGCAGATAGATGTGTATGTGATAGCATGAGTTATTTGAAATGAGATGTATATTTGATGTTTTTGTTGTGATTATGTTAATATATAATGTTAATTGTGTTTTTTTATATGATCATGATCATGATGATGCAATTAGCGATTTTGCAGAATATGTTTTTTAGTCAAATTTGATGTTTGTATAATGGTTTTTTGTAATTTTGTAATTTGTAAAATTGTAATTGTATATATGTAAAATTCTAAAATTGTAATTGTACGTGAAATTGTAAAATTGTAATTGTAATTCTAATTGTAATTGTATGTAAAATATTTGTAAAATTTTAATTGTATTAATGTGAAATGAGTTTATTAAAATTTTTAAATTTGTAAATTTGTAAATTTTAAATAATTGTAAAATAATAAATCTAGAATAATATGATTTATTGTAACATAATAAAGTTTAGAAAATAATGCAAATAAGTTCATGTACTTTAGAATTATAATTATTTTATTATGATCTTAGATACAAAAAAAAATAATTAATTTATACAATACGCCATTGTTTTCGAGATCAACATAATACCAAATTATCAAGTGAATTATTGATTTTAACATTAACACAATGCAAATTACCAATTAATTCAAAATACATATTATATTAATATTTCGAAAAACCCATCTTAAAAAGTATAAATATTGATGAAATAACACATGTACCATATCACTCTCGGTTCTCATGATTACCCTCATTATCTTCTAGCTCGCATGGCATGATAACACTATTTTTCTCAAAAATATGTTTTGATCTAGGGTCATGTGTCAATACGAACCACCAATCCCTATCCAACACATCTGGGAAAAAAAACACCTGGTTGCAGTGTTTAGGGAAAACATAGGGCTCCTTAGCTTCATCCCACATCTTTCTAGAGTTGATACATATCAGCCTACTATCGCGATCTTCCTTTACATTATTCTGATCAAAGGTGTCCCACCACTTGCACCTAAAAATAACACATTCGAAAGAAGAAAAATCCACTTCAATGATCTCTTGTATCTTTCCGACGTAACCTAACGTCCCTCGTACTAGGTTTTGATCACGATGGCTAGATCAACTAGATTGAACCAACTTGACTTCCACTACACAGTCTTGTGTGATGTTTCCAGCATTGACATTTTCTGTGGGAAAATGGTGTCCATATGTGCACATAGATGGGAACAAATTCACCTATTATAAAAAAGTTAAAAAAATCATAGTGTCGTGTGTCTTATAAATAATAATCCAACAGTTAAAATATGAAATTTAGATGTATTAATATAAGTTTCAAATTTACATATAAATTAAAAAGATTATTACCGAGTTGTTGCACCCAATCCCTACGTTTAGCGCATCCTCTTCAACACGTGGGTAACGACCGGTAGCACCGTATTTCTCTCTGACTTGGTCAGCAACCCAACAGTTGGGACATATTGTTGGCATATTTTCTTTTAAATGATTGGGATAAGGCACACTTCTACCATTCAACCTTCTGAATTATTTCCTGTCACTATCCCATTTCATCCTATTTTGTTCGTACAATGCGACCCACAGTTGTGTCGCTTCAAAATTGTAAAGAATGAATTTATTGATTGCTTCAATTTCTGCATTCGCTGATGAAATAAAACCAGCATTGTATAGTACTTAGAGATCAAAATATACATTATATCAAATTTCAACATGAATATTAATTACTTTTTGTAAATTTGAAAAATTATAAGTCGCTTACTCTTTATCAAACGCTTTTTTCCACTCGTTTGGAGCAACTCTCCTTCTCTTTTGTCTTCATCCATTTCATCGTCCCAAATCACCGCACCTGGTCTGTTGTCGATCTGCTTGATGTACTCACTAGCATAATAGAAAGAGTCATACGATATGTACTGATCCGGATTTATGCAGGAATGCAACAGAATAAACACATAACCATAAACACAGAGATGCAACGGAAATAACACTTCATTTCATTAATATCAAAGAACTGAAATTTGCTTACAGACAGAATGGAAATAAAACTAGCTAGGGCACTGGTAGCTATTTCTGAGAAGAGATGTGGTGGCTACAGGCCTCTGAACTGTGTTACAATGAGGCTCGAGGGCCTATTTATTATTGAGAAACAATGGAGAACCCTAAACATCCCAAAAACCTAACCCTAGGAGATGAAGCGCCAAAACTGTGGGCCCCGTTTGGGTAAATTGGTGTTTCAACTTCCCAAGGACGTAACTTTGGCATACTATCTCTGTTTGACGCACATGATACATCATTAGAAAGCTCTATCCGAGGAATACAACTTTCGAGATGAATTTGATGATCAAATTCGCTAGTAAAATGATGCCCAAAAAAGGTCGTTTAGGGCCTCAAAACGGCTCCGGAAGTTCAGGACCCGAAAAACTGCTAAAAATAGTAAGTTCAGGACCCGAAAAACTACTAAAAATAGTAAGTTATGCCGAAACTAAAAAACTGAAAGAGACAATGGTGGGGGGCCAAGTGGAATAGGTGGGTGGCCACCAATATCCACCTGGATCATTCCTCCCCCCTTAGGAAGCAATGGTCCCCATTGCGTTAAGTTCGTCCATGAGATGAGGAAATTTCTGCTGAACTTGGTCCCTGGTGAACCACTTTCCTTGGTGCAGGAGTTGGCCAGCTTTGACAACCCGATACGGTTGGATCCTCTGTTGGCGAGTGTTCTTAATTTGCATGTCCATGATACAATCTGTGGTGGCCTGTTCCATGCAGTCTGGGTTTAACTCTGTTGGTGTGAGTTGTTATGCAATGTCCGAAGTGTCCAGTAGAGGTGGGAAGTAAGGACGAAGGCGATCCACATTGAAGACTGGGTGCAGACCAAGGAATGGTGGAATACTAAGCACGAAATCATTGTTCCCTACAGCCTTGGTGATGGTGTACGACCCGTATCGGAGCGGGCGAAGCTTGCGGTGAGGTCCAGTGAGGCGCTCCTTCTGCAAATGCAGCCATACTTTGTCGCCCACCTGGAAGTTGTGTGGCACCCGGTGTTGATCATGGCGCTGCTTGTACTTCGCATTGGCTCTGTCCAATATATCATGAACTTGTTGGCGGATGTGTTGAATGCGCTCGATGAAGCTACTTGCTTTGTCAACTTCAGACTGGACATGAGCTAAATTGGCCTGAGTAGCTGCAAATGGCATGGCTACGTCGATGGGACATAGTGGCTGGAATCCCAAGCCCACCTGAAAGGGGCTATGGCCGATTGAACTGTGGAGAGCCTGATTATAACTATGTTGTACATAGGGGAGGCTCTCGTCCCATGTGTGTGGATGCTTTGAATTGTACATGCGCAGAATGTGTACAATCATTCTGTTGACGACCTCTGTCTGGCCATTTGTTTGGGGATGGAAAGCTGTGGACTTGGTGAGCTTTGTGTCCATCATTGACCAGAGGCTGGACCAAAATGTGCTGAGGAACCTGTTATCTCGATCTGATATGATAGACTGTGGGATCCCAAAGTGCACCCATACTCGTTCAAAGAAGAGTTTAGCAGTAGCTTCTGCTGTGATATTCTTCTTACAGGCCGCCATAATGGCCATCTTCGAGAATTTGTCAACGACCACGAAAACACAGTCATTGCCATTCTTAGTAGAGGGCAGGCCCGACATGTAATCCATGGAGATGGATTCCCACGGTCGACTAGGGGTAGGTAGTGGATTATATAGGCCTTGCTTCTTGATGGTCGGTTTGGCAATGGCACAAGCAGTGCAGGATCTGATGTGCTTCTCGACATCCTTTCAAAGGTTCGGCCAATAGAAATACTTCTGTAGTATTGCTACTGTTTTCTCAACCCTGAAATGCCCAGCGACTCGACTGTAGTGTGCTTCCCATATCATCTTGGCACGCTTGCTTGAAGGAACACAAAGGTGTCCCAGGTGACATAAAAGTGCATCTTTGAGGTGAAAATTTGGAACTTGCATGCCCCCCAAGAGTGCCTTGTAAGTGTGGCCGAATTCTGGGTCACTCTCATAGAGAAGCGGCCAATCAGAAGTCTCGTGCCCACAAGAGTTGAGCACGGTGGTGAGCGCCACGATCGGTGGTCGGCTGAGGCAGTCTGCAACATTATTGGTGCTACCCTTCTTGTACTTGATGTTCAAGTGAAACTGTTGCAGATATGTGGACCACTTCTGATGGCGATCATTCTGCAACTTCCCTTGTGTCTGTATGAACTGCAGGGGCCGGTGGTCTGTGTGGATGATTGGTTCCTTCCCCAAAATGTAATGCTTCCATTGTCGACAGGCTTGCACAATGGAATACATTTCTTTGTCATAGGTGGGATACTTGCGAACTGTCTCAGACAATGTCTCACTATGATATGCCACTGGATGTCCTTGTTGAGTAAGAACTGCCCCAATAGCATAGTCGGAGGCATCTGTCTCGATCTCAAACGGCTGCTGCAAGTCTGGTAAGGTGAGCACTGGGGCAGAACAGAGGCGATTTTTCAATTCTTTGAACGCCTTCTGTTGAGGTTCCGACCAAAATAATTTTGCTCTCGCTCCTCCTTTGGTGACTTGACTCAAGGGCCAAGTGATATGAGAGAATCCCAACACGAATCTATGGTAGAAATTAGCAAGACCCAGAAAGCTGCGAAGCTCTGTTATAGTAGTCGGGGCTGGCCAATCCCGAATGACTTGGATCTTGGCTGGATCCACATGCACCCCCTTTCATCAATAATGTATCCCAGATATTGAACCTGGGTCATGCCAAACGTGCACTTCTCCAAATTGGCACACAACTTGTGTTGCCGCAGTGTTTGGAGGACTTGTCGGATTTGATGAAGGTGCTCTTCCCAAGTCTTGCTGAAGATCAGAATGTCATCCAAGTACACCACTACGAATGAGTTGGTGAATGGCCGCAAGATGTCGTCCATCATCCTCATGAAGGTTGCGGGAGCATTCGTCAACCCGAAAGGCATGACCGGCCATTCAAAAAGGCCTTCCTTAGCTTTGAAGGCAGTCTTCCACACATCAGAGGGTTCAATTGGTACCTGGTGATACCCAGACTTCAGGTCGATCTTACTGAAATATTTTTCACCTTGGAGTTGGTCCAGAAGGTCATCAATCCGTGGGATTGGGTACCTATTCCGGACAGTGATCTTGTTCGGCGCCCGATAGTCAATACAGAGTCTCCACGTCCCATCCTTCTTCTGTACCAACACGATCGGGCTCCCACAGGGCGATGAACTTGGTCTGATGTGACCTTTCTGCAACAGCTCCTGAATCTGCCTCTTGATTTCATCATTTTCCAGAACAGAGCGTCAATAGATCGGTCCATTGGGTAGTGGCGCACCTGGGGTCAGATCAATCGGGTGCTTGACCTGGCAGTGCAGAGGAACCCCTGTGGGTGAGGTGAAGATGTCCCCGTACTCCTCCACGACCTTATCCAGTTGTTGTTGTCGTGCAGAGGGGCCCTGTCTGGAGGTCGTGGCCACAGTCTTCTTCTTGCCCTGGGGGCGGATCATCAGGAAAACGAATTTCCTGGTTTGGGAAATGAGCTTACTGCATTGTTTTGCAGTAACCAAAGAGATAGCCGTAGGAGGTGGTACCTCTGGTATCCTGTACAACTTATTTCCCAAAGTAATAATAACAGCACGAGGTTGAGACTCATACACAGCATGACGCTTCCACAAGTATGGTTGTCCTAATAATACATCAGAAACATCAATAGGAGCAACGTCACATAATACCTCATTCGTGAAGGGCTTGATGCTATAGGGAAGGCGACACTGCCGGCTGACGCGGAGATCTCGTCCTTGGTGAAGCCACCCGATGGTGTATGGATGTGGGTGAGCTGTGGTCGGAAAGCCCAACCGCTTCACGGCGTCTACTGAAATGAGGTTCTTTTGGCTCCCATTGTCGACAATGAACTATACAGGGGAGCCCTTTACCCACATCTGGGAGTGGAAGAGACGTTCCTCCTCCTCTGGATCTTCCGGTTCCTCCTTCTGGACCTTTGAAGTGGCAACATTGGCGTTCGGCTCCGCATCAATAATCTGTTTCCCTTTTTCATTCCCCTTTTCAGGTTCTGATTCGGAGTCGGAGCATGCATCTGACACAGAAGCCCTCATCTCGGCCACTAGTGACTGCTTGGCCCGACACTCACTTGTGTTGTGAGTGGAGCTCTTATGGAACTCACACCACTTTCCCGTGTCCTTCTTTGGCTTTACGATGTTGTTCTTTTCTTGTGGCTTTGACGGGTTGTCTTTAGCCGCCATGCTCTGTCCTTTGTTCTGCGGTTTGGAAGCACCTTTTCCTTGCTTTTGATTCACAGATCCAAAGTCTAGCTTCTTCTGTTTGAATTTCTGCTCAATCTTGGCGATATCTTAGGTATGTGTGCAATTTTAGATGTCAAGAACTCCATTCCCTCTGAATGTATACGTGCGGTTTCAGTTGAAGTACTTTAGCACCAAATGTTTCTACGAATCTTTGATACCCAACTTTGTGCCTTGGTGTGGAGCAGTTGATGGAGGCTCATGCATCTTGATCCCACTTTGTTGTCTGGTAGTAGTCCATTGTATGTGTAGCCATTTTTTGGGCATCGTTTTACAGTAGAAACCTTGCAATGAGTGCGTCATCGGAGAGGATCAGAGAGGGCCATTGTATATCTGAAGATTCAAATGGTCATGCGATTTCAACCCCGACAAATGGTCATCCATGGTGAAGCAACACCGTAGTGAAGACCCATATGAAGTTGGCACCCTGACATCCATTATAACTTCCTTTGCCAAAGATATATCATCTTTTTTTAAAATCCATGGGACATCACCTTCTTTGAATAACCATGAATTAGAGGGACGAGTGCCTGCCTCTGATCCCGTACTTTCTAATTGTCTTGGCCAATGTTTCTTTTTAGTTTTTGAAGTAATAAGATCTTTCCTAACAACCAATGTGTCACTTTTTTCCTATGATATGTGCCTCCATAAAGAAGATGAAACATTTTTAAATATATGCATGGGATCTAATAAGTGGGAAATCTTAAAATGCTCCCAATATGGGAGGTCATAAAAGATAGATTTCCTTTTCATCCTAATGGGAAATTTGTCAACATAGGTGTCGAAGAAATCTGGATCATCGAACATAGGCTCCCATTTGAATCGAATATTTCTATGAACTCCTTCTCCTTCTCTCTCTCATATGCTCTAAGCCATTCAGTTGGTGTCATTATTGGAGGCCTTTGGGTTCTCTCTTGTTTACCATTGAAAGCAGATGTTTCTCTTCTATAAGGGTGTTCTTTTGGTAGGAATACCTTGGAGCAATCATACACTGGCTTTCGTAGGTCCTTGGACCATCTAGATTTCAGAGAAGGTCCACAAAATTTACATCCGAATTACCCTTTTGTTGAAAGAACTGCGAGATTATATTTGTATACATTAATTAATATGCATGGCATGTTAAAGAATATCACGAAGATCAGTACAAATATTACAACGAATTAAATAACTAATATGTGAAAGAATATTGTTACATATATAAACAAATCAATAAATTAAACATGTAATTTACCAGAGAAAACTCCTAAGTTTGGATAATCATGTGTCGTGTAAGCACATATGCCATACAACGTAAAAATACTCTCTGCTGTGATGGGTCTTGATACATCGTATACATTTATCCCATCCCATAATTCCTTCAATCCATCTACTAGTGGTTGTAAGTAGACATCCATATTCTTCACTTGTATTCTACTAGGGATTATGAGAGCCAACATAAGATGTTCATTATTCACGGAAAACCATGGGGGGAATATTTTTATTGATCACTACTACAGGCCAAACAGAATAGTTGGTGTTTTGGAGGGAATATGGGTTGACGCCATCCATGGCTATGCTGAGTCGTAGACTTCGTACTTCATCCTTGAATTGTTCAGGCCATGTATCCTCTATATGCTTCATGGCTATTGAATCAATTGGGATTCACATAAATCCCAACTCACTTCTGTGTGAGGCATTCCATCCCTGCAACATAGCTAATTCTTTGCAATGAAAGAGCCTTTGAATCCTTGGGATTATAGGCATGTGAATCAATATCTTAAAAGGAGGACCAATATGTGATTTACCCTTTTTTTTATTTATCATACCTTTCATGCCCACATTTTAGACACATACCTTTCATGCCCACATTTTAGACACATCTCTTTATCATATATAGAATACAATCATTTGGACATGCATGATATGATATGTACTCAACACCCAACATTTTCAAAAATTCCTTTGCCTCTTCACAGCTACTGGGTAAGACATTATCACTCGGAAGAACCTTTTCTTTGAATAATCTGTAGTTGGTGATCATGGAAAAATATATTAATAAATGTACATTAATGTCGATATAATTATTAACGTTCATATAATTTACCATTTTTAATGTTCATTGCAGTGTACTGATTATATTTCAAATTTATATAAGGGGAGTACTTTATGGTAACTTACCTCAAAAGTTCCGAGAAACATGCATTCGAAAAGACAAACTTTGCTTTCAAGTTGTACAGTGACATCATTGTCCCCAACTGGGTAGAATTTTACCGACCACCAGGTCCAAAGAGAGGGGTAGTGGAAGCAAATTTAAGGCTTTCAAAAAAGGTGTCAGCGATATGAGCATCATCCCCTAGCTGATCATCATTTTGGAATGCATCTAACAACATTGTCTCCATGGCAGTCGTATCCCTTAAGTAATCATCCATACCAAACTTTATTTGATTGCCTCCATTTCCAGATTGTGAAGAACTACTATTGTTGTAGTCATTTCTAATTGGTGAATCTGGACGTAGTGGGAATTGAATCGGTGGTTGATTCAACCATTCTTGGTATCTTTCCTCTCCGTTTTTTTCTCTTAATTCAGTCGTCTCTCGATTTGACATTATTGTGGGGTGCAACGGAACATGGTAGGTAGGTCATTCATCATCACTAGAATCCTAATAATTAAAAAAAAAAAAATTAACATGATTAGTACAAAATATATGATATCAATTAGTAACCACGTTGAAAATATTGCATGATTATAAATCGGTTTGACGTTGAAATAATTACATATTAATCAATATATATACCAAACAATTATAATTATAATTACCATCATTGTCCCGGGATTGTGGCTAGAAGATGCAATATTGTTACAATTGGCAGGGTGAAGTGGCTATCCATTTTCATCTACCAAATGTGCCTTGTGGTATGTAGCTCCTGATAAGAAATTCCAACGTTTTGGAGTAGTTTGAATATTTTTTGCATTTGAACTTGATTCTGAATCTGCATGAACCTGCAAATTTGTGTACATAATAAATTTAATTAAGTTGTGCATGATTGACTGTATGGATAAAAAACATAAATTCAATTAGATAGTGAAAAAATAAAACAAATATTAAGTAAATATTACATCTCCAGATGGATAGGGAGAACTCCGCGATGGACTTTGAGAAATATTATGGAATGAGTTGGATTTTGAAGAATTGTCCATTCCATATAATATATGATATTTTCTCCCTGCATTTGAGAAAAAAAAACAATAAATTTTGGTGCACAAACCTAAATGTAATTTCGGTGCATAATGTACAGATAACCGCACTGGTGCGTTTTTGGTGTTGTGCACCGGTGCCGTCTTATAACTCGACACCCCAATGTGTTTCGATTAAAGGACGCACCGGTAAACGAATAACCACAAATAAAAAAAGCGCAACCCTATTTTCTTTAAAAGAAAAAAAAAAACGGTAAATTGAAAAATGGGCAACAAAATATTTTCAAAAATCTAATTTCATAAAGCATTTCTTTAAATACTAAACACTTTTCATTATTTCACTATTTTTGCAAAAAAATCCAGCCAGAGGTTTGCAGGATACATACTTGGAGCAAACAAAGCACGAGAGCACTGTGGAGCAGGGAAATACGTTCGAACAGAAGTATTCAGACGAACATAAGTATTCCAAACCTCTGTTGTTTCAAACCTTGTACCATAGAATTTCAAACAATGTGAGTAAAGTTTATTGTTTTTTTGTACTTTTTTCTGTGGTAAAATAAAAAATCAATGTCTGTCATTTTTTTTTACCTTTTTCTGTAGTTTTTTTATGAAGTAAAATAACAAAATCAAAGTTTTTTTTTTTTAACCCCTTTTTTTTTTTCTGCAGCTTTCAGAAACAAAATAAAAAAAGAAATCTATTTTTAGAAACAAAACCGTAGATTCTTTTTTTTTTGAATTAGGGCTTTTCAATTTAGATTTATAGGGTTTGTATAATCATAAGACATCCAACCCACGGGATGACTTGCATAGTCGGATCCCAATCCATGTTGGCCCTTGCGTCAATCTAAAAAAAAACAGATTTTTTCGCCAGTGCGCCCTGCCTAACATAGCGCACCAGTGTGCTCTATTATACCAGCACACCACGAAAGTATAGTGATAAAAAATAAAAAAACTAAATATGTTTTTATTAGTGCGCCATATGTAACATACGACACCGGTGCCCTATTTCATTATGGCACACCGCAGACGTGTTGTTTTACCAAAAAACCATTTTAGAAACAAACCCTAATTTTTTTTTTTTTTGTTTCTGCCCTTTCATCTCCCTCTTTCTGTGATTTCAGAATTAGGGATTTTAAATTTATATTTATATTTTTTGTATTTCTAAATATAAGTCTAAGACATCCAACCCATGGGAGGACCTTGCATAGTCGGATCCCAATCCATGTTGGCCCTTGTGTAAATTAAAAAAAAAAGATTTTTTGTCGGTGCACCCTGTGTACCTGAGCACACCGGTGCACTCGATTATCCCAGCACACCGCGAAAGTACTGATCAAAAAATTATTCCAGTGCGCCATTTGTAAAATATGCAGCCGGTGCGCTATTTCATTATGGCGCATCGTGAACGTTCCATTTCGGAAAAAAAGAAAAAAAAATTCAGAAAAGATAAAAACCTTACATTCTTTTTGTTTCTGCCCTTTCTTCTCCCTCTTTTTGTGATTTCAGAATTAGAGCTTTTCAATTTAGAATTATAGGGTTTGTATTGCTAAATATAGATCTAATACATCCAACCAACGAGACGATTAGCATAGTTGGATCCCAATCCATGTAGTCCCTTGCATGAATTAAAAAAAACAGATTTTTTTTATTAGTGTGCCTTGCGTAAAATAGCGCACCGCATAAGTAATGTGATAAAAATAAAAAAATAAATTTTTTTATTGGTGCGCCATATGTAAAATATGGCACTGTTTTATGCCACAAAAATTAACACATGACGATTTTTATTATTTTATCATGGTTAACCAGTACATTGATTGACACGTAACGCACCGGTGCTCCTTGTTGACATAGAGCATCGTACAGTCTATTATGCTGTTTGTGCGGTGCATTTGGAAGACATCCACACACCGGCTTCGGTGCGTACACCATGAATGGTGCACCAATGTGTTGAGATTTTTTTTTTTGAAAAGTTGACAATTTATTTATAAATATATTAATGAATGATATGGTACATGTTTGTGATTGATAAAGAAATGACTGACAAGAGATCAAGTAACAAAAATACTGATAACACATCAAGAAAAACAAAAAATGCAAGTTCTTTGTAAATTTTTTACAAAAATATTATTTTTGAACTATATGTAAGTTTAACTAATATGTATTGTTTATTGTGTATTATGCAGAGCCACAAAATGACGAATCTCGATAAGATTATTTCTGATCTAAGACCAGAAGAGCGTAAAATCTCGATGGAAAAATTGCAAAAGGATGAATCAGGTGAATGAAAAAATACTATCGATCCAATAAGAGTTTCTTTTTTTAGTTTTCATCAATAATATAATTAAAATTATTAGATAACATGTGTGAAACAGTCTATTAATTCACATCTGTTTAATGTTCTACAGGGACCAACAACTCAGAAAAGGAATGTTGTTCTAAGAAAAGAAAAAAAATAGAACATGCAAATGAAAATGAATTGCTCCTTAGCTCATCTGGAGTGGTGCTAGAGGTTAACGAAAGGGGGGAAAAATTTTACAAAATTTTGAGGGATTTAGTGGAATGGATGTATAGACGTTCTTTCCACTTACAATACAAAAACCAATCCAATGATTACAAGAACCAAATTTTATCTAAACTACAGGAAGAGTTTCCAGAGAATTGGTCAATGAGACATGTCATACTTTTAATAGCAAAAACATACAACAACAAAAAAGAAGGAATGAAAAAGTAATATTCCTTTAGATGTTTGTCTAGAATTATTTATAAATATCACTTTTGTTATACTTACTTTTCATATATCAATATAAAAATTAAATAGTTTATTGCCATGTTACATTTTTAGGAAGATTATGAAAATCTCAAAAAAAGAACGAGCTAATATTAGAAATATGCTAGTAGAAATGTCAAAAAAGGTGTATAAGGAGATGGTCAAGAAATGGAGAAAATTGCATCGCGGGAGGAGCCATCTCAACATCAACATGCTTCAGATGTAATATGTATTCATTGAATTTTTCGATCATTAGGTACAATAAATAAATAATTGAGTATTAAATATTAATTTTCAAGTATTTTCTTGCAGAAAATAAAAGAAAATGGAACCCATTCAGCACATAAAATAGGACGAAAATAAAGAAAATGATTGATATCTAAGTTTGTGAGTAATTTTTACTTCCTTATAACAACTTAACTAGATTTCATTTTTGTATTTTTTAAGTTGTTTTACAAAAATCATCATTGAATGTCTTCAAACAGGTGCTAACATACAAAGAAGAACCATCAGAGGAATTGATTGAAATTGGGTCAAATATGGGTTGTGAGTATATGTTGGCATATCACAACTTAATTGTGGAATTTTTAAGCATCTATCGATCTTGTTTTACTTAGATCTGTCTATAATTAATAGAAAAAATAAATATTTTATATTAAATATATGATTTGTTATGGGGTATAAAACTTACAGGAAACAAATTATGACACTACGCCAACATATCAAATATTGAAATATGGCATGTTACATGGTTTTGAAAGAATGTGTATAGTTTATGAGTCAATTGTTGTATTGGTACGTCATTTCTTTTCGATTTACATTGATGTATATTATTTAATATTGCAATTTTCATTATTCTCACCAATTTATAAACACTCATTACAGTTTATTTTTATGTTTGTAGATGGAAGGTGAAGAAGAAGAAAACAATCAACACCGTGAACAAAACATTCCTGAAAATAACCCGAGTCATGGAAGTAGCTCTAGCAGTGACAACAGTTCAAGTGAAGAATGATGATCACTATGTTTGGATATCAAAGCAAGGCATTGTATTTTTTGAAAAATGTCTGTGAAATGAGACATTTTATTTAATGTAATGGACATAGTGTCCCAATTGAAAGATAAAGGGATACCAATAACTATCCCATTTTGTATGACAAAGAATGTCTTATATATATATATATATATATATATATATATATATATATATATGTTTAATTCTATTCTATCATGCTCTATTTGTCACACATGCTTCCAATAAGCATTCTCAAATGTAAAAAAATTAACAAAATTTAATTCATATGAATATTGTTATAAGATATATATGTGTTAACTTTTGATGAATAATGAATTTTAAAAAACCACAATAATTATGATATGATATAACAAATTAATCCAAACATCACATTCAAATGCATTAATAAAAATTTAATTAATATAAATATTGTTATAAGATGTGTTGACTTTTGAAGAATAATGAATTTAAAACAATCACAATAATTGCACTGTCACAGGTCGATGTTTCTAAAAATACAAAATGAAAACCGGTGCGTGTATTCTTATACTGTTGCGCTTGTATTCTTAAGTGCATCGGTGCGTTTTTACAACCTATGGGCACCGCACAAATACCAAAACTAGTTAAAAATATCGAAGCGTTTGCGTGGTATGGAACTCCGGTGCATTTATGTTTATATACACACTAGTGCCCTTTTACGACCTATTAGCACTGCACGAATACAAATACTAATTATAAATCTCGATGCGTTTGTGTGATACTATGCATCGGGGCGTTTTTGTGTATATACGTACCAGTGCATTTAGACGACCTGTGGGCACCGCATGAATACCGATACCAATTATAAATCTCAGTGCATTTGTGTGATACTGCGCACCGGGGCATTTAAGAGTCTATACGCACTGGTGTATTTGTATGAAATATTTGCACCGCACGAATACCGATACCAATTATAAAGCTTGGTGCATTTGTGTGAAAGGGCGCACTAGTGTGTTTCTATAAGTCTACGCACCGGTGCGTTGATACGACCTATGGGAACTGCTCAAATCCTAAGACCTATTATAATGACCCCGTGCATTGTATCACCAACACTACGCCCAGTGTTGTTTTATACCTTAACGACCCGGTGCATTCTTCTTCGACCGCCCCGGGGCACTGTCTACAGGTATGCACTGGTACGTTAAAGCCTGATTAGCGTACCGAGGAAAAAACATCCGTAATAAACTCCGACCGCCCATTTTTTTATAGTTGTGTTGAATTTCCGTTAAAAGCTCTGCCAAAACCTCCGTAACCATAAATGGATGTGGTAGCATATGTTTTTTTGACATTTTTGGCTAATTTTATAACACTAAAAACCTCCTTTATAACCTCCGCTAGAGGGTCTTTTCCTTGTAGTGCAAAGTCATTGCCAAGGTTGATCACTTCCACCATAGGAAGCTCAGGGAAGCTATTGAGATTGAAAGGCATGCTAAGGATCTCAACAAGGATGATGGGTAGAAATTGAGTAAGAGCTGTACTTCTGCTCTCTTTCGATGATTTCTCTCCCCCTAGTTGGTTGAGTCTCGTTTCCCCTTTAATTTGGTTTTTTATTATTTTTGTTTTTATTTATTATTATTTTTACTAATTATTATTATTATTATTTATTTATTTATTTATTTTATTATTATTATTAATGGCTAGTTTTTATCGGCTAGTTTTCAATGGCTATAACCGGGCAATGATACATCCACACTATTTATTTATTAAGATCAATTATCTTTTTTCAGCTTGTCCCGAGGATGAACCACATTAATTAGTTCGAAACACCAACTAAATTTTACTAATTATTATTATTATTATTATTTATTTTATTTTATTTTATTTATTTATTTATTTTAAAGAATAAAAATAATAATTTCTAACCCCTTTTGTATTTAAATATTTATTAGTATTATTAAATTCTTGTATTACCATATTATATTATTATTTATTTATTTATTTAAATTTTTTAATAATATCTATATTATTCATTAACCAACTCCTTATTAAATTGGCTTAACAAATATTAATTTAATATTATTCTCTAACAAATAACTAATTAGTTAATAATGGCTAGTTTTTGTCGGCTAGTTTTCAATGGCTATAACCGGGCAATGATACATCCACACTATTTATTTATTAAGACCAATTATCTTTTTTCAGATTGTCCCGAGGATGAACCACATTAGTTGGTTCGAAACACCGACTAAATTTACTAATTATTATTATTATTATTTATTTTATTTTATTTTATTTATTTAAAATTTTTAATAATATCTATATTATTCATTAACCAACCCCTTATTAAAATGGCTTAACAAATATTAATTTAATATTATTCCCTAACAAATAACTAATTAGGTAATAATGGCTAGTTTTTATCTCCTTGTTTTCAACGGCTATAGCCGGGCAAGATACATCCACACTATTTATTTATTAAGATCAATTATCTTTTTAGCTTGTCTCGAGGATGAACCAAATTAGTTGGTTCTTAGAGTGACGATTTTCATAAAAAATGATTGATGTTGCATTAACACTTTTCAAAATTAGCATGAAAATCACTAACATTTGATTTATTATTATTTAATGGTGATTTATTATTTAATGCAGTAATTTTAAATAATTTTCAATGTACTTTGAAAATTACTGCATTAATTATTTAATGATTATTATTATTATTATTATTATCTATTCTATTTTATTTTATTTATTTTTTTATTTTAACGAATAAAAATAACAATTTCTAACCCCCTTTGTATTTAAATATTTATTAGTATTATTAAATTCTTGTACTACCATATTATATTATTATTTATTTATTTAGTAATATCTATATTATTCATTAACCAACCGCTTATTAAATTGGCTTAATAAATATTAATTTAATATTATTCCCTAACAAATAACTAATTAGTTAATAATGGCTAGTTTTCAATGGCTATAACCGGGTAATGATACATCCACACTATTTATTTATTAAGATCAATTATCTTTTTTCAGCGTGTCCCAAGGATGAACCACATTAGTTGGTTCGAAACTCTGACCAAATCTTATAATGTGATTAATCTGAAAGACACATTTTTCGAAATACATAGTATATATGATATCATATTTAAAGCGTGAGTATTACTTTTACCCTAAATACATGGTATATATCATAGCATATTTAATTTAAAGCGTAAGTAGTACTTTTAACCTAAATACATGGTATATATCATAACATATTTTTAACCTAAATACATGGTAATATCATAGCATATTTAAGGCGTGAGTAGTACTTTAAGGTTAAATACATGGTATATATCATAGCATATTTAAAGTGTGAGTAGTACTTGAAGATTAAAGAGTTATTTGGTTTTTAATAAATTTATAATTTACAATAAATAAATTTTTAGTGAATTAATAAATTTATATATAATTTACAATAAATATATATTTGGTGAATTAATTTGATTAAATAACCCTATAATTTATAAAGAGAATAAATTAGTATTTTAAATGTTTTATAAATTTCACAATTTTTTTGCATTCTATAAAATATATTACAATAAGAAATACATTTTTTTTTACTCTATCGACAATACTTTTGTAAAAAATGATGTAAATGGTTTTGCATTACACTGACGCTAATATAAGATTGATTATATATTTTTCATGGAATTCTAATTTGCATGAGAGTTGCTCATTTAATTTTAAATAAATATATAAAAGATAGAATTAGTAACTTTATATAAAACCAAAAATAATTATAATACATTAAAAAACAAATCTTAACATGCTTCAGCTCAACCACCGGATGCGGTTGCCTCCAGTTCACAGTGATGGGACTCAAGTCCCTCGTCGCCTCCCGAGGCGGCACATTGGGGCAGGTCATGTGGCCTCTCACACTTGTAATAACTGCGGCATTCAATCTGCCACCCCATGCCATCTTAAATGCTATCTCTGGAATCGTCTTCGTGGGAGGTTCATTATCGGCTTCGCCTTGGCTCTCAGCATGGACAGGGATTATATGCATAGCGCTTGCCCGGTTTGCTCTGCTGTTGAGTTTCACGGTGTTTCTTGCCCGTCTGCTTGCTCGATGCCCAGTGCGCGAACGCAGACTGGCAGAAGGTGTGAATTGGTTTGTTGTTTGGAAACCACTCCAGATTTTCATTTCTCGTAGAGTCATTTCTGTTTCTCCAATTCGCTGCATTGTTCCAGTGGTTCTGTGTATTATCTGCCTTCTTGCCCATTTCATTCTACTCCCCTCGCCATGCCTCGCCTACGTCAGCGCATGCGCTGTCGTCGAGGCTCTACTCGGGGCAGAAGTCATCATTCTCCGTCGTACCCTGTCTCTGAATCTTCCTCGGATTTCTCTTCGGAACCCAGAGGTCGCAGAGGCAGACCTCGTGGCCATCATTTCGTGCCTCCTCCTGAACCGCCGGTGCGCCCTCCTGAAGCTCCCTCCGCCCCTCGCCCGCCTTCATCTTCTCTCCTCCGCCAGTCTTCCCAACGTGCTGAGTTCACCTTCAATTGCTCTTTCGATCGTTCGATTCTCAAAGCCTTTGTTACGGTGTCGGTCTGCGAAGAGTCCACTAATTTTGTGCTTCCTCCACCTTCCACTCCTGGGCCCTCCGTCACTTTCCAAGTCCTCGCCGGTCCCAGTCCCGCTCTGGTAGACTTAGCCCGGCTAAATCTTGTCCCAAACGTTGCTATGTAGGTTCAGAATGTCGAGCACGCGGATAAAGACACTGTACCACCTTCTGTGGATGATGAGGGAGGCAGAGACGATTGGGGCTGCAGAGTCGTTGAAGAACCACCCTCCGACACCGATGCTCAGTGATCAGAAGACTTCTCAGAGGTTTTGGTTTTCCAGGTTCAAGGTCTTCATGCTCTTTCTGGTTTTCTTATGCTTTTACCCTCTGCTTGCAGAGAGGTTTGTTAAAACTTTTGTTTTTTTTGACAAACTATTGGGATGTAATGCCGGTTTCCCTCACAAGGGTGGCGAATGTTAATCTTCTGCAACTGGTTTCCCCATGCTGGGCAGTGAAAAACATGGTTTTTCCTGTCAATCAAGCCCTGTGCCCAAATTACCTTAGCTGGGACAGTGGCAGCTCTGTATTACTATGTTAATTATTAATAGAATTAGCGATACTTACAAAACAAAAAACATGCTTCAGCTCAACGTATAAATTATTTTTAAAATTAACTTGATAAGGGTTTTGTTTAAATGGAAGTAGGTACGAGAGTTAATTGTTGTACTAATTAAAAGTATTTATGAGATGGCAGAATTACCGTTTACTTTTATAAACATCGAGGTTGTTTTATTTATTTATTTATATGATGTATATTTATTTAAATGTTGAGGTTATAGGTTATTTAATGAGGTTGGATAGTATATGTCCATTATTAAATTTAAACAAATTTAATGTGGATAAGCTCAACCACATTTAATACTCTATAGCCTTAGAAATTTATAATTGTTATAATTTTTTTTTTTTTTTTTTTTAATGAATTATATATGGCATGATGTAATATATATATATATATATATATATATATATATATATATATATATATATATATATATATATATATATTATAAAAATTTGTAATATATAATATTAATATAATTATATTAATAAATGTGGTTGATATATGGTGATAAGCGTATATCAATCACATGATCAACCACATTAATAAATCTGATTAGCAACCACATTTAATTATTATTTAACATTATTAATATTAATATTAATAATTTGATAAACTACATATTAACATTAATATTATATTACATATTAACATTACATTACATATTAATATTAATATTTTATAAATAAATTACATTAATAAATAATAACTATTTATAAATTACATATTATCATTATTATTATTATTTAGTACTCTTGAATATCGAAGAAATAAATAATATAAATACTATGTTAGATCTAAGACTTTTGTGATCCATAATGTAGTAGATAAAAAATCTTTTAGATTAATCACATCATTAGGATTTGGTCCGAAGAGACGTTTCGAACCATCTAATGTGGTTCATCCTCAGGACAAGGCAAAGAAGGAAAACGATCTCAGTGAATAAATAGGAAGGATGCATCATAGCCCGGAGTTAGATGTTAAAACTAGCCGTTATAAACTAGTCGTTATTTAGTTAATTAGTTATAAAATTAAAATTAAAAGTTTTTTAATTATTTAATTAGTTAGAAAATTAAAGGCTTTTTAATTAATTTAGTTAATTAATTATGAAATTAAAAGTTTTTAAATATGTAAAAATGTAATAATTTGGGAAAAAAGGATTAAAATATAAAAACCCAAAAGGGAGAAGGGGTAGCTTATAGTAAAGGGAGAAAAAAAATTAAAATTAAAAATAAAATAAAATAAAATAAAATAAAATATAATATAAAAATAAATTAAAAAATAAAAATATATAAATAAATAAATAAAATAAATAATAAATAATAAATAATAATAATAACAATAAATAATTAAATTAATTAATTAATTAATTAATTAGAATGAATAAGTTATAAAACTAGAAAATAAAAATAAAATGAAAAAGTTAAGGGAAGATTTATAATTATTATTACAAAGGGCGGAGAGCAGGGCAGAACAATAGTTAATATATATATATAAGAAAGGAGATAAAATAATAAAATAGCTTCATAAAAAAGAAAAAACCAAAGGGGAGAAAGGATAATAAAACCAAAGGAAACAATAATTTAAAATTAAAAAATAATATAAACGTAAGCAATTAATAAACCCAAGGGATCAATATTAAAAACACAAAGATAATAAACCTTGGGAATTTGTATTATAAGCCCAATGGATTATAAACACAAGAGATTTAAATTAAACCCTAGAATTAATATTATAAACCTTATGAATAATATTAAACCCTAGGAATTATATGAACCCTTAGATTAATGAACCTAGGGGATTGATATCATAAAATAAAGGGAATAATAAACCAAAGGGATTATAAAACCATGCGAATACTATTAAATACAAGGAATATATATTATAAACCCAAGGGATATAAACCCTAAGGTAAATATTGTAAACCCTAGAGTAAACATTAAACCCTAAGATTAATATTATAAACCCAAGGATTAACATTATAAACCTAATCGAGTAAGAAACCCAAGGGTTCAATATTAAAAACCCAAGGCATTTGAAACCTTATGGAATAACATTAAACCCTAGGATTAATATTAAATCATAGGAACATAGACTGTAAAATTAATAAACATAAGGGATTAATAGCATAAAACCAAGGCATTATAAACTAAAGCGATTAATATTAAACCATAAGATTAATATTATATACCATAGGCTTAATATTAAACCCTAGGAATATAAAAACTATGATTAATATTCGAAAGCCTAGGATCAATATTATAAACCCAAGAGATCAATACACCCATTAGATTAATATTAAAAACCAGAGGGATTAATTTTCATATTGAAAAAACCTTTGTCATAATGCGAAATTCGACCATGGTTGACCATGATTGATTTTCATATTGCGACAATCTTTGTCACAATGTGACGTTGGACCACAGTTGACCATGGATGACCATGGTTGTCATAATTTGATGTTGAACTAATAGACACTCATCATAACAATGTGAGCATGATTATTGAGCACAGTTTACCATGATTAACCATGGTTGATTTTCGTATTAAGACAATCTTTGTCATTATTGACCATGGTTCACCATGGATGATCTCCATATTGAAAATATTTGTCACAATGCGATGTTTGGTCATGGTTAACCGTGGATGGCCATCGTTGTGAAAATGTGACGTTGGACCCTTAGACAATCATTGCCACAATGTGACCATGGTTATTAACGATCATTTATCACGATTGACCATGGTTGACTATGATTGATTTTTATATTGAGACAATCTTTGTGCTAGTGCAACGTTGGACGATGGTTGACCATGGTTGAAAACGATAAATATTATAAACCCTAAAATAAATATGGTTGACCATGATTGATTTTTATACTGAGACAATCCTTCTCACAATGCGACATTGGATGATGGTTAACCATGATTGATTTTCATATCGAGACAATATTTGTCACAATGCGACGTTCCACCATGGTTGATCATGATTGATTTTCGCATTGAGACAACCTTTCTCACAATGTGACGTTGGACCATGATTGACCATGATTGATATTATGAACCGAGGGAATTAATAAAACTAATGGATTAAAACTAAAAACCCAAGGGAATATTATAAACCCAAGGTATACAAATCAAATGATAATTATTATAAACCCTAAAATAAACATGGTTGACCATGACTTACCATGTGGTTTGTTTTCATATTGAGACAATCTTCGTCATAATGTGACATTGGACCATGGTTGACCATGATTGATACTATGAACCCAAGGGAATAATAAAGCCAAGGGATTACAAACCAAAGGGAATAATATAAACACAATGTATACAAACCATAAGATAAATATTATAAACCCTAAAATAAACATGGTTCACCATGGCTTGCCATGGTTGATTTTATAGAACATGGTTGACCAAAGTTGATATTATGAAACCATGACAATAACAAAGTCTAGGGATTAATACTAAAAAACCAAAGTATTATAAACATAAGGGATTAATATTGAACCCTAGGAATATGGACCCTTACATTAATAAACATAAGGGATCGTTATTATAAACCCAAGGGATACAAATTGTGAACCTAAGGTATAAAACCCTAAGATAAATATTATATACACTAAAATAAACATGGTTGACCATAGTTGACAATGGTTGACCACAATTGAACATAGTTAACCATGGTTGACCATAATATGGCGTTGGACCACGATTGAACATGGTTAACCATGGTTGATTTTCAAAGCGAGACAATATTTTTCACAATGCAACATTGGACCATGCTTAAGCATGGTTGATTATGATATTGAGACAATATTCATCACAATGCGACATTGGAACATGGTTGACCATTTTGAATTTATAAAACATGGTTGACAATCATTGATATTATAAACCCAGGGGAATAATAAACCCTAGGGATTGATACCAAAAACCCAAGGGATTAGACCCGTAAGGGAATACGATTAAACCCTAGGAATATGAACCCAAGGGATTGATATTAAAAACCCAATGGATAAAAATTATAAACCCAAAGTAAATAAACCCCAAAAAATTATTATAAAACAAAGGAATAATATTAAACCCAATAGATTGATATTATAAACCCAAGGGATAAAAAATATAATCCCAATGATAAATATTAAAAATCGTAAATTAAACATGCTTGACCATGTTTCGCTATGGTTGATCTCCATATTTGATATTTATAAACCAAACATATTATTAATATAAACCAAAACAATTACTACTAAAATTGCAAGGGATTATGAACCCAATGAAACAATATTAAGCCCAGGGGACTAATATGGTTCATTCTCATATGCAAATAAAATTCGTCACATTGAGACGTTCGACCATGGTTGACCATGATTAAATTTATAAAACATGCTTGACCATGTTTGATATTTTAAAAGAAAGAGAATAATAAACCGTATGGATTAATACTAAAAAGATGAGGGATTATAAATCCAAGTGAACAATATTAAACCCTAGAAATATGCACTCTTTGATTAATAAACCCACGAGATTGATATTATAAACTGAAGAGATTTATAAAACCAAGGGATAAAAATTATAAACACAAGGTATATAAAACCTAACATAAATATTTTAAACCCTAAAATAAACATGGTTGACCATGTTTGACCATGGTTGATGACCATCATTGATATTATAAACCCAAGGGAATAATAAACCCCAGGGATTGATACTAAAAATCAAAGGGATTAGAAATGTAAGGGAATAAGATTAAACCCTAGGAATGTGAACCCAAGGGATTGATATTATAAACCCGAGGGAAAAAAATATAAACCCAAAGTATATAAACCTTAAGATAAATAGTAAAAACCGTAAAATAAACACGGTTAACCGTGTTTGGACATGGTTGATCTCGATATCTGATATTTATAAATCCATTGTATTCTTAATATAAATCAAAGCAATTACTACTAAAACCACAAGGGATTATGAAACCAACGGAAAAATATTAAGGTCAACAGACTAATATGGTTGATTCTCATATGGAGACAATCTTCGTCACATTGTGACGTTCGACCATTGTTGACCATGATTGAATTTATAAAACATGGCTGACCATGTTTGATATTATGAATGAAAGGGAATAATAAACCCTATGGATTAAGACTAAAAATTGGAGGGATTATAAATCCAAGTGAATAATATTAAACCCTTGGAATATGAACCCTTTTATTAATAAACCTTAGATATTGATATTATAAACCCAAGAAATAATAAAATGAAGGGATAAAAATGATAGACCCAAGGTCTAGAAACCGTAACATAAATATTATAAACCCAAAAATAAACATGGTTGACCATGTTTGGCCATTTTTTATTTCCATATTTGACGTTGGAGGATGGTTGAACATGTTTGACCATGATTAATTTACATATGGATACAATCATTGTAACAATGTGATGGCCAACAAGCATTGATTTTCTTATTCAAACTATAATTGTCACAATGCGACATTCGACGAAGGTTGACCATGCTTGACCATGGCTGAAATTATAAACTAAAGGGACTAATAAACCATGCACATTGATATTATAAACCAAAGGGAATAATAAACAAGGGAACAATAAACCATACCGATTAATATTAAAACCCCTATAGATTATGAACCCAAGGGAATAAAATTAAACCCAATGAACTAATATTCTAAACCCAAGGTATATAAATCGTAAGATAAATATTATAAACACAAAAATAAACATGCTTTCCCATCGTTCATTTTCAAATTGAGGAAATCCTTGTCACATATTATAAACCAAAATGCATTGAAGGATATAGAGAATACACCCGAACCTATCAGAAAAGCACGGAAAATTTATTGAATAGAATGGAAGAATATAAAACACTATCAAAAAATTAAAATTCAAACAAAATTGATAAACAATTTAACACATCACAACATGAATGACAAAAATATCGAATTTCGTGACATTTAAACCGAAAAAAATGTATTCACATATATTATTTAGACATCTATTTTGGGTCTGTTAACATAAACAAATTTTACACTGAAAATGTAATTTAAATACTCAACCATATAAAAAATATTTAGTGTGAGCCTCTTCCAAAACACACCTAGATCGGTGAAAGAAGGAACACCAATTCAAATCAATAGGATAATCATCATCACGATGCTTCACGATTTCCAACCAATCCCTTCTTGTTTTCCTCCCAGATTCTCTTTGGTGCAAATGATACAAGGTTTCAACATTTGATTTCAGTACATGTAAGACACGAATATGCTCATCAATAAAACAAGGATGGAAGCCATGTTTTATGTCTATCCTTTTTCCGAATGTAGGAAACAAAACTTATGGTTGCTGCAATTGATTTGATCGCTTTATTGTAATAGATGCCATCATCTTTCTCCATATCTGCATTTCAATGAAAAAAAAATACAAATAAAATCAGTACATAAACAAAGAAACAAAGAAATACACATATACATATATTTTGTTAGAGTTTTATCACTTTTATATTTTCTTTTAATGTTAAACTACTCGACTTGTATCTAATAACATTAAAAACAAGGAGAAAATAAAGGAGAAACATGTTTAATGTAAGCAAATAAACAACAACATCACTACAAAAAAATTAATGACCCATGCAATTTCATATTGACACAAGATTTTTCACAATGAAAAGTTTGACTATGGTTAGGCATCTTTTAATATCATATAAGGATTAATATTTCCATCCTATAATACTAATGGTAGGGTTTGTAATTAATAATAATCCCCAACATTTAATATAATTCCCTAGGCTTTAAATTTTCTTTCCTTTTAGTAATAAACCCAAGGGATTACATGTTTGAGCATCCTTGACCATGGTTGAATTTAAAATCGACAAAATCTTTCCAATAACATGAATTTGCACCATGGTTTACCATGGTTGATTCTCATATAGAAACAAAATATTTGTCAATGCAATGTAGGACCATGTTCACCCATGATTGAAATAATAAAACACGCTTGACCGAAATCGACCAAACTTACATTGACCGAAAAGGAAAAAACATAAAAGAAAACCAATAGGCACAATGGAACACGACATAAAGCCATTCACGCATGTGTTTATTTCGAATCATTCAATACGAAAACTTCAACAAAAAAAGACTTAAACAAAAAAACTAAATCATCCCAACAACAAATAATAACTATCAATACCTTTTCCAAGCACTTTTCCAAAAAAGTGAACTTAGTTAAGATAAAAACGTCAAAATGATATAGACTTCAATCACTCCCCCTCTTTTTTCCTTACTGTAACATAAGAACTATTTTTCATTTTTTCATAACACTAATAAGAAAAAGGTGGTGAGATTCGTAAACCATCAATACATCTTACTCTTGACATAATTGTAAATGTCAAACCCTGCCTCTCCCTTTGTCCAATATCTACAATGGCTCATTGCAAATTCATCCCTTGTGAGTTTTGTATAGTAAAGCCCCATGCCATTTTTAAAGGAATCTGTCTAAGGTTCCCTCTATAATGAGTGTTATCAGTACAACATTTGGAAAATCCTTGTCAAATGGAACACCATTGTACTTCTCAAAAATTACTGTATCAAACTGTGGAAGTTGCGACAACTGTGTTCCAACTGAATAAAATATATCCTCTATATCCCTAAGAGCACCATTCACCAACCCAGCTTCCACCCAAAAATTACAAGTAAGCATCTCATGCTGACCACGAAATAACAAGACCTCATGCTGTAAGACATCATCAACAAGCTCAGATCTCCTAGCAAATTCTGCAACAGATCTCGCAACTAGAAAATTCAATGATTTGAGCATTTTGTGATTGTACAAATTAACTAGATAATTCATTTTGAACAAGTGAACAAAAGAATCAAATAAAACCTTCTCCTGTGAATCCAAGAAATTGTCCACACACATCATAATAATATCCCAATATTGCAAACAAGGCTCTTCATTTCAAATATTAGTTAAAATATTAGGAAAATATGTCTGTCTAGGATCATCTCCCTCCTACCTATACATGTTATCCAAAGTGACAACAATGTTGAAAATTTTCCAAAACACTTTCCCGACTGTTCTTTCTACATAAAGGGGTTTATCCTTAACTCGATGAAGTTGGCCAAGATCACCCACAATAATCATGGACATGACTCCAAAAGGAGAAGTTTTCTTTTTTGGAAACGCTTCTCCCAAGGGTGAATCTATTTGCATAAACAACCTTGTCCTGACGAAGTTCATTTCATCAATTAAAATATAATGAGCGTGCCTCATTTATTCTTGGAAATTTTTTAGAGCTTGACCATTTAGCGATTTCATATCTTTAATAGGTATTTTCAAAGAAAAGTGTATTTTTTTTCCGTGTATATTAAAAGAAAATATACCAATTGGAGCAAGAAATAATATTGGACTTCCTTCACCCATTGTTGAAGTTGAAAGAGCATGACAAATACAATGAATAAGAGAATATTTTCCCATTCCAGCAGCTCCTTGAATAAACATTAGCAAAGGATCATCTTTCAGAGCCTTTCTAAATTGGTGTAACACAATTTCAAAAGTAGTACATTGTTTCTTTGATAAAGATGAAGGCAACAAAATTGTGTTCGCAAACAAATTCATGTTAAGAACACCAAAAGACTTTGCATCTTCTATAAAATGGATTTCTTGTTGAATAATTTCATTTGACAATATTGATTCCTGCCAATTATGTTGAATATAAAAATCCCTTCTACCAAGATTTTGAAGATCTGAAACCTCCACATTGTTATGGGGAACTATTCAAGAAAAAGTTTCCACTCTTCTGAATCTCAATAAATATTTTCCTCATGTACAATGGGCTCAACATATTCCTCATTATTTTAATTTTTCAAAGGAGTTTGATCATCATGCCACACATTATATCTGAAATTCCTCCAAATCTCAATGACTATTTCTCTTGTGACCCAAATATCCAAAGCAATGTCGTGAAATGGCTTGTACAACAAAAAATTTGTCCAAAAAAATGTTTAAAACTCTTCTGAATGTTCATCAGGAAAAACATAAAAACATGGCCAGACATGAACAACAATAGTGACTTCTCATGCTTTAAATTTCTCATGTCTACGACCTGCATCAAAACTCCATGATCTTGTTGTTTCAATCAGGCGCAAATGGTCTAAAAAATGGGGTATTTCCAGAAAATTGTTCCATTGGAAATGTCATTAGAATGTAGTGTAAGCCTTTGGTAAATTTTTTTCCCAATGTTCAAAGGGAAGAATTTATGGCTACAAACAACAAGAGGAAACTTTAACAACATATGGAAACTTTCTTGTGCTCCAATGTCACACTCAACAACTGTTTCAGAAAGGAACCTCCTATATGAAGACAAGGAAGGAGCTTCACATCCACTGATATAAGCAACTCTTGTCAAAATTTAATGACAACCTTCAGATCTTCTTTCTGACTTTGAGGTATATTTCGTAATATATTTCAACACTACATGTTGAGAAACAACTAGTTGAAAATCAATATTTACTTGCCACATTGTCAAAAGATCTGCTTTGTGAAAATTCAAACAATCATCGTTCTGAGCTGGTTCATATATATTTTTTTTCTGTTTCTCATCAACGTACAAAATTGACTCTACACGAACCTCCCATGGATCATTGTACCGACACGAAAGGATTGAGCCCTTTTTCCTCAAACACAAATCGACATTGCATTTCGTGTGTCTCTATACTCGATTTACCAAATGCTCATAATCTTCTTGAACATTGCAAGAAAAAATTTGTTGTGTTTTTAAGAGGCATGGATCATCATTCACACTTCTAGGGATCATGAAATTTCTATGATGAATTTCGCGCGAATTCCAAATTGTGACATATTTGTCAAAATATTGCTTTGTCACTTCGACACTTAAAGGGTTTGACCAATCTATTCTCTCGACATCAGGAGATACGTGCAACCAAAGGAACCCGTGGATGTGTGCAGAGCCTCTATGCTGCCACTCATATCTGAAAAAACCACGCATGAAATAGACATATACAAACAAAAAATAAAGCCAAATATTATGTTGCAAATTTTCCACAACATAACATAAAGGTACGAGAACAAACTTGTACTAGAAATATTTCGCCCCAAGGTATTTTTGCAAAACAACCTCACAAAAAATATTAAACCTTTGGTGCATATAATTAACAAAAATATGTGGATATTGAATAACATTAGAAACTTTTCTCGCATGCTCATTTTGACATATAGTTTGGATATTCTTAGGCATAAAACAATACAAGTTAGGCCACTTTGTATCAGCTGCAGTCAACGTAAAAAACAAAATTGAACAACCCAACTAGATGATCATGTCAGTGAGCTCAGAACGTCACTTTTTCCACTATTCCTTCATACCCCTAAGAGAGGAACCAAAATGAATTAATTTTTCAGCCAGTTTATTGTTTGGAAAATCACAAAGTTGTTCACGTAATTCCTGAATGCTGGAAGGTGCATTTTCATGAATACCCTTTTTAAAAAAAAGGTTGCAGTTCCTTGGCTATGATGTCGCATAATCATATTCAAAATAAATTACTGAAATCTAGGATGGACTCCAAATATTTGATTATCATTAGGGAAATTTTTAGGTCTAAAATGGGCCTCCTAAGTAAAATGTACAACCAAAATAAACTTTATAAGAACCAATAGGATTAAAGATGATGATGTCAACCATGGGGGATGATTCACCATTTTTTAAGTAAAAGGGTAAAAAGATTAAAAAATAATAAAATAATAAAACTACATTTTCAGCTTGTATTTTCAACTTATCTCCGAAAGTGTTTACTCAAATTTAGAGCAAGAGTAATTGTTGGATGAAAAATTTAATTCCTCATCCAAGGAGTACCCTTGTTGCATACTTTCGATTGACCCATGCTATGCGAAAAATTAGAAATACATGAAAACACGTGATTGCAACCATGTTTTTCATGTATTTCTCATTTTTTTTTGTAGCTAGGTCCATCGAAAGTATGAAACATGGGTACTCCTTGGATGAGGAATTAAATTTTGCATCCAATGAGTACTCCAACTTGAAATTTGAGTAAAAAAATTGGGATATAAGTTGAAAATACGAGTTGAAAAAGTAATTTTTCTTTTTTTCCCTCTAAAATTTGATGATGTCATCAAGTCTTATTTTATTATTTCCACTATTATTTTATAATTTCCTTAGGAGGCCCATTTTAGACCTCAAAATTCCCCTAATGAATATCTAAGCATGTGCAAACCATATTCATGCATTTCAATGTTGCAAATACGTTGATGAACCAATCAACATATCTAGTCAGGAACAAAGTGGGGAATGCCATGTCTAGCAACCCTTCGGTAGTGTAATTTTTGATGGGAGACGTTCCAATATATGGCCATTCTAAAGTCGCATCATCTGTTGAATTTTCAGTTTCAAGAAATATTCTTATTTGATTGAATTCCCTGCAATCATTCGGCAAGCATGATAGAAATGATGACGGATATGACTGCACGAAATTATCACCCTGTCTTTCTATGTCCTCATCAACCCCACTTGGTTTTTCTAGATTAATATCAACATGTTGTAGCATGTTGTAAATTTTTGTAGATTTTCTATGCTTGATGCAACTTTACCTTTTATCCCCAATATCCAACAGTAATCACATAAATAAGAAAGTAAAATGCTGATAGAACATACCAGTAGATTGGCAGAAGATAAGCCAAAAATATGTATGTGTGTTGGTGCGTTACGACCGTCAACAAGATGCTTCAACCAACCAAATCTCAATACGGTCAGCCAACCAGAAGTGTCACACAACCCTCTCAGACAACCAGATCAGTTAACCCAAAAGTCAATGAAAGTCAACACTATCATAGTCAATGGTCAACACAAAACAACAACAGCAAAAATTCAACACAACCCAATTAAAGGTTAACGGTCAACCTCGATTTCTATGCTAGAAAATGCAGATTGCATAAATCAAAATTTTGACCAAAGTTGGGGTTAGTTTGACCATGCATTGACCAAAGTCAAAGCTGGTCAACTCTGCGTTGAAACCCTAGGTCGAAAACATAAATTTCTCTTTGCCGTGTTTTCCCACATGTGGATGAAGAAGAGCCTCCAAGTGATCGAACCAATCAGATGATGAGAGAGAATGTGTGAGGATGGATGAGTGAAAATGACCTCCAATGTTGACCTATTTATATCCATCAATGAAGGTGTGTGACGCAACTGTTGGGGCTTCAAGCCTACATTTCATTTCAGGCCGACCTGCACATATCTTGAATAAATTCAAAATAATTTTTTTGCTCATCTGATCAAGATGATCTTTAGATCAATCTTGCACCTCTCTGAAAGAGGAATCCAATAAAAACATTGGAATCTTCATCTGAGCATCACAACATGGATTTTGGACCTAGTTGTCCAAAATTAACACTCCCTCTCAACTAGGGAGAACTCCATCCACCTGTGCCATCCAAACATCGTGCATCATCTCGTCGTAACTTGATTTGTTGGCTTCTTTATTTCAGAACAAAAGTGGGCCAGTCATAAAGACATCATTCCCGTCTGACATATTCAGCCCAGATGTTTGAAACCTCTATAGGACTCAAAAAGAGTCTCATACCTACCCAAAGTTGGTTTATCTGACCTGAAGTCATTTTATTTGACCCAAAGTCAGTTGGAGGTTCGAAAACTCACTAGAATTGATCCCAGATCAAGTGGTTGGACATGTGCCATCCTAGACATAGAGAGTACAGAAATCTCTTATGCGTCCATCAGTATTTTCTACTGGTCTCTAGCTTTTCCCACCTCACTGGCCAAATGAGAGGTACTTCCCATGAGTCCGGGACTCAATGGGTAAGATGCATACGGGACATAGATTGTGAGAGGTGGACCAACTAAAAATCATAATGGTGGGGCAAAAGCACATGAACAAGGTTTGATAAGCCTATCCCTATGGTTTCTTATAGCTTCGAGAAGCTCTCCCCAAAGCCCCCTAGAGCTCCCAGAGCTCATCGTCCAACATGACCCTCAGCATAGGGTCATTCCATGATTCCAAGATTCTCACGGAAGGTTATGAACATGACCTTCCCCAAGGGCATTGTGATAATATCTGCGACCTTCTCATCATTTCCTATATGATCAAGCCTTTTGACGCCTCGTTGTACCATATCCTGGATAAAGTGGTACCAACCATTAACATGCTTGGATCAATCGTGGAACAGAGGATTCTCTGACAAATGAATCCCCCTCTAGTTATCACAAAGGATAACAGTGGCATCTAACACATGGTAGAATAGCTCATTGAAGAGATTTTGCAACTAAGTGACTTCACAATAGGCCATACATGCTGCAATGTATTCAGCCTTAGTGGTGCTCAAGGCTACTAACTTCTACTTCCTCCTCGAAGCATACCTACGTGTGAAGTAGCATCCAGATGTGCTCTTGCGATCGACCACACTGCCAGCCCAATCAGAATCAGTATATCCATGGAGTGTCATGCTCTCGGCAGTGTATCTCAACCCATGGACTATCGTGCCCCAGATATATCTCAAGAGTTTCTTGGCACCAACCCAGTGAATGTTATGAGGATAAACCATATGTTGACTGAAAGTGTTCACTGCAAAACATACGTTTGGACATGTGTTCACTAAGAACATCAGGGCCCCTACGAGTTGACGATACTCAGTAGGATCTGCTAGCACGAGCCCAACAATGATGCCACTCAAATTATTAAAGTAATAAGTTGAGCTCCATCGGTGTCGACACGGACTTACAGTCCACCATTCCAAATCTTTCCAGAAGCTTCACAATATATTTTCCTTGAAAGAGGAAAATCTCGCTAGGTCTCTGCCAGACCTCCAGGCCTAGGAAGTAATTAATCAATCCTAGGTCCTTCATCTCGAACTTAGCAAGGAGATCCCTCTCACACTGATGAATGAGAGGGTCAACACCTGTCAGGAAGAGGTCGTCCAGATGCAAAACCAGATGAGAGGATTTTCTCTGTCAACCTTGAAGTAAAGGTTCGGATCAACATTACTACAAGTGAAGCCTAACTTCATCAGGTAGCTATATATCCTCTCGTACCAAGCTCTGGGTGCTTGCTTCAACCCATAGAGAGCCTTTTTCAAGCAGCACACATGGGTGTCTCGATCTAGGAATTAAAACCCTAGAGGTTGCTCCACATACACCTCTTCCTTTATCGCACCATGCAGAAATGAGGTCTTCACATCCATCTGATCAAGATTCCATCCTTGCATAGCAGCAAGGGCTATGATAGATTGGATGGTGGTATATCCGGCCACAGGTGAAAATATGTCACCATAGTCTACACCTTCCTTTTGAGAGAAGTCACGAGCAACGAATCTTGCCTTGAACTTTTCAGCACTACCATTAGATCCATGCTTGATCTTATAGAGCCATTTCGAGGTGACAACTGCTTTGTCCTCCGGTCTTGGAACCACATCCCAGACATCATTCTTCATAATGGACTCATATTCTTCGTGCATAACATCCTTCCAGACTTTATTCTTTACGGCTTCTTCAAAATATCTAGGCTCAGATTGTACGATTTTACTCATGGCTGCTAGATACCCTTGGTATCTATTTGGCTTCTTGCTTTCACGGAATGTTCCCCTTGGGGCCATATGATTCTCGACATCCTCGAGAGTGTCCCTGAACCATGATGGTATTTTACTTATTTAAGGATGTGGATCAATAGGGTCCATCAGTCCTTCAATATCAGGCATCGTCTCATCTTTCGGTTCTTCTTAATTTCTAGCCCTTGCTTCATGATCTTCCTCAGATCTCGAAGGATTTGTAACTTTCCTCAAGGAACCATCTTCCATTTGACCAGACACATAGACTCTATAGGAATTTGAAGTTTCTCTATAGCCCAAAAAAATTCCCTTCTTTCTAGAAGCATCCAGCTTGCTCCTCTTCTCCTTCGATACATGAAAATAAACAGGACATACAAAAAGTCTAAAATGTGAGACGTTAGGTTTCTTACCAGGGAAAACCTCTTCGGGAGTTTTGGAGTCCAGAGCAGAATGCGGGCATCAGTTCTATATGTACATGACAGTGTTCACAGCTTCTCCCCACAAAAACTTCGGTAGACCTTGGTCACATAACATGGCACGGTCAGCTTTCACAATGGTCTTATTATTTCTTTCAGCAATGCCATTCTACTAAGGAGTATAGACAGTTGTGGTCTCCCTCCTGATGCCAGCTTCTCTGCAAAAGTTCTTGAACTCATTTTTCTCATATTCAGTGCCATTATCGGTCTATTAGATAGTATATCATGTCATCGCTCCCAGTGGACTTCCTCCAACCAAGTAGAGTGTATCAACTATAAACCCAATCGTGATAGATTCCTTGAAAATATTTTTCCATATGCGCACCTTCCCATCAATGAATGCCACATTGAAACCTTTGTATTCCATGGCTGAAATAGACACAAGGTTCTTCTTCAAATCAGGTACATAAAGTACATCTTGCAAGTGGAGGACTTGACCTTGAGATAAGTGGAAGGTCACAATCCCTGTCCCTTTCACGGGATAGTTTTCAGATTAACATCCTTCTCAACCATGTCAGAAAGTTCTTCCCTGAACCCAGTGATGTGCCTTAAGGCACCACTATCTATCAACCAGAAATCCATAGTTTCGGGTGGAGATGCAGCAAAGAGGGCATATACAAGAATGAATTCATTTCTTTTGTCATCAACAACATTTGATTCCTCATACCTGGAATTTCATGACCTTTTGAAAGGTTTCCCATTTCCACCAGAGGAAGCCTTCCTCTTCCCTTTGAACATACCAGTAGATTGACAAAAGACAAGCCAAAAATACATATGTGTGTTGGTTCGTTATGGTGGTCAACAAGATGCTTCAACCAGTAAAGTCTCAATACGGTCATCCAACCATAAGTGTCACACAACCCTCTTGGACAGCCAGATCAGTCAACCCAAAATTCAACAAAAGTCAATGTTGTCACAGTCAACGATCAACGCAAAACAACAACAAAAGTCAATGTAGCCCAGTCAAAGGTCAACGATCAAACTCGATTACTGTGCCAGAAAATGCGGACTATAGAAATCATAATTTTTGACCAAAGTTGGGGTCAGTTTGACCATGCGTTGACCAAAGTCAATGTTGGTTAACTCTGCGCTGAAACCCTAGGTCGAAAACAAAATTTTCTCTTTGTTTCGTTTCTCATGTGTGGATGAAGAAGAGTCTGCAAGTGATCGAACCAATCAGATGATGAGAGAGAATGTGTGAGGATGGATGAGTGAAAATGAACTCCAATGTTGACCTATGTATATCCATCAATGAGGGTGCTTGACACAACTACTGGGCCTTCAAGCCTACATTTCATTTCAGGCCGATCTGCACATATTTTAAATAAATTAAAAATAAATGTTCTGCTCATTCAATTAAAATGATATTTACATCGATCTTGCACCTCTCCGAAAGGGGAATCCAATAAAAATATTGACATCTTCATCTAAGCATCACAACATGGAGTTTTGACCTAGTTGTCCAAAATTAACACATGTTCAACACATTAGTTAGTCTTTCGGGGAGTGTTGCAACTGAATACATATCAATTTCAACATCCCTATAATAATTATCCATTTGGATCTTGTAAAGAAACTCATACATGACACATTGTATCTTCACATAGCATTCAAAATATCTAGATTCAACACCACGTCTTCTCATAATAACATAATCAAGTTTTTCTAGACGTCGAGGAAGTTTCTTTGCAATCATATATATATCTTGTGGAAAACTTATTGTATGACCACTATACTTATATTTACCACCACAAGCATGCGACACTTGCAGTATTGGATTCACCCTTGCTATTATCATTTCCTCCACTTGTGTAAAAACTATGAGAACTTCTGGTTGTTCAACTAGATCCATGTTGTTAAAACAAGAAAAACGACAATAGCCTTTCTTGCCCCTACACCTTTTATAAATGGGCCCCTCATGCCATCTTACAACTTGTATACCAGTATAAAATTCATTGCAAACTTGGCACATTTTCATAACAGATAGATTATGAATCCTAGAATGGAATTTTCTATGGGCTTCAATCATGTCCCTACTGAAATAAAAAAGATGAGATTCGTTTCCCCCACCACCAACCATTTGAACCTGATGATGATCAGAAATAATGGTTGTAGAATGGACATGATGAACATCACTTCTTTCCATAAGACGAGAAGTATCCACTCTCCTTAATTCGTTCGAAATGAGATCATTCTTCACATCAAAACATACAAACCATAATGTAAAAGGCAATAATGTTGAGAGCAAAAATTCAATTTTTCCAAAAGACCAACTATTTCAAAACACGCAGAATACACATTTTGTTGGTTACTACATTTGCCAACCAACATTTGAGGAACTGAAATAGATTCCCTTGCCTACAAATATCGTTGATGTCCACAATTCAATTCAACATTGTTTAAAAAACATATAATAAGGGTTGAATAAAAGAAACCAAATTTTATAATAAAAATTAAAAATCATTTGAAAATAAAAAATAAAAATCACCCGCGCATTCAGAAAAGAACAAATTTGCACCCTCTCTGTGTGGTGAAAAAAATTGGTAGCAGAGTTGCATCGAGAGACAATAGGCTGAACATCATCACCAGGTTGTTCCAAATTTTCAACCATCCTAGAAAGGAAATTACTATCAGAAAATAGATCAAAGCAAAGCACTTGTCCATGCCCTTCATTTTCTGAACCTTGCATTATATAAATTCCTCCATTATTTCTAGATAACCCATGATTCTCACTTCTTTAACTGTTTTCTTTGTAAAGACAATGCACCCAAACAAAATAAAATGTGAGGGAAACCTCAAAAAATTGCGAAAAATAATTACACAAAGAAAGTGGCAAAATGCATATTTCAACAAAATCAATTTTCCATAAATAAACAAAAGGTTCCATACTCACGGTGTTCAACACCAACAAATTCACAAGGTGCTTCAACTGCACATTCCACCACGCGAGGTTGTAATCCAACCGGGGATGCAATGGGTTCGACCACCAAACGTAACTGAACACCAACATCCCACCCGAAAACATTCTACGACAACAAAGAAAGGACAAAATAAAACCACTGCAAAATAAATATTTTTCGATCCAAAAAAACAACTTGGTAAAAAGGAAAAAACTTGAACTACCTGTATTGCCCCATTAGAGACAATACGAAAATATTTAGGAGGACTGACAAATTTGACTATATAGTTTCTGCTTGGAAAACCCCAACCCACATTTGCAATAGATTTTTCCAAATTGTCGAACATGCTAGGAAATAGATCATTATCAAAAAAAAAACTAGAGATGACAAATTTTCTATCAACGTCAATATCCTCATATCAAAATGCTACATTTCTTCCCTTGTCTTCATGTGAATTTTGGTTATTACTTTTATCGACACTCTCTAAGAGAACAACAGATGAAAAAATAAGTCATTTTTTGATTAAAGTTATAAAGACAATTAAAAAAATTTAAAATTAAGAGAGAAGAGATAGAACAAATTATCATTCCAAACCAAGTTTCGCTACTGTGATACTCATGATTGTCCACCCTTCCATCTACATGATTTTCTAAAAATATTTTCCTTTCTTGGTCAGTTGCCCTTCTACGAGCATAGATAACTTCCTTGATATGCTGATACCATTGTTGTTGATATTCATTTGTTTTCTGACGAGCTGCAAGAGGGAGAGGTATTTTCCCTGCACGCATGCTCATTCCCTTGCTCGACATTTATACAAGACACAGATAAAATATGCACACAGAATTGAAAGAAGGAGTTGTAGCTCTCAGGTGTGGCTTGCACCTGGAGACTACACTCAGAACAGAGAGAGAACTCTCGTACACTCTACATTCATGAATGAAAGATTACATCATTAAGTACAATACTAGAAGTTAGGAAGTTGCAACCAAACCCCTAATCTCTAGGAACTAATCCTAAACTAAGGAGATACGTTACAACTTATGTAACCTTTTCTCCATTAATATAAAATAATATAATTATTTTCAACTCCCCCCCTTAATGGAGAAAGAATTATCTTGAACTCCTAGAATCCTTCTAAACAATTCAAACTTCACACGTGCAAGAGGCTTTGTAAAAATATCAGCCACATTGTCACAAGTTTTACAATATTCAACAATAATCTCTTTTGACTGTAGTTTCTCTCTAACAAAATGGAACTGAGTGTCTATATGTTTGGTGTTTTTATGAAACACTGGATTGTATGCTAATTTAATGGTGCTCTGGTTGTCGCTTTTGATGGAAGTGGAATTCTTCTGTTCTTCTCCTGCATCATTGAGAGGCCTTCTCAACCAGATTGCTTCACACGTCGCTGCACACAATGCTTGATACTCAGCTTCACATGAAGATAGTGCTACAGTACTCTGCTTCTTGCTGCTCCATGCTATGACCCAGGAACCTATGCTGAAAGAGTAACCTGTGATAGACCTTCGATCATACAGGTTCCCTGCCCAGTCTGAATCTGAAAAACCTGCTAGAATAACATCAGATGTGTCAGTGTATAAAATTCCATAATTAACAGTACCACAAAGATACCTCAACACGCTTTTTGCTGCTACCCAGTGACTTTCAAGCGGTTTTGACATAAATTGGCTCAATACACTAACAGAGTATGCCAAGTCAGGTCTGGTTGTTGTAAGATATATCAAGCTGCCAACCAGCTGTCTGTACATCGTGGCATCAACCTCCTTAGTGCCATCATCACTGCACAACTTCAAGTTTTGCTGCAAAGGTGTTGCTGCTGATCTACACTGATCCATACCAAACTTTTCCAATAGATTTTGGCATACTTCCCTTGGGTAAGAAAATTTTGCCCAATATCTCTCCATAATTCTAATCCTAGACAGTAATGGAGGCTTCCGAGATCCTTCATTTCAAAAACTTGTGCCATAAGCCTTTTGATTCCTCTGATTAAATCATCTACATCTCCTGTTATAATCATGTCATCTACATATAAAGAGATCAGAATAATCTGCCCCTGCTTATTGTACTTGGTATACAAATTTGGGTCATTTAAACTTCTATGAAAGCCATACTCTAAAAAGAAAGAATCAACCTTTTCATACCATGACCTGGGAGCTTGCTTTAAGCCATATAAAGCCTTTTTCAATTTGCAAACAAGATGTTCCTGCCCCTGCTTTACAAACCCTTCTGGCTGTACTAAATAAATTTCCTCTTTTAAGTCACCATTTAAAAATGCAGATTTGACATCAAGCTGGTGTAGCTTCCAATTATATTTAGTAGCTAAAGAAATAAGCATTCTGATTGTATTTAGCTTTGCTATAGGTGCAAAGGTATCATCAAAGTCTATACCTTCCTGCTGTGAGTACCCTTTTGCAACCAGCCTAGCTTTCAATTTTTCAATACTTCCGTCTGCATTCATTTTTGGTTTAAACAGCCATTTACATCCTATGGGAGTTTTATTCTTAGGCAGTTCAACTAAATCCCAAGTGTTATTTCTAAGAATAGATTCTATCTCTTCATTCATTGCAGCCCTCCACTACTTAAATTGACTAGCTTCTTTGTAATTAGTGGGCTCTACAATGTTCAAAACATTTGACATCAAAGCATAGTCTTTCAATTTTAGTGGTATTTGAGTCTTCCTACCTGATCTCCTTGGTAGGGGACTTACCTCAAATTTGTTTTCTTCAACTCTAATTGGGCTTGCATTATCACCTTCTTGCTATTCTTCTTCCCGTTTCTGCTCCAGCTCTCTTTCATCCTCACTGCTTTCATCTATCACTAATGGAATGTGCCAATTATAACCAATGTCATCTTTCCCTTCCTGTACCTGTTCATGAAACACTACATCCCTGCTTGCAAATATCTTACGAGACTCAGGATTGAACAATTTATAAGCTTTAAATTATGTGCCATAACCAACAAAGATGCATTTAACAGCTTTAGGGTCTAATTTCTTCCTATCAGCTTTGGGTATATGGGCAAATGCTTTTGACCCAAATACTTTTAGATGATTTACTGCTGGTTTAAATCCATATAGAGCTTCAAAAGGAGTTTTGAAGCCAAGATATCTGGTAGGACTTCTGTTCTTCAAATATACAGCAGTGTTAATAGCCTCTGCCCAAAAACTATTAGAAAGACCCTTACCTTGTAACATGCTCCTTGCGCACTCCACTAAGGTTCTGTTCTTGCGCTCTGCAACTCCATTCTGCTGTGGTGTGTGTGGCACTGTAAACTTCTGAACAATCCCGTGAGATTTGCAGAATTTCATGAATTCCCCTAGCTTATATTCTCCCCCTTGATCAAATCGGAGAATTTTTATACTCTTACCAAATTGTTTTTCCACCAAGGTTTTAAATTCTATAAAGCACTGGAAAGTCTGACTTTTCTTACTTAAAAAATAAACCCATGAATATTTAGTGCAGTCATCAGTAAATAACAGAAAATAATAAGCTCCACCTAGCGACCTTGTCTGCATAGGTCCGCATATATCAGTGTGCACTAGTTCTAAAATATCTGTTTCCTTCCTCCTATCGTGCACAGGAAAATGTTCTCTATGCATCTTACCTAAGGCACAACCATCACAATTTAACTGAGTATTACGAAAGATAGGGAGTCCCTCAACCATACCTTTCCTCTGCAATAACATGAGATCCTGTAAATTCAAATGTCCGAACCTCTGATGCCAGAGTTGTTCAGCTGTCGCTCCACCTGCAACCATGGCTCGCTTTGGTATACTTTTCACATCCAACCTGTATAGGCTTCCAATGCGCACGCCAGTTGCAACAATTTCTCTCCTGCAATCCTTTACCACACAATGAGTCTTGAAGAACTCGACTTGCATATCTTGATCAGTTATCATGGATACAGATATGAGATTTTTCTTAATTCTAGGTACATATAAGACATTTTTAAGATGACTGATTTTTCCATTTGGTAACTTAATTGGAATAACCCCATAACCTTTAATCTCGTATCCACTATCATCTCCTAAATAGATTTTCGATCCATATGTACTTTCTTCAAGACTTTCAAAAAATTCCTTTTTACCTGTCATGTGGGAGGATGCTCCAGAATCAACATACCAAATATCGTCCTCATTGGATGCTGAAAGGGCACAGTCGACTGTGAACAATCGAAATTCATGGCTGAAATCTTCATCTTCTTCAACATCTTCTTCTTCGACAAAGTATCCTCTGTGCTTTGCAGTTGCCAGCTTCCTCTTTGCATCATCTGCTTGCTTCTTAAAACATCTATCCTGCATATGACCCTTCTTTCCACAGTAATAACATCTTCTTATAGGATTATTTACAAGCATACCTTTATATGGACTCTTCTGCGATGTACCTCCTCTCTGCTGCAGTTGCGACTGTGATTGCTGCTGTGGCTGCTTCCCTCTGAAAGGTCGTCGTTTCGCCATCAGCGCAAGATCATCGTTCTGGGGGTTCAAGTTATGTCGCCGCTCCTCTTCTTGCAGCAAGATGCCTGTCAGATCTTCAAATGTAGGCACTTTCTCCCTTGCCGCCAACCCAGTGATGAACATTTGAAATTCATCTCGCATCCCGTTCATTGTGATTGTGACAAGATCAGAGTCAGCCACCTTCTCCCCGATGTCCCCTAATCCGTCTTTCACATCTCTGATTCGTGCGATAAATACAGCAGCGGTCTCAATTTCGTCCATCTTCATTGAGAACAACTTGCTTTTAAGTGCCATAATTCGACTTGTATTCTGGATCTGATACAGGTTTTTTATGGTCGTCCAGATCTCTGCGGGTGTTTTACATTCTCTGATATGTGGGATAATGTTGTCCTTGACGGACATCTTCAGCAATACTTTTGCCTTGTTTTCTCGCTTATCCCATTCTTGCTCCTGTGTCCCTGTGTTTAAATTCGGCCTCTGCTCATCACCTATGACTATGGACCATGCATTTGCACCCTCAAGCAAGGTCTGGATCTTAAACTTCCAGTTCATGAAGTTAGATCCATCGAGTTTGCCAGAATCGTGGATGTAAGATTCCATTGTATTACTCATCTTGATCAGATCTACAAAATGAATCTACTCAATAGTAAAACAACGATACCTGTCAAATCTTGTCACCCGATCTGCCACTTTTCTGCCACTTTTCTGCCAGATCTTCTGATCCACCCACTAACGGATTGATCCGATCTGCCTCTCCTGGATAGATCCGTAACTTGTTCGATCTGCTCCTCTGCAAATCGTCAAACGAAGATGAGACTTCCCGCGGATCCCCTTGAAGGTGAGTCACTCGGTTTGAAAACCCACGCCCATGTTCACAGGGTTAAAGCGTGCCAATGTTCCGTGCGACTGGTGCTTTCCTAACATGCAGGGCGTTGGTTTAATGCTTCGAACAGACGCGCTGCAACAGGCTTCAAAAGTAACGGTCACATAAAATGCGCTATCTCCCTTTTCTACTCAGCACTAGGCATTCATCGAGTCCGTCAGTGTTCGTAGTCCACTCCGTTCAATCTGAGTGACAAAGCTTTCCGTGGCACACTGAAAAACAAGTGTACTTTTAGCCACTAAGGCGATTCTTCCTATGGCAAATCGTCATAAAGGCAATTTCAAACACGAGTGGTTTATAAAAATCGTGCTCCACCAATCCCAGCTCATACCTTCAAAAGATACAAAAGAGGCAATATGTGACTGAGAATGAGGTTGTAGCTCTTGTGTACCTGGACCTGAGATCATTATCTTTCAATTAGAGAGAAACTTTCACACTTTACATTCAAGAATGAAAGATTAATTATTAAAAAGGGCTAAAGAAGCAAGTAAACCAAACCCTAATTCCTAGGAACTAATCTCTAAACTACAGATGCCAAATCAGTGTAACCTTTTCTCCATTAATATAAAATAATATAATTATTTTCAACTGACACTACAACTCTTTTATTTCAAAATATTTTTTTCAACCCCAACATTGGTATACAAACCTATATAATAACCATAATGAACCCCCTATATTTTCGAATTTGTAATATAAACAAGGAACCAACACTTGTTTCCAACATAAAAAAATAAAACCAGGAAAGTATAAAAGAAATGGGAAAAGGAAGAGACATATTCAATTTTCTGCAAACAAAAATTTTGGAATGTTTTGTTTCCAAACACCAATTTCTAGAACCGGAAAAAAAAAGAAAAAAAGTTTTTTTTGAAAAAAAATCTTTCCTTTCAACATCCAGGAAAACACATACATTTTCGTAAATCACTAAGAACGGAAATATTTGAGGGTGATTGCAGAATACCGAAAAGAAGCAATAAATTATTTTATATGTCCGAAATAAAACATTTCATCTCAACAAAAAATATACTGAGTATAACAACACAATTCCCAACATAAATATTTGGAATTTATAATTACAAATATATGACAAACTATGCATTTCCAAGAATGTCCAATAAAAAAATTCTAAAGTCTCAAACGCTATATAATGAGACCCAAATGTAGTGGTGGTATGTCTACAATAGAATCAACATTTGGAATAATCGAGAATACATTTCTATTTTCGATGTATTCATTGAAACCATCAATGGATGCAACATGGAGCCCTGTTTCTTCCAGCACTAAGACACCATCAACAATTGTTGTTGTGCAGACCCCAATCACCAAATCATATACATTGAACTTCTCTCCCATGGAACCCAAAAAGGAACTTTCTCCTAGACAACAGGAAAAGGAAGGCACCCCAGATATTTATTTTTTTATATCCATACATATTTCTTCAAGCAACGTCCAACTAAACCCCCAATCATATTCAAAATATTCGAGCCTTCCTTCATTGGAAGGGTTCCCATTTTCAAAATTATCTAAATATTTCAATGCCCAAACAAACGTTGCACCATTATTCACAAAAAAAAACAAGTTAGTTCCTGTATTTCCCATAGCCATACACCATATGTATGAAATAGGTACAAATGTAAAACCCAAATTGTTACCTTTTAGATCTACCTAATATATTGTGTCATTAGAGGAAATTTCGGCCTAAAAGTGGCCTCCTAAGGAAAAATAATAAAATAATAGTTAAAATAATAAAATAAGAGTTATGAATTTTGGAGGGAAAATAAAAAAACTATTTTTTAATTGTATTTTCAGCTTATCTCCTTATAGGTTTATTCAAATTTCAAGTTTAGACACCCATTAGACGCGCAATTAAATTCCACAGCCAATGAGTACCCATTATGCATACTTTTGAGAATACCCACATTTATAAAAATGCAGATACATTAAAAATGTGTTAAAACACGTATTTTTAATGTATATGCAATTTTTGTCAAGGTGGGTCTTCTCAAAAGTATACATAATGGGTACTCGTTGGATGAGAAGTTTAATTTCACATATAATGAGTGTCTAAACTTGAAATTTGAGTAAACATATAAGGAAATACGCCGAAAATACAATTTAAAAAAGTAGTTTTTTCTTCTTTTCCCTCCAAAATATTTACATGTACCTGTTTTAAATTTAAATAATTTTGTTTGTTTGACATATTATGACATGGAAATTACATAAAAAATTCATGGGCACTTTTAAGATGAAAATTTCATGAGCACTTTTAAGATGAAAATTTCATGGTCACTTTTGTCCAAATACAACCAAAAATATTTCCTCCATAGAAGATAGTCTCCTTCGACAGTGGCACGCCACCATAAGGAAGTGTTGTTCTCCTCCAAACCATGTCATCACTGGTACAAAGTAAAAAATGTGGATCCATATTACTAGACACATGTCTCTTTACAACCAAAACATATTTTCATGGGCTTGATTTATGGAAAAAATAAAATAATCCCTGCTCCCCAAGAGGAATATAACCAATTTTCCTAAACGTATTTGTAAAATCATTTACAATAAAGTGATTCTTCAAAACCAATCAATTTTAAGGCGAACCAAATAGAATAATTGATCCAACAATGCATTCAATTATGCACTTAAATTTTAGAAAAGGGAAAAATATGGAAGACATTACTCTTGTATCACTAAGGTAAGACCCGACGAAGAAACCAGTGGTCATACATGGGTAAACCAATAAATCTAAACTCTTTGTCAGTAGAAAAATCACAAGCAGCAAGAAAGACCAGGTTTCCCAAGAAAAGGCACCATTGTTTGTAAACCAACTTAAATCTCATCAACATGGACAAAGGAAGCCAACAGAAAATAAGTGCAATAATTTCTAAATTATGGTAAGAACTCCCAAATACCCGGATCTATGGCTACAGAAAGAACAGTGCTGGAAGGAAAGAATATGATGTAAAGTTTACGACATGCCAAAACAAAACAATGTCAATTGAATGGTGACAATATTTAACATTGAAACGACTTTAAACAAAATATCAACATTCTCCAAAACATTTCATATACATCTCCTACAAATTGGCTAATGCACGGTAACAACCTGGGAAATAAAAACTTCTCTCAGCAGATGAACCTTTAGAAAGGAAAACATAATGTTGAAGAAACAAAATTGAAAATTAAAAAATGACACAAACTACTAATTCAAACCAGCCCAACCTTTACATTTAGAAAAAAACAACCCACCCACTAAAATGTCCACACACACTCTCTTTTCATCGCATTGTACATAACATTTTTCTCAATGTTGGGTGTGTGTTATATTCTTTCCATGAATAGTCGCACACGTGGGGGGGTCACAGGTGGGGAAATAGCCCCTCCCTGTTCATTGCACCGGGTGTAGCGAGGGGTGGAAACCCCCCTTGTCTAGGGGTTCGTAGGGGGCAGGTAGCCCCTTGCACGGGGTCAAGGGTAGGGGACCGGGAAATTTTTTTTGGAACCTATTTTAGGTGGGCGGACTCGCCTATAATTTTGTGCATGGGTTTGCACATGGTTTTAGGGCATAATGGTTTTCAACCCCTGGTATTTTGTAGATCCAGTCAAGGGAACTATAGTTATGTTCTAATCTAGGGTTAATGGAATGGGGTTTATGAATTCTTCGGCCTGTAAATATATATGTGTGTTGTAACACTAAAAGGAATATAATGAAAAATCAAGTTGTTAGTTCCGATTTGGGATCTAGGGGAAAAATGTTTGTGTATATATGTTTTATGTTTTATGCTCTTGCTATTGTTTATTTTCTATTTTTAAGAATTCGCTTGCAGATAATTTCTATACAGGGTTAAAACCTACATTTGGTATCAAAGTTGTTTCAGCTTCAAGGGGATGCTTTTGCTGCTGAGGGGTTTTTGCTCGGGCCTGTGGTAGACCCTATTCAATGGGAGATCTACGGGATCGATTATTGCGGTGAAAGAAGATGGCAAGCAATGGAAAGAAGAGATCGATAAATTTAATGGTCAGAGTTTTGAGTTGTGGAAGTTCAAGATGGAGGATCTACTGGTGGATAAAGATTAGTGGATTGTGGTAGATCCGGGTTCTAAACCGATGACAGAGTCATATGAAGACTATGCAAAGTTGGATCAGAAGGAAAAGAGCACAATACAGTTGTGTATCTCAGAATCAGTATTATTGAATGTATCTAGGGAAGCTACGATGAAGACTTTGTGGGTGTAGTTAGGGAATTTGCACCAATCTAAGTCTCTGGTGAATAAATTGTTCCTATGGAAAAGGCTGTATAACCTGAGGATGAAGGATGGAGACTCGGTGAGAGATCATCTGAACGCCTTCAATACGGTGGTAAGTTAGTTTTCATCTATTGATATTAAAATCCTAGATGAAGATAAGTGCATCATTTTGTTGAGTTCTCTACCATATTCGTGGGAAAATATGGTTATTACAATAGGTAGCAATACAACTACCTTGAATTTTGATGAAATTGTCTCAGCCTTGCTGTCGGAGGAAATGAGATGGAGAAATATGGAGGGATGGAATGGAGATTCCTTATCTAAATGAGGAAGGTCCCAGAACATAAACACAAATAATTTTTTGAGTGGGAGATAAAAATCTAGAGGGAGATATAAATCTCCATGAAAACTTGTAAAGGTGTGCTGGAAATGTGGAAAGGAAGGGAACTTCAAAAAGGACTTCAAATCTAAATCTCTTGAGAAAGGAAAGAGATCTAATGATGCTCTTGCTGCAGAGGAAAAAACCATCTTAGATGAAGGTGGGGATGTGTATTTGGCTTCTTCTTCAAATACACATGTAGATCATGAGGCATGGTTGATTGATTCAGGTGCATCCTTTCATGTCAATCCCCATAGGGAGTGGTTTTGCGAGAATGAGAAGTGTGATGGTGGTGATGTCTTCTTAGGGGATGATAGGAAGGTCATAATCATTGGATGTGTAAAATTTAAGCTGAAGCTACAAAGTGGAAGGTTTAGAACACTTCCCGGTGTTTTACATATTCCCACATTGGCCAGAAATATGATTTCTGTAAGCAAGATGGATGATGCAGGTGTAAAAATAGTGTTTGATAAAGATACCTGCAAGATGGTTCGTGGAGCACTGGTATTAATGCATGGAGTTTGGATTGGAACTATGTACAAGCTTCAGGGTAGCACTTTTATTGATGGGTGCAATAGTTTTGTGGTTCCTGAAAGTGGAGCAGAAAGCCTAGTGATCTCTGGAGAAAAGACCATGCTATGGAATCAAAGGCTTGGGCATATTGGAGAGAAGGGTCTTTAGATACTGCATGGTAATGGTATGGTATAAGGTATGTCTAATTTCTCTCTAGATTTTGATTTCTGTGAACATTGTGTATATGGGAAGCAGAATTGGGTGAATTTTCCTTTTGATGCTAAGAGGGCGAATAAGATATTAGAGCTTGTGCACAGTGATGTATTTGGACCTGTGTCGGTTACATCATTGGGAAAGTCTGTGTACTATGTTTCATTCATATATGACTTCTCAAGGAATACATGGATATATTTCATGAGGAATAAATCTGAAATCTTTGACATATTTAAATAATTTAAGGCTCTGGTGGCAAACCAGACAAAGAAGAAGATAAAAGTGTTGAGGAAATATAATGGTGGATAGTTCAGAAAGAAGGAATTTGAAGAGTTCTGTAAGAAGTGTGGTATAGCATGACATAATACTAATCCATAAACACCTCAGCAAAATGGAGTTGCAAAAATAATTAAAAGAACATTGATGGAAAAGGAAATAAGAATGCTCAGTGGTACTGGGTTAGAACAAGAATTCTGGGCAGAGGAAGTGGATACTGCATGTTACCTGGTAGACAGATCACCTTCATCAACATTGGATGATAAGATCACACAGGGTGAGTCAAAGAACCCTCTTCACATTTGAGGCATTGATGTGATGCATATGTACATGTTCCAAAGGAGAAAAGGACCAAGTTGGATAATAAATCTGAAAGGTGCATCTTTATTGGGTATAAGGATGGTTTAAAAGGTTACAAGCTTTGAAACCCAAAAACAAGGTTGTGTATAGTCAAGATGTGGTGTTTAGAGAGGTGAAATATGTTGTTAAACATGAAGTCCTACCAAAGGAACCTGAGAAGATAGAGTTTGAGCTAAAGGAGGATGAATTTGACTCTACAACAGAACAATATTCAGAAGAGGAAGAGCCACAAACTCCAACTGTGAGAAGATCAGTTCGAGAAAGAAGGCAGCCAGAAAGGTATAGTCCATCTGCTTTCTATTCAAATTTTGCTTTAACTATCACTGATGATGATCCAAAAACTGTCAAGGAGGCAGTGGATTCAGAGGATGGAAAATTATGGAAGGAGGTCATGGTTGATGAAATGACATCCTTGCACAAAAATGAGGCATGGGATTTGGTGGAGTTGTCGGCTGGAAGGAAGCCCATCAGGAGAAAATGAGTGTTTAAGAAGAAGATGAATGTATAAGGCAAGGTGGATAAATACAAATATCGGTTGGTAGAAAAAGGTTATTCTCAGGTGCCAGGAATTGATTTTGGTGATATTTTTTCTCTTATTGCCAAGGTTACCTCTATTAGATTACTTTTATCTGTTGATGTTGCATTTTATTTTGAGGTAGAATCGATGGATGTGAAGACAACATTTCTTCATAGGGTTATGGAAGAGAAGATCTACATGAAGCAGCCTGAAGGCTTTGCGGTGAAGGGTAAGAAATAACTGGTATGTAGGTTAAGAAAGTCTATGTATGGGTTAAAACAATCACCAAGAATGTGGTATCAGAAATTTGATACCTATATATGGGGATTTGGCTTCACCAGAAGCAAAGGGAATCACTGTGTGTATTACAAATTAATTGGTGATCTTGTTATTTATTTGGTCTTGTATGTGGATGATATGTTGTTGATTGGAAAATGACAAAGAAATTATCCAAGATTTGAAGACCCAATTTTTCTCCAAATTCGACATGAAGGATCTTGGTGCTGCGAAATATATTTTGGGCATGGAAATTAAGAGAGATCGGGCAAAGATGAAGCTTTGGTTAAACCAAAGAAAGTATATAAAGACAATATTGCAGAGGTTCAATATGCAAGATAGTAAACTGGTGAAGGTTCATATTCCTATAGGTGTAAAGCTATTTTCTGAACAATGTCCCAAGACATAAGAAGAAGAGGAGGATATGTACCATGTTCCATATGCAAGTGTCATGGGTAGCCTGATGTATGCAATGGTCTGTACTAGACAAGACATTGCACATGCAGTGGGAGTATTGAGCAGGTTTATGTCAAAACCAGGGAAGGAGCATTGGACAATAGTGAAGCGAGTTTTTAGATATTTGTGTGGCAGTAATGATTATGGTTTGTGCTACCAAGGAAGACCAAGAATTGAAAGAGCTTTGGACATCTGTGGTTTTGTTGATGCAGACTGAGTTAGAGATCTAGACCAAAAAAGATTTACAAGTGGGTATGTGTTTAACCTATTTGGAGGTGTAGTCAGTTGGATGAGTAAAAGACAGTCTGTAGTGGCTCTTTCAATTACGGAGGCATAATACATGGCAGCCACTCATGCAAGCAAGGAAGCAATTTGATTGCAGAGATTGTGTTCAAGTATGGGGTTGGTGCAGTGAGCTATAAGGATAGACTGTGATAGCCAAAGTGCAATTTTCTTGGCTAAGAATCTTGCTTATCATTCAAAGACAAAGCATTAAACAATGTATTTATTTTAACTTTCATTGATTTAAACTAAACATTGTTATTCACTAAAATATTTTGATAAAGTAAAAAATAATGGTTATGCATTATTAAAGTCCATTTTCAGTTATCATTTGCCGAGGTTGGGGAAGTTATTAATGGTCACTTAAATGGTTATTAAAGTCCATGGTGAGTTATCATATGAACTCATATTTCTCAACACATGTCCTAACTCTCCATACATATAAACGACATATATTATCTTTATGTTGTATAAATAAACGAAATGTGACGCTGAATGTATAAATAAATATGTTCAATGATATATATATATATATATATTAAATTTATATCTCACGCAACGAATTGTGCAAAGATGTTATATCCATATATCCATATATTTTTAGTTTCAAGTTATGCATGTTCCAATGTATATATTTTATGTCATGTACTTTCACTTTCTTGCGAATATCACGTTAATATTATTTTAGTTAATAATGATAAACTGTTATAAATTTAGAATTCATTTCAAGTATTTAGTTGTCCAAGGCTCATATTAACATTTAAAAAAAGACTATATGTCATTCTATTTTTCGCTACTGTCATTCCATTGTTCCCGAGTAAACATGGGTAAGACATCAATAAAATGCACTTTTAATTGAACAACCTAATTGTCGCTAGTGGGTATGAGTAAAATTATCTTTGGGACAAAAACATGTGCTTAGGGTGCTTCCCAGAAGCCTTCTGCTTTATGATAAAATCGTAGATCAATAGCTCGGTGATTCAAAATCCAAAGCTAATTTACTTTAATAGAATTATTCCAGCTACTTTACTTTAATAGAATAATTGATGTGGTAATTTTAATTTTAGTATAAATTTGACTTACTCTAATAGAATAATTGAAGCAATTCAAGAAACAAGTCACGATTCACTATGTTAATTCCTCCTTAGGTTTTGTAGAACTTCCCTTCAATTCTAGCGACCAGTGAGGCACATATACATTTTGGAACTATGCCAGCTGGACTTAGTCAGCCCATCCAGGAAAATACAAAATCTCATTTTGAAATAAGTTATGCAATTTGTTTAAAAAAATATTCATCAAGTTCACAATGGAAATGGAGAATGATGGGAGCCTTCCTTTCCTTGATGTTCTCATCTCTAAAAATAATAATGGCTCTTTCTCGCACCATGTTTTTCAGAAAAAGACGCACACGGAGCAGTATCTGCATTCTGGCTCTCATCATTTTCCTACTCAGAAACTTGGGGTTCTGAATACTTTAGCTACGAGAGCTCTTAGAATTTCTGATGATGATCATTTAGATGAAGAGAAAGCCCATCTCCTTAAGGTCTTTGGAGAAAATGGATATAGTAGAGGTCAGGGTTTGAAAGCTTTCATGAATGCGAGCAAAGGTCCTATACAAAAAAAAGATAATGGATGATGCTATTGGTAAAGTTCATTTACCTTTTATTCAAGGTACTACTGACAAGATCGCTCGGATTTTAAGGAGGCATAAGATCTCGTCTTCTTTTAAACATTTAAACACCATTTGGGGCTCCCTTAAATCGGTTAAGGACCAGTTGGACCCAAAAAACGTGAAAGGTGTTTATTTGATCCCGTGCTTTTGTAGGACTCCCTACATTGGTGAAACTGGTCGATCGATTAATAAAAGGATCTAGGAACATTCTGCAGATATTAGGCATGGTAGAATCAAGTCCTCAACGCTAGCTGAGCATGCGGAGAAGACGAAGCATCATATTTGTATGGAAGACACTAGAGTCCTTGCTAGGGTTGACCATTTCCATCACCGGAAATTTAGGGAGGCGATAGAGATTGAGAAGAGGCCCTGTACGTTGAAAAGGAATGATGGATGGAAAGTTAGCGGTTGTTGGATTCCATCTCTTCACTCCCTATAAGGGTCCTTCTTTTCTTTTATTCTTTGGTAGTTTTATTTTTAAGATTTGATCTTATTATTATTCTATTATTCTATTTATTTCATTTTATTTTAGTATTTTATTTATTGATATTTATTTATTAAAATAAATTTAAAATAATTTATTTTTATTTTTATTTTTCTTTTATTTGAATTTTAAGTCTAGTTTTAATTTGATTTATTTTTAATGTTTTTATTTATTAATTTATTTATTGATTAAATCTTTTACTTTTATTTTATTATTTTATGTATTTATATTTTTTGATTTAGTTATAATCTAAAAATGAAAATAATTTATTTTTATTTTTATTTGTATTTTAATTCTAGCGGTTTTTTTTTTATAATTAATTTATTGATTAAATCCTTTTATTTTTATTTTATTTTTAATTTAAATTCTATTTTAAATTTTTTTATTTATTAAGGTATTTATTTATTGATTATATCTTTTATTTTTATTTTTGACTTTGACTTTGATTTTTTAGACTTTTAACTCGATTCAGGTTTAAAAACTTGTTTATCTTGTCTTTTAAGAAGGTTTTTTATTTTTATTTTATTTTATATTATTTTAGTTTTCACTTGTGTGTTTTAAGGATGTGGTAGTTAAGGTTTTGGTTTTTTTTTATATATATTTTTATTGTTGACGGTTTTTAACTTTTGGAACTTTTTAGGGTTGAGAGAATTTTATTTTTGGTTTATTTTATATTTTTATATTTTGAATGAGGGTTTTTAACTTTTTAATTTTTCTTGGGTTTTGACGATTGATTCTCTCTTCAGAGTATAAATGTGTATGTCAGATCAGCGAATCTTCATTATCCTGATGATGAATTACAATTAGTAGTTCTAAACACGGTCGGTTCCTAAATTTCTTATATAATTTGTCAGAGAATTTTTAATTAAAAAAATATTCATCTTGTGATTTTATATACGCAATTTCTACAATCCTGTGAATCTCTTTAGAGGTAAATAAAAAAATATTCACAATAGGCGACCACATTTCAAAAAGACAACCCTGGAACATTGCCTAAACTTTTCATTCGATCAAACAACAAATCGTTGCAGAGCAGCCTAGCGACCGAATTCGATCCCAGCACCTACCCCAAACGCTGCGCAGGAAACCAATTAGAGCAACTTAGACAGCATACCTTTGCAAAAAAGAAGAAACATAATCTTCCGAGATCGCACCCTTGCAATATACCTTACCACCACCCCTGCGTTTTCGTTTCCACTTCCGTGCTCTCCGCCTCCACTAATGAAATCCAAACATCTTCCAAAAAGGCAAAAGCAACGGATTCTTTCCAGGAAGGCTTCCATTTTTTTCCAATTTTTCATAATGTTGTATGCTCTTGTAAATCAAAAGGTTTGTAAGCAACAATATTTTTGAAATATACATATTTCTATAATTATATGCAGTTTTATTTTTATCAGCTAAATAATTTACTTAATTCTTAATCAATATCTTTATATAAAAAATTAAATATCTCTTAATTTATATTAACTGAATGTTTCTCAACTTTTTTTCATTTTTTCGTATTATTAAAATTAATTCTTCTATTTATTTTATATTTGCAATTAATATTTCCATTTTCTATTTCATTATTAATTTTTATTATTCCTTCCATTATTTTAATTTTTTTTAACATTGCAATCTTAAATATTTTGTGAACATATTATTTTTCTTATATTCAATCTGTTTTCTATATATATATATATATATAGATATTTTACTCAATTTTTATTTTTATTTTTATTTTTATTGTATTTTTTAACTGCACTTTTTTTTATATAGTATACAAATATTTTAATCCTAATCATTTTTATTTTAAATATATTTCTAACATGTTTATTTTTTTTTATATTCAATATGTTCTCTTAAATTTATATTTGTTTTTTCTAGGCAAAATTTTAAGGATGGAAATTTATTTTAAAGTTTAGTAATTTTGCTGAATCTTACCAGTCCCTAATATCCAAAATTTAAAATGTCTTTGAAAGTAAAATAATTTTATACTATAAAATTTGGGCGAATTCATTTTTAGAAAAATGAAAATTGACGAATATATTTTTTTAGAAAAATATGGACTATTAGCCCATAAAATTTTCCCTCATATTTTCTAATTTTTTACATTTTTTCACTAATTTATTTATTTTTTAAAATTCTAATCGCAATTATATTTTTTAACTGTAATTTTTTTCTAATATAATATAGAAATATTTAAATCCTAATCATTTTTATTTATAACTTTATTATTTATAACTTCAGTAATTATTTTCATTTTCAATCTCATTACAAATTTATTATCAATTTTTTATTTTGTTCTTCTTATTTTTTAAACTAATTTTTTTTATTGTTCTAATTATAAAAAATTACAAATGTGAAAATAGAAAAGAGCATATGCTGACTCTATTAGTTTCTTGTAAGATTTACATATCGTAATATTTAAAAATATATTTTTAATAAATACGAGAAAAGAAAAAAATTAAATAATATTATCAAATAAATAAGTGAAATTTTATTCATCTATGTTATTTTTAATGTTTTAATATCACATGCATAGTTTTATATGTATTTCATGTAGATACATTATTTAGGAGAAATTTTCAAAAGCAATTAAGAACACTTTATATATGTTATAAATTAATAAAGATTGTTAATTTTTATAACACCATTCTTGGGTTATATTACACTTTTCATTTATTTTAATGTTTCTTCTATGTGTCCAAGTGGCCACTCCACCTGATAGTTGCATCTCATTTTCCGCTTCTGCCCAACTCACCTGATAGTCGACCACTTGACACGCATCACCGACCTTTTTTCTTTTCAACCTGCCAAAAATTATTTTCCTTTCCACCCATTCGTGCTGCGCATCACCGCAACCATCGATGGAGGCCTTAGATGAAGCATATTCCCTCCACGCTCAATCACGATCGTCGATAAATGAATAAAAAAATTAGATATTCTAAGTCAATGGTGGTACATCTACCTAGGGTCGATATAGAGATGCCTATCGGTGAATTAAACGATTAATATATAGTACAATTGATTAATACATGGGTACATGTTTACTTTTTGTAGAAATTTATCTAAATGTTGTTATGGAAGTTTTAAAATAGCTCATGTGGAGGCAATAATGATACATAATAAAGATAATTCAATATAATGTCACACCAGCACCAAGGTAGTGAAAATGACTCAAAACTTTGAAAGACCATGAATTTCAATCTAGGGGGAAGGAGCAAGCAATTTGAATGTTGTTGGAAGGCTGTAAGAAAGAGGAAGCAATGGAACAATAAAAAATGAAACCAAGGAAACCTAAAATCACTAAAAAAAAAACAAGCTAAAGCAATACAAAAATGACATTATCAAAATTCATATGGGGGGCCCTTGAATTTCTGAAGAAATAAAGGGGAATCGTTGAGGCCTCAACAGGCCCATAGGGTGCCTCGAAACTTCAGAGGGTTCATGAAACTCCTAGAGCCATAAGGATTTGTGACATATTGGTTTCTTTTGCTAGAGCCATTTAAGGGTAGTGGCATAAATTGAGTTAATCCAAAGTTTTGTCAAGATAAATCCCCTCTGCGGACAGAGGCGATCTATCTAGCCCTAGAGTGGGTCTAACAACTTGAGATACTTTCTAATGCAAAGCTTTCTTAGCTAATATTCAAAATGCGACAAGAAAAGAGATAGAGGTACCTTTTTTCCTGATGCTATGTTTGAGCCTGTTGATGATGACTTTGATCCATGATCCTTGTAGGCTCGCTCCTTGCTACTAGTGGCACAAAAATACCCGTGGATGATCAAGAGGTAAAAACAAACGTAATCCAATACATAATAATCATAAACATTAGCTATCTAAAAGATCAAGGAGTTCCTGAATATTTGCATAAAATATTAGACAAATATAGAAAGAAAAAATTAGATGTTTTATTTATAAATATGAAAGGAAGAGCTTACAACCCAGGCCTTGATGTCGGAGGCCTCCCTTTGGTGAAAATCTGATTCCTTCACCAAAGCTCTAAAGCGTTCCTTCTCCCGAAAAACTTAGGTGTTATCACAATGAAAGAATGTAAAGGGAACAAGAGTTCAGACTAGCCCAACAATGACCAACCAGTAGTGGAATAATGGAGACAAATTTATAGGAAGGGAGAAGAGGTTGGGAGCCCATGAAAGGAGGAGGAAGGTCCACTTTATAAGGGATAAAATCCCATGGATGAGATCAAATCTCTAAAATCAGAGAGCTCAACTCTAGTTTAACAACCAACTCGCCTTCCTGGAACTTATAGAGGTCGAAGATTCTCCTCCATTTGAGGAAACACTGCCAAAAAGGGATCAATGTAGTTTTCCAAGAAATAAGAGCGATGGAAATGCTAATCCATAACTGTCAATCTGACATCAGCGTGAGCATGAAACTAGGAAACACGCCGATCCATGAAACTAGGATTTTGACCAAGTTCCTTCAGTAATCTTCCAAGGCAGTTTTCTTTGAGTCTTCAAGGAATGTCTTTACATATTTCTTCATGGTGGAAACATTGCACAGGGTTTGTCACGGTACACTTCAGGATCAGGGACGGGAAGTGAGCATGGTGAAAAATCACTGTGTAACATATGCCCCTTAAAGCATGAAGGAAAAACATGTAGTGATGGCTGAAATGCTTTATGAACCAAGGCAAAGAACTCATCTCACCGCCAGAAAACCTGCCAAATCAAACATATTACATCTTTGGTATGAATATGCCTAACCACATAACTCTGCGCTAGGCATCAAATAATACATGAACCCATGGCATGGTCATAACCATCCATCTAAAGAGATCATAGAAATGGATCCGCGATATGGATGCAACCATATGTATAGATAGGATCATGTATACAATAATGAATAATCAATAACTCCTTGCATCCTGGATCGAAATCAGACGTGACCCAGGTTATTCACCACGATATAAATCAACCCAATGTATGAATCTATCCATGCGAATAGATGTGCTGGTGTCGAACATGGTATAGATCACCCAATTATCAATCAATGATGAAAATCGTTAACGGGCACGAGAGAAACCACCAATAATGACGATGGACCTCAAGGTACAACAACAAAATCTACAAGTGTGAATGAATGTGTTGAAATAGAACACTTGCAGGATCATTCGATCGAAGGCCAATATTGTGAACATGAAAAACTTGCCATTGAGGCATGCAAGCTCCAAGGTACTGAAAAGAAGTTTCTAAACCACCTTCCTAGATAATGAGGTAAAGTCGACAAGAAGTGATTCTTCGAAGGAGGGCCAAAATGATTCCCATATCATCAACACGAAATAACAGATATTCAAGATGACAGGAGTGATTAGGGATTGTAATAAAGGAGGTCAAATAAGCAAAGAACACTTGACGAGAAGGACTTCTCTTGAACATATTGGCGACACGACTCCAGAGTGTGCCAGCATTTGACTCAAATGGGATTAGAGGTCATGATGACAAAAAATGGTGATAGAATAGGAGGCAAACAGATTTCCCAAACTCTTAGAGGAAAAGTGATGAATGTAGGATGTCCCCAACCTGACATGAACTGCATATGAGTGTCATGTTAAAGAGCCAGAAGCTGCCCAAAATACACATAGGATGCTCACTTTCAATTTTCCCCCGTTATTGCTAACAAGTACCTCTTTAATTTTTATAGCCATCCTGAAGAGGATAACATATGATGATAATGTAAGTTCATTCTTAGAATGGATCCATCCTGGTAATTTTAATGAGCCCTAGGAAGGAGGAACTCAGTCTTGTCATGGTGGTAAGACTTTCGCTGTTTAACGACTCCAACGAAGCAGGTAACTTGGTAACTTTTCATGTTTAAGGACTTTGAAAAGAAACAAAAAGGAAATTCCATCATGTCCTTTTTTGTAAATCGTCTCTCGAATCCGAAATGGTAGAAAAAAAATATCCAAGAGAACCTCTTGAAGATGTTCGATCAAGGTATTCATTTTTCGTAAGTAGTAAACCTCAGCTCGAAAAAGGGGTAAACGTACACTAAGAGTACGTGAATTCATTTACTTTAACGAGTTTGAAATGACAAGTAATTGACAATATTTTAATTTTTTGAGAGTCAGAAAACAACTGAAAGTTGACTCTAGGGGGGTTCCTTTTTCTTTTATGTTTACCAAGACCAAAAAAGAGATAAAATAAAACTCATTTGCATAAGAAATAATCACCAATAGTGTAAAGGTCTTGTTACTGCACAAAAACGATAAACATCACTAATATCGAGGAAAAATATAAAATAATGGCGAAAATATTTCAAAAATCTATAAATAGACAAAAAGTAAATTCATTTTCACCTTTCTATTTTGAGTAAACTAGAGAAGTGCATTTTACCCATTTTCCCTCCGAACTTAAAACCAATGGTACGATCGATCTAGGACACCATTCAACGATCCGCTAGTGCCAGGTAAGAGCTCAAATCCTCCTCTTCATTTTAATTCCATTCTTTTAGCATTTATATTTATAAATAGATATATGGGGGGAGGATTTAAAACCTAAAAATCGCCCATGACCTGCGTGGGTTCGAGCTAGCGGACCCGCGCTAGTTGCGCTTAGCTTGTTAGGGCAACGTGCTGCCAACACCGAATTAATTCGGATAGTCACGCTAGCCGCGGGGAAGATTTTGAAACAAGAAATCTACCCATTTCCAATGGATGATTTCAAAAACTACTTCGATGAAAGCTTCTCAAATGTCTTTTGAACATGTTTTGTAGGTGATTTCAGTAGATATGGTCATTGAATGGAAAGAACGAGGCCACGAGGTGGAAGAACACCAAGCACTTCAAGACCACAATTGCATAAATGCATTACACCATTGCAGATTAGTGAAATTATTTCAAACATCAGGGCTGAGAACTCAGCTGGAGCTGCTCCAGTATTTGATTTGACTGTGGGACATGGATCATCAGATATTCATCATTGGGGACCAGGAACTAGAGTTAGATGTCATGGACATCTATTTCATCACAGAATTATCCAGGAGAGGAGAGAGAATCCAACTCTCTGGATCTCGTGCAGGGGGTGATAGTACCAGTATGCTCATCTAGAGACACTATCTCGGGGCTCGAAATACTGAGAGAGGGAAGATAGAGATATCCTCTATCAGAGTCCTTCCCTTGCGTAAAATCCTTCATTTCATGACTCGAGTGGTGGGAGCCCAGGCATTGCATGAGGCAACGAAATCCCAATTCCAGAAAGATGCAGGGAAATGCATCTGTTTCCCCCCACCCTGATGGGGCATGATCTCACACCATCTCATCAGTCTCAAGTCCCTTGGGGCTGGATCATGGTGACTCCATTTGGGAGCTTAGCCTCTTAGCCTTCCTTTCCCAGATTGATCTTGGATTAGTTTGACCGATCATTGAAATATAAGCTTGCTTAGGTGTCTGTTAGTTTGCATAAGGTTTGATAGTAATTTCACTGTTTCGGGTCTGTTTTTGGTGCGAAACTCTTTGTTTTTCCTTGTTTTTAGTGACCAACTCATTTTTTGTTTTCACAATAGCGCTTCTAGCGCTGTTCTATATAGCACAACCACACTAATTTGTCTTTTAGCAACCTCCTCCTTATCACAAATGCGTTTATCTCTGACTTAGGAAAAGTTAGTGTTTCCCCTTTTTTTTCAAGTGTGTGCTGGCCCCTGAAGCATGTCTATAGAGTCCCAGTGACCTCCTGTCTATGTATTTGGCTTGCTTGTCTTCTTTGAGCGATTGTTTTCATCTCTTTGACTTGTTTGCGAGTTGGGAAAATTTTCACCATTTCAAACACCTTTTGTCACATTGCTTCTAACTTGGTTTTAAGTAGTTTGTCATATGCACTGGTCATCACTACATTTATGATGTTACCTTCAACTTAGTGTCAAACATATGATCACAAATTGTTTGATTCATGAGTCTAGAAGAGTGTCTTTTTCCGAATTCAAAAGAAATTGAAAGTGAATTTAATTTTAATTTTGATTTGGCTTGTCTTTATCGTTTTGAAAAAAAAAGGAGTGAAAAGCATTTCATTCGTTTATTTTTTTAAAGGGATTTTGATTTCCGTTCGATTGAAAAAAAGTGAAAAGTGTTTTTTTTTTTCATTTTTTCATTCATTTCGTTCATTTCAATTTTGATTGCATTTCAAAGTAAAAAGTAAAAAAAAAGTATCATTCTATGCATCTTAGTGGAAAGAGAAATGTTTTCATTTTTTCAATAAGTTGCATTTTTTGGGAAAAGTGAATTCGATTGGAAAGAATTGCATTTCGTAGTTTGAACTAGTTTAGGGGGGCATCATGTTTTCTACATTGATTGCACTTTTTCTTGCATCTCTTCCCTAAATAGTTTAGACTTTATTGAAATGGAAAGATTTTCTTTTTGCATTTAGCTTGTACCATAGAATTCAAGTGACATAGATTTTGGGCCAAAAACTGAAACTTAAATCAAGATCAACATTAAAATTTACCAAATTTACCTTAAGGAGCTTTTGGAACTAACATGAACATTTAGAGGTCTAGGCTAGAGACGTGTTCCAACATCGTAAAACGTAGGAGATGTCGCTAACGGTTCGCGTTACAGCCCGGGGGTGATATCGCGTCCCACATATGGAAGTATATTGATGTATGATAAGTATATTTGGGACACTCTCATCGAACGGTTACACATTATACAACACTACTACGGACTAGAATCCCATGTACTGTCGCGTATATTTGGGGAGACACCATTAGGTTGCAAGCCAATCATAGGCAATAGAGTGGGCTGCCTTGTAAACGTGATACAACGAACAAAGCATTCAGTGAGATCGATTGTAGTACGTTAAGTCCTTGGTCATTTTTCTATCATTTATCACCAAGGTGTATACTACAATTCACAAATACTTGGTAAACCTTTATGCCTAGTACACCCTTAATTTTTTTAATTTTTAATTTTTTTTAATTTTGAAAGTAAATTCCCACGAAAAAATCTTACCCGCGAGTTCTCAGGATTCATTATTTCTTGGTAAATTGTGGATTTTTTATATTTTCACCCCTTCCTTCTTTGATCTTATTCTAGAAGGTCATTATGGTTGAATCGTCCGATTCACCTTGTCCCTCCTTTGAAGGATCTCAAGAACCTCCTCCTGCGGTCCCCCAGTTTCTAGTTGGAACCCTTGAAGCTCAAGGTGTCGAAATTGGGATTGTCATCAGTGTACAACCCATTTCATCTCAACCATCACCTGAAAATTCTCCTTGGACAACATTGGAAGACTCTGAGCTGGAAAGCCTCGAACTTTCTGCACAGTTTATGGTCTTTCCTAAAAATCCACTCTTTGATCCAATTGTGGTATCGCCTCAACATGCTTATAGTCCTTTCTATTAACCCATAGTTCCCCTTCCTCCTTCTCTAGTAGCATCTCGATCTACTGTCCGTAAGCTATTTCCTGATGAAATGGAATCCAATGCTAATGATGTCCCATTCGTGAGTGCTCCTTAGAGTAATCTAGAGGAAACCACTGGCACCTATATCCTAGAAGCTTCCTCATCCGTATTTCCCTCTGAAGGCGAATTTTTCTGCTCCACACCTCATGATTCAGGCAGTGTAACTGAAATATCCTTTATTCAAGTTGCACCACCACTTCCACAAGGGTATACCTCTTTGGGAAATCTTATTTCAGGAGCTTCTAGCACCACATATTTATTTTCGGATCCTGCTTGGTCAACGGGTATTCCCCCATCTTCCGACCCATTCATTTCTAATGTGGCTACCGCGTCTCAACCTATTGTCTGACCTACAATCACTATTGGTCAAATGACTATTTAGATAAGATCCTCTAACCCCTTTTCATCATCTACGATTACTGCGGTTCCACCACTGTGTGGACAATATATGGTTTAGTCTATGCCTGGGGGCAGTCTAATCCTCTTTACATACCTCCCCTCTCTAGTGGGGGGCGACTGAAAACTGGACCAATCCCTGGGGTGGGACAACCTAATGCTAGTTGAAGTGGGACGTGGTCTTCACAACTAGCGAACACTTTCATAGGCGCCATTCCTTTGAGTTGTCAACCTACTTCCGTTGCATTAGTCTTTCACCAACCCCACACTCAGTATTGTCAGGTTCAGCAGGACCTTCAGCAACTTAACGTACCATATTCGTATTTTCAACAACCTAACATCCCTCATCAGTATGTTCAACATTCTAAGATAAAATATTAGTATGTTCCTCGACCAAGTGCCTCTCAACAGTATGTCGAACAACCCCAGATTCTCGCAGGCGCTATTGTGACTAACCGTCAGTTTGGTCCTTACACCCAAATTGGTTTGAATCTCCCTCTGGGTCAACCTGGTACTCAGTACGAGCCACTTCCTCATGGTCGTACCAACAACCCTATCCTGGGCCTTAATCTGGTGCTCAATATCAACATATTCTTCAGTACTAACAGACCCAATTGGGACCTCAAGTTGGACCCCATGTTCAACAAGGACCACAGGCCAGACCCCATGTTCAGCAAGGACCACATGTCGGACCCCATGTTCAACAAAGACCACAGGCCAGACCCCATGTTCAGTAGGGACCATAGGTTTGACCTCATTTTCAGCAAGGACCTCACCCTGGACCCTATATCCAGCAAGGTCCGCAACCTCAAATCCAGCAGGGTCTTTATCAACAGCCCTAGTAGGGTCCCTATGTTTAGCAGCAATTGCAACAAGGTCCTTACCAAAAATTGGGGCAATATGCGTATTCAGGACAAAATCCTCCCTATTGGGGGAAAAATCCGTATTAACCAGGTTAGAACCCTATTCTTTTTTCTCCTCATCATCATGCCATACAATTTTTGGCTACGTTGGAACTACCAAATGTGTCAAAGCTTACAAGTGACCCCATCCAACATCAGTTGCATTGGCTTCCAGTTCCGACCAAAATCCCAGGAGATTGTCCTAAATTTGAAGGCAAGTATGGGGAAGACCCCTAAACCCATGTCATTACATACCACTTGTGGTGCTATTATAATTCTTGGGTCGACGATTCTATTCGTCTTCATCTTTTCTAGCGTACTTTGACCAGTACTGTGGTCGAGTGGTATATTGAGCTCCCTCGAGGAATTTTATTTGATTTCAACTCTTTGGAAATGTCTTTCCCCACTCACTTCCAATTACCTATCCAATATGAAACCGACACCCACATCCTCACATCGTTGAAGCAATCAACTTCTACTCACATTTTGTATCAAATTCACGAATGGTGATGTCACCGTCGCCTCATAAAATTCAAGATCCCCAATTAGCTATTGACTAAATGGCTTATGAAATAATTTGTTCCCAGGATTGCGAAAGATCTTGCCATGGGTCGGTGTATCAGGGAAGAGGAAGTCATTGTGAGAGCTAAATACCTCTATTTGGTTTATTCTCAATCTGGAACTCTTTACGAGCTCTTTCCTGACACGTCTTGACCTTCAATTGATCCGCCATCATCTTAGTCTCCTACTACACCTCTGGTTGATGGCATTATTGGGGCAATGACTCATGCTAATAGTAAAGCACCTAAAACTTCTTCGAAATATAAGTCCACTACTATCATTGCACCCTCCACTCCTTCCAATAACTAGAATAATCTTGGTAAAACCTTTGAGGTAAATTTTGTCCATTCTATCGCAGTAGACAAATCCTCGAAAGGTAAGAAAAAGGTTAAAGGAAAATCCAAATCCGACAACCCTAAATAGGATTTGAAGAAGTCGTTTGCTGATGATTCTTCAATGCGAAAGCCAAAATATCCTTGTATAATATGTTATGATGATCATTACACCAAGGATCGTCCTTGGCATGCCCAAGTTTCCCATCTTCTGAAAGGCGCCCTCGGGACTTCAGTTGTCTTGAAAGAGCCTTTCCCTTCTCAACAGATGCAAATGGTAGATCAAACCCATTCATCTGGAAACTATCAATTTTTCATGATTGGCACGGAACCTATATCTATTACTACGAGATCGAAAGAATACCACAATCCATCGAAGTCTCCTATGGAATTGGAAGTCACAGATCATCCTTCCTCTTCCATGCCTCCTACTTCTGGTCCTCTCTGGATAGAGAGACCTAGTAGCGAATCCATCGTCTTGCCACCCCCAAAAGGTGTTCTTCAGAAATATTCCTATAATACGAATGTGAGAGCTACGAAAAAATACAATATTGTAGAGGATCTAGCTCAAGCACCTTCGGTGATGTCGGCTTTGGAGGTCCTTCAGTCATGTCCATCACAATGGAAGGTACTATTTTCTGCAATTGGAGGGATTGATAATGTAGATTCTAATCTTATTACTGTTAATATTGAGAACTTCCTTCCTTGCCTCCTATCTTAGGTGGCTTTTCTGATTCAAGTTATGATGGGAGAAACATTATTAGGACTATTTTTGATGAAGGCGCTTCGACCTGCATCATGTCTATCATGTTTTGGAAAGCCATTGACTCTCCTCCATTGAGTCAGTCCACGAATACCTTGGAAGCTTTTGACAGAAGAGGTTCTCGACCATATGGTATTCTCAAAGCATTTCCCATCCCGTTGGAGGGAAAAATGGTGAATTTAGAAGTCGAGGTGGTAAAATCTAACTTGAATTATAATCTCCTTCTTGGACGCAGTTGGAATCATGGCATGGTCTGTGTAGTCTCCACCCTTTTTCTTGTCCTTCGTTTTCCTCATCAGGGAAAAATCGTGACTATCAATCAGTTAGCTTTCTTTTCCTCTGATTCTTCAATAGGCAACATTCCATATTTTGGGAATACCACTACCCCCTATGAGAACATCGGGATGGGTCTATTCAAAGACTCATCCCTTATGGGAATTTTTCCACTCCTGCGTCCAAAATTCGCCACTATCAATATGATATCGTCTGGTCACGATCCATGGATTGTTCCCAATCCTGACTAGCTTGAAAGTTTGTGTGACCTTTTGCATTTGAGCCCTACTGAACAAATGCATGAGAGTATTCTCATGGCTTCTGAGGCTGCATCTGGATTCAACGACTGATTGGTTTCTTCTCTGGACACTTATACACAGTCTCCCTGGTTTGGTTGTTGGGAATCTGATGATCCCTTGAATGAGACTTTCCCCACCAATGAAAGTATCATGGAGGTAATGTTTCTTGAAGAAGCCCCATGGGATGATGGACATCATTGTTCCTCATTTCTCCTAACCCTAGGTGACATCTTCGGTCTGGAATCCCATGCTTCACCTGTACCGACTGGCCCATTTCAGAATCCGATCTTGATTCATGAAGTGTTGTATGAAGTGAACATGGGAAATATTACTCCAACCATTTTGATCAACATCTCTATCAAACTAGGGATTTTCAAGAAAGTCCACATTGGTGTATCTTGTTCTCCAAATGAGATGAAGATCTAGACCGAGCTTTTCCAAGAATTTCGTGATGTCTTTGTGTGGCCATACGAAGAGATGCTTGGCATTGATCTGAGTATTGTTGTGCACGAAATCCCTTCCTATCTGGACTCAAAGCCCATTTTCCAACGACATCTTGTGCACTTGAGAAAGGTTGATACCATAAAGGGTGAAGTTGAAAAAATTCTGAAAGCAGGTTTTCTTATCCTATATGATTCACAGATTTGGCCTCAAATATTGTTCCCGTTACTAAGAAACAAGGGACCATTCGGGTTTGCATTGATTACCGTGATATCAATCAAGGGTGTCCTAAGGATAATTACCCCACTCCTTTGATCATTGATGAATGTGCAGGGAGTGATATTTTTTCCTTTATGGACAATTTTATGGATATAACTAGATTAACAATGCTCCAACTGATTAGCACAAAAACACGTTTATATATTTGCGGGGGACGTTTGCCTACAAAAATATCCCTTTTGGCTTGAATAATTTCAATGCTACCTTCCCGGGAGCTATGTCATATGCCTTTCATGACATCAAGAACATAATTAATCCATATCTCGACAACCTTCCTGCTCATTCTGCGAAAAGCCGAGATCACTCGTAACACCTCAGAGCCATCTTTCTTCACTGTCGAAACTATAATATCAGGTTGAACCCTCATAAGTGTGTATTCTACATAAAATATAGTCGATTATTGGGTTTCGTGGTGTCCAAAGAGGGCATCCACATCAATCCTCTTAAAGTCGAGGCAATCATCAATTTCCCTCCTCCCTCTTTTGTTCATCAATTGCAAAGTTTGCAGCGGAAATCCAATTTCCTCTGTCACTTCATACTGAATTATGTAGAGCTTTCCAAAGGCCTTACTTTCTTATTGAAAAAGGGAATCTTGTTCATATGGGACAAAATTTTCCAAAGCTCTTTAGATGTTTTAAAACGAGCCCTCATCAGTGCTCCTCTAATACATCCTCCCAATTATCACTGTGATTACTGCCTGTATTTGGCCACCACCGACAACACTATCAGTATGGTGCCAGTTCAGGATGATGATGATGATGGTCAAGAGAATGTAGTGTTCCACTTTATTTTCAATCTCTTTGATACTAAGACCCATTATGCTCATGTAGAGAAACTCGTGCTTGTTGTTGTCCATGTTGTTCAATGTTTTCATCACTAAATTCTCCTCTGTAAAACTTTGGTGATTAATGATTGCAACCCCATGAATTACATTCTCACGCATCATTTTCTTGGAGGAAGGTACTTAAAATGGATTTTCATCCTTCAAGAGTTCGACTTAGAATTCACTGCTTCTAAGTCTAATAAATCCCTGGTGTTTTCTGAGTTGATTTTTGATCTTCCTACCGCGGTTAATCCCACTCCTCATGATGAGTTGATTCCAGATGAATCCCTCTTTCTCATTAGTACTCTTGATCCATGGTATGGAGACATCATTTTTTTATATCCAGACCCAAACCTTTTGGCCAGAGCTATCACACTTTGAGCGATGATGGATTTGCTACCAGTCCCAACCTTACTGTATAATTGGAGACACTCTATATCATACTGGTATTGAATCCACCCTCCTTCAATGTTTGACTGTCGAGGAAGCTGAGAAATTTCTCAATGAATGCCACTCCGGGGCCTGTGGTGGTCACATGTTGGGTTATTATACCGCCCAAAAAATCCTTCGTGCTGGGTATTTTTGGCTCTCTATATTTAAATACTGCATTATTGCAGTACAAAAATTCCATGAATGCCAAATATACTCTCGGAAAGAGCGTGCCCCACCATCACCCTTGCACCCAGTTGTGACCGTCAGACCTTTTGCGAAATGGGACATAGATTTCATGACCTGTAACCCTCACTCATCCAGGGGGCATGGTTATATTATCGTTGTCGTTAATTATTTCATTAAATGGGATGAGGCAATACCTACATACGATAATGAAGGTATAACTGCGGCGCAATTATTGTTCAATCATGTCATAGCTCAGTTCTATGTCTCGAAAGAAATTTTTATTGATCATGGGTCTCACTTTCGAAATCATATGATGACAAAGCTCACTACTTAGTTGGGGTTACATCATGATAGCTCCACTCCTTATTATCCATAGGCCAATGCCCAGGTTGAAGCTGTCAACAAAGTTTTGGTGGCCATGCTTCGGGGCACCATTGGAAAGCACAAACGAGATTTGCATCTCATGCTCTTCTTAGCTCTGTGGGCTTATCAAAATTCTGCTAAGACTGCCACTAGATTCACACCATGCCAATTGGTGTATGGTATAGAGGCAACACTCACGATTGAGTGTGAAATTACTTCTCTAAAGCTATCTATCAGACTACTTCCTGGTACTTCACTAGAAGAGGAACGTTTGCTTTACCTCAAGCATCTCGATGAGACACGAAGACTTGCTGCTTTAGTCATTGAAGCAAAAAAAAGATAAATTAAAGCTCAATATGAAAAATCTATCAACCTTCGCGTTTTATGACCAAGCCCACGATAAGTTGAGAGTTGGAAAAATCAAGCCAATGTGGCATGGGCCCTATATCATTCAATGAGTATTAGAAAGAGGAGCCTATAAGCTATTATATTACGAAGGCAATCAATTGGTTGAGCCCAAGAATGGGCTCTATATGAAGAAATATTACGCTTAATCATGAGTGTGATACTTTGTACATTAGTGTTTTATTCATTAGTGTGATTTGATTGGATTTTTGGTGTGATTGTTTGCTTTGCAGATATGTTTCCCCTGCTCACTTTGTGTTCCACATGGTTTGCAGATGTCATTGAATCGTTACGTCAGTTTTTCTGATGGCACTTGCCGTAGCACACGAAACCTGTCTTCTGCAGCATGGGCACTTTTTGCCCCTGATGGTGAGTTGATTAATTACAAGGTATTTGTTTGGGTCGAAAAATTAACAATATTTCTAAATATAGTGCGGTTATCGAGCTATTATCAGATGCTATTGATCTCGGAATTAGATATTTGGTTTTTAAATTATACTCACAAATCATTGTGTTATAGTTAAATGGCCATTATTATGTGCGAAATCCTCAAATTTTGTGTATTTATTCGCGTGTTCGATTATTGGAAAGGAATTTTGATTATACTACATATCAACATATTCCAAGACGTTTAAACACATTAAAAAATATATTAGAAAATCATGTATTAGATAGACATCTACACAACATGTAAAAACCAACACACCATTATGATACAGAAGTAGCCATAGAAACATACATATGCGCACACACACACACACACACACATATATATAAGGTCTTTCAAGTTTGTTACATCAAAATCTCAAAAAATATATATTCTATGACAAAAATGGCACTTTGAGCCTACATTAGTACAAAAATGTAAAAACAGGGCAGTTATCTGCCCACATGGTAGTCGTGACAGCAGGTGACCGCTCGAATTAGTCGCCAGAGTAAACAACGTAGTATGCCTAGAACCCTAATCGTATGCCTCTAAAAGTGAAGAGGAATGCTATCGAAGGTAGCATACTATAGCATGCCTCTCATAAGGCCTACCAAGTTCTGATCCAACCCTGCTAATGGGTCTGCTCCCTTCTCGTAAGGGATATCCTCCACTGGGCGGGCTACCCTCCTTGCAATTAGTAACATACCTAGCGGTCTCTGAGGACCCATATCTATAAAAAAATCATAATATTACATCTTAGAATACATGACAAAAGCATTCAAAAACTAAAAAATGTTAAAAAACAATTTTTACTTGCATCAGTCCATTGTGTGCTTGGAAGAATGGGTAGATTTGGATCTCCCCTAAAGTCAATGCCTGCATATGAAAAGTCCTCAACCACGATGAGTTGACGACATCCCCAATAGAGTCACCAATTCTATTTTCAATATAAATCCCCTTCGTGGATAGAGGCAATCTCTCTAGCCCTAGAGTGGGTCTAGCAGCTTGAGATACTTTTACACAATATTTTTTCACCGTCCCTACAATTCCCATTCTGAACATTGGAGGAACATTTCAGTGACTCCTGTGTAATGTCATACATTTCCATAAATGTCATTGCATCCCTTGGAATTTCAAGAATATAATCTCTTTTGATGTTTTTGGGTTGGTGTTGGTAGGTAGTTATGGCCTCGTGCCCATGAAGAAATTAACATTGAGCCTCGTGCCCTTTGTCGCTCTATCTCAAAAGGGCCCGCGCCGAGCTGCTTTTGGATTTTTTTTAAATAGAAATGAATCTTCTATGCTTAACAGATTCATGAGTGGAGTCATCATGGTTTTTTCGACTGAATCAAGTCAATTTTCTCCCTTTGGATTATTAGTTCCTATAAATGTGAAACTCTCCAAAGGGATAGACCTCTCCTCCGCCTTATGTGGAATCCCAAACCTCATCCTCCTCTCCTATAAATTCTTCTTCCTCACATTGATTTAGCTAGCTGAACAATCATTAGTTATAGTTGGTGTGTTGAAGAAAGCAAAGAAGAATCCATTGTTGAGAGAGAGTTTAAGCCCATTGCCTCATTGAGTCGAATGCTGAATGAATTATTGAGACGTGCCCAACTGAACCCATCGAAGGAGATTTGCAACGTCAAGGCATAAGGTTGTAAACTTCTTTTTCATATATCAATAATACATGACTAGTTTCTAGTTCCAAATTTGTTTCTATCTACATTCAAAGTGTTTAGCTCTCCTTGACCAGTTGAATAGTTGTAAATAAATGTATATGATTTTATGTTGTCATCATTTGTTTGATCTTTGTGCAGGTACATAGACATTGTCACCAACGGAGTGCAAGGCACAAGGACAAAGATCAAAGGATCACTGCTGTGTTCCATGACAAAAGCATTGGATTGAGGTAGGATATATGTTCTCGTCCATATTTCATGTATAAGCTATGAATTTAGGAATTCAGCGTGGTCCCTTGTTTCTAGACCCACCCTAGGGATAGAGGGATCACATTTGTTGACAGAGGGGATTTTCCTACTCAACAGGTTGGCGACCATACTGGGGATTAGTGTGTCTATTGTCTCTTGTTTTTCTTTTGGAGTTTTGGTTATCTGTCCAACTTTGGTCATATTTCTATTTCTTTGCTTTGTTTTGCTTATCTTACTGTTTCAAGCCATTTCACCGATTCTCAAAGTGATAAACCTGGTCTTTCCTTAGCTGCCTTTTCTCCTTTCTTGGGTTTCCTTACTCGACACTACTGTTTTCCTGACAGTCGCAATGATTGGCGCATGTTGCCTGTGTTACGAGTGCGATTTCCCCTGTTCAGTGCAGATTATTGTTGAACAGTCGCGCCGAATCCTATAGGTTTGATTTTAGGCCTCTTTCCTGAGTTTTCTAGTGCATCTTACCCTCTGGATTGGTTTTTACTCCCTATATTAATCCACTTGGGTTGTTTTGGATTTCCCCATCCCATTAATTTCGATTGATTATCTCTCATCTGATCAGTGTGGCTTTTTCATCCTATGGTTTCTAGGTGTCTTTGATTTCTTGTTTGGCCACATGTTTGCTGACTGTCTGAGCTGTGTATGACTTGGTTTATTCATTCATCTTTTTAGCTCGTTTTCTGATTTCTTAGTCTTTTCTTTCAATTATACGTGTGGTAGGATTTTCAAACTGTCATCCTGGTGTCCGTTTGAACCTCTATTTATCGTCCTGAGCATAGATCACATTGGTCATTGAATTGATTTGAAAGTCCTTTTTCTGCATGAAGGAATGCCTGTCTGGTTTTGAGTGTGTTTTCAATTTTCTTTGGATTGGTCCCTTTTTGTTTTGATCATTTCATTTGAATTGCTTAAAGCTAGTGTTTGTTTTGTCCTTTTAGTGTAACGTTTCATTATTTCTTCTCATTCATAAAAAATAACAAAATTTGCAATATTTCTCTCTATTTGAAAATGAAAAGTACTCTTTTGCATTTGTAGCTTTATTTTTCATTAAAAAGTGAATAACAAGAGAAAATCCTTTCGTTTTATGCTTTTTCTGTGTTAGTAGCATTAGGAAAAGTCATTCTTGTGTTCGATTGATTATAATTTGTTGTGAACTTCTGTCCCTCTCTTAGCTAGTTGTTCATCGAATTGAAATGGCATTGTTTCTCTCATGTAGTTGTGCACTAGAGATTTGAGATTAAATTCGGTAAGGCCTTGAAACTGAAACATAATTTAAAGTAAACTATAAAATGAACTCAATCAACCTAAGGAAGCATTGAAACTTAACACTCAAATTTATAGGTTTAGGTTAGTGACGTGTTCCGACGTCGTTAAACCTAGTATATGTCGTTCGCCATCTGGCATTAGACATCACTAGTACGGACTTGTGTTCCCCATACTGTCGTGTCTATAAATGAAGACCCTCATAGGTTGCACTTCTTTATCCATAGGAAGCTGATTCTACTGCCTTGTAACCGTGATACACCAAACACAACATTCGGGGAGGCTGGCTGCACGTACGTTAAGTCCTTGGTCATTTATCTTTCATTTGATCACTAAGGTGTATATTGCAGTTCACAGGAGCTTGGTACACACTCTTTCTTAGAGTTCCTAAGTAGACATTTTGATCTTTCCGTGACTCTTTAACATTTGAAAAGATCATCGAGCACTTGGCCTTTCAATCTCGTCCAAAATGAAAGTGACTAGAGTCACCTTTTGTCCTTTTCTTGACTCTTAAAATATCAAAAGGTAGGGTTTTGTTTCAGTGTCATAAAATTAATTACCCATGATCACACGCCCATTAAAGTTATTTTCTTGGCCTTTTCATGAGTGATTCCTAAGTGATTAGTCTTAAAGCCTCGTATTGATCATCTCTTTTCTCTCCTTCTCTTTGAGACAAAGTAACTGTGGCAGAACCACCAGTTTCGTTGTCCTCTTCATTATCTCGTAGTGAAGAACCTTCCCCCGAAGTTTCTTCAGAGACATCTTAGTCTGTTAGGACTCAAGGCTATTGGTGTGCCATTGTTCCGAGCGTTCAAACTCTTGCCACTTGGTCTCCCCTCGAGGAACCATTTCATATCAATTGGCAGCCTCCGTATGCTTGGGCCTTGTTAAGGGAAGATCCCTCGGGACCGCCTGCATCACCATTAACACATGCTTTACTTGCCACCGCTCATCGCCTTTTCGTTGAAAACATTTCTTCATCCGATATGGATGCTACGAGTCCTATTATTAGTGAAGAGACTTATGTTTCTACGGGAGAATATCAATTCCCTCAGGAGAATTTTCCTTATGTCACAAGTTAGCCTGGCTCTCAGCCTTCATCTCTCTCACCTGGTTATCATTCTTTGGGTCAGATAATCTCTGGTGCTACATCTTTGTATTAGAATCCGCTATGGTCAATTTCTACAGCTCCTTCAGTGGGGTCGTTTGTGTCGGGTCCATCCTCTTTGAATCCCATTGTGTCAACGGTGGTTATGTCTATCCCAACCCAGCCCACTGTTTGTGTGGCTTCCTCCATGCCATTCGCTAGTGTGATTATATCATTACCATCATCTTCTGTTGTTCATGGGTCACATCCAAATGCTTCTGCGATGTCTTTTGGGCCCGTTGTGAGTGGATCATAACCTCACATGTTAAGGGTCCATCAACCTACTGGTGTGCCTCTCTCCTCGAATCCTATTCTTGGAGGTTTGACATACGACCATTATATGATGGCTATTCAACATAAGAATTACCTCCCTCAGGGTTCTCTATAGATTTCAACTCCAACCAACCCACTGCAGTACTATGATGAGTTTGTAAATCGCATCTATTACTATGGGCTTGTTCCACAAGGTCCATTGTATGTTCAAACACCAAAAATACTGGTTAACCCCAACCAATTTACATACCTACAGGGAGAACCCTATGGTCCATAAGGACAACCCTCTTAGGGACAACACTACAGTCCTGCTGGTCAACCTTATGTTCAACAAGGAGCACCTTATGTTCTTTAGGGGAAAACCTATCCACCTCAGGGACAACCTTTTGTGCAACTGAACCAACCTTACGGTTAGCAAGGCCCATCTCTTGTACACCAAGTCCATCCCTCCACTGGTCAGTTGGGTCAACCTGGTCTTCAGGGACAACCTAACTCATCTCAACCTTCAGGTTAACTTGGTCTTCAGGGGCAACCTAGTCCACTTCCTTCAGCCCAACCTACACCCCAGGGAAAACCTGTTCAATCTCAGTATCTGGGAAAAATTTTACCCCAAGGACAACCTGTGCAGCCTCAGGGCCAATCTTTCATTCCTCAAGGTCAACCTTAAATGGTACAAGGTTCGCCCCAAAGCATTGCTTACATCCCGCAAAAAAATCCATATGTTGCTCAAACAGGACCTCAATGGTTCACTAAGAATCAATACCCTGGTCCTCAACCGGTTTATGGGCAGAATTATCAAAATTATAACCCTTATGAAAAAAATCCTCCGGGACAGAACATATGGGCTCAAAATTTCTCCCGGCCCATTTGGAACCCCAACACTGGTCTCTATCAAAGGCCTGCAATTCCTTTTAATCCATAATTTCCATTCCTTGCTACGCTGGAACTGTCTGATGTGTCAAAGTTAACGAATGATCCCATTCTTCATAACCCATATTGGCCTTTAGTTCCTACCAAAATCCCTAGTGATTGTCCCAATTTTAAAGGCAAGTCTACAGAAGACCCCAGGCAGATGTTATGACGTACCACCTATTGTGTTCCTCTAACTCCTGTGTTGATGATTCAATTCGTTTATGTATTTTTCAAAAGACTCTGACTGGTGCCGCTGCAAAGTGGTACATTGAACTCTCCCGCGACATCTTTCAAGATTTCAACTCTCTTTCCATGGCATTTCTCACAAAATTTCAGTTACCGGTTCGTTATAAAACTGGAACACACCTCCTAACATCCTTGAAACACGATTGGGCCACTTATATCTCCAGTCATATTCATGAATGGAGGCGGCATCGTCATTTGATCAAGTTTGAAATCCCTGATCAACTTCTAACTGATTGGTTCACTACCTCTTTTATCGGTTCGATTTCTAAGGACATCGCTATGGGGGCATGTGTTACTTAGGAACAAGCCATCACTCTTTCCCAATACCTTGATCTCATGTACTCTCAATATGGCATGCTTTATGAACTCTTGCCCGATGCTCTGCGACCTGGAACTTCCAAAGCACCGGAGACACCATTCGTTGATGGTATCATTGGTTATGTGTCTCATGCTTCTTGTAAGTCTTCTCCAAATTTTGTGAAGAAAAAAATATACTTCTTCCATCGGTACTAATTCTCAGCCACCTCCTAATCCTGGTAAGACCGTGGAAGTGAATTCCGTCTAGTCCACCCCGACGGATAAAGCTTCCAAAGGTAAGAAAAAGGGTAAAGGCAAGGCCAAAGCCGATATCTTGAAATATGATTCTCCTAAAACCAATACTGACGATGGCTCAAAACGTAAACTGAAGTACCATTTTCTAATATGTGACGATGAGCATTACACCAAGGACTGTCCATGACGGGCTGAGGTGATCCGGTTGCTCAAAGGCACTCAAGGAACTCCGACTATTCTTAAAGAACCATTCCGATCACAACAAATTCAGATGGTGGAGAAACCTCAGTCCTCCGCCCCTTTTGGCTTTCAGGTTTTCATGATGAATGGTGCTGCACCCATATCTATTGCTACTAGATTGAAAGATTATACTGAAATGTGTCAGGAAGTGGGGAAAGAAATCACAGATGGTCCTTTTTGCCTACCTGCTTCTGGCCCTCTTCACATTGAAAGGCCCAATCCTGATCCCGTTGTATGACCACCTTCTAAAGGCGTGCTCCGTAAGTCCTCCTATAATACGAACTCCCGTGCCGCTCAATATTATAGTATTGTTGAGGATTTGGCTCAGGCGTTGTCTGCTATGTTCCTGTTGGAGGTACTTCAGAGTAGTCTGTCACAATGGAAGGCTTTGCTATCTGCTATCAGAGGGGTGGACCTTGCCGATTCAAGCCTAATCACTTTTGATTTGGAAAATTTTGTTCCATGTATCCCTCACCAACTTGATTTGATTATCCAAGTTGGGATTAACGGTAAGAATATCAATCGACTGGTCATGGAAGAAGGTGCCTCTACTTTCATCATGTCCATTGCATGCTGGAAAGCCATTGGTTCTCCAGCCCTTAAATAGTCTCCAAACGCTTTAGAAGCCTTCAATGGAAGGGAATCTCTTCCTCTTGGTGTTCTTACCAGCTTACCTGTAATGTTGGAAGCAAAAATAGTTAATGTTGAGGTTGAAGTCATTGACTCCAGTTGGACTCACGCCATGCTATGCGTCCCATCCACCGTCTTTCGTGTTCTTTGATTTATACATGAAGGAAAGATCATAACTGTAGATCAGTTATCCTTTTTCACTTCCACCTCGTCTGAGAGAAATTTTCCATACATAGACCATATTCCTACACCTTATGAAAGCATAGGGCCGAGACTTTTCAAGGATCCCACCCTTATTGGTATTTTTTCTCTTCCTCCGCCCAACACTATTCAGGTCAATATGATCTCCACGTCTTCTGATCCCTGGATAATTCCTTTGCCCAAGCAGGTTGATTTGTTTGGTGATGCAATTTCGTTAAGCCCAATATAAATTTATTATTGTGAAGTTATCTTAGCTTTAGCTCCTCCTCCCTCTGATCATACTCCTTTGCATGTGTCTCTCAACACGTATTCTTAATCCCCTTGGCTTGGTGCTTCGGATTCTCCCGATCCCTTGAATGAAATGTTTCCGACTGATGAAGGCACTGTGGAAACCATGTATCTAGAGGATCCTTCCTGGGATGATAGTTATCATCGTTCCTCCTTTATGCTTGGCCTTGGGGCCATGTCTACTTGTCTTGAGAAATTCACTTCCCAAGTTCCTTCCCATTCGCTTCAAATGCCCATCTTGACACATGAATTTTTTGCGGAAGGTAACATGGGGAATATTACAAAAATGATGCCTATTTACATCTCCGTTAAACTGGGGGTCATTGAGAACATCCACATTGGGCTGACCTGTTCTCCTGATGAGATCGAAGTCTATACTAGTCTCTTTCGAGAGGTTCGAGATAATTTTGCTTGGTCCTACGAGGAAATGCCCGACATCGATCCAAGTATAGTCGTGCATGAGGTCCCTACTTATCCTGATGCGAATCCTATTCACCAACATCTTCATCCCACGCACCCTAGAAAGGCAACTTCCATAAAGGGAGAAGTTGAAAAAATTCTCAAAGCTGGCTTCATTTATCCGATCCCATTGACAAATTGGGTCTCTAACATCGTCCCTATGGATAAAAAGTAGGGTACTATTCGAGTCTGTGTGGATTACCATGACATCAGTCATGCTTGTCCTAAGGATAACTATCCCACTCCATTCATTGAACAAATTATTGACGAATGTGCTGGGAGTGAGATTTTTTCACTTATGGACGGGTTCTCTGTTTACAACCAGATATATATTCTACCGATTGATCAACATAAGACCACCTTCATCTGTCCATGGGGCACCTTCGCATACAAGAAGCTCCCTTTTTTCCTTAAGAATGCTGGTGCTACACTCCAATGGGAAATGTCATATGCTTTTCACGATATTAAGCACATTGTTCAACCTTACCTAGATGACCTTTTGACTTATTCCACTAAGCGTAAGGATCACTCGGATCATCTCCGTCAAATTTTCCTTCGCTGTAGACACTAAAACATTTGGCTTAATTCACATAAATGTGTCTTTTGCATCGATTCTGGAAGACTCCTAGGGTTTGTCGTCTCTAAATATGGAATTGGTCTCGACCATCTTAAGGTCAAAGCTATTGTCAATCTCCCCTCCCCTTCCTCTATACATCAGTTGTAGAGTTTGCAAGGGAAAGCTAATTTCCTGCTCCATTTTATACCGAACTATGCTGAAGTAGCCAAAGGTTTCATGCAATTTCTTAAGCAAGGTGTCTCGTTCCTCTGGGATGAGATTGCCTAAAAATATTTCGATGCAGTGAAGATGTTGCTTGTCAATGCTCCTCTTTTGCGTCCCCCAAATTATCATCGTGACTATTCACTCTATTTGGCTGTCGCGTTTAGCACTATTGCCATGGTTATCGTACAAGACGACAACAATGGTGATGAGCATGTCAATTATTATTTGAGCTGCAATATTCTCGATACTAAAACACGTAATGAACATGTTGAGAAATTGGCGTTGGTAGTTGTTCAAGACATACAAAATTTTTGCCATTATATTTTACTTCGCACAATCACCATGATTTCTGATTGCAATCCCATGACCTATATTTTAACTCGACAATTTCTTGGGGGAAAATAATCAAAGTGGATAGTTATCCTCCAAGAGTTTGATTTGGAGTTAACTATCGCCAAATCTAAGAAACCATTGGTTTTTTCCAATTTTATCTACTCTTTACCTTTTGGCTCTGCTCCCTCTGGTTCTGAGGAGCCCATTCCAGACGACACTCTTTTTCTAATTAGCACCCTTGATCCATGGTATGGTGATATCATCGTTTATCTCCAGACTTCCACCTTCCAGTATGAGTTGACGAAAGATTCTCGACGACATATCCGTGATCATTTGCAACCCTATCACATAGTCAGACATACTTTATACTGCATCGGAGCTGATTTTGTTCTCCGCCGGTGTTTGACCCTCAAGGAAGCTGAAAAAGTCCTCAATGACTTCCACTTTGGCGCATGTGGCAGTCACATGTCTGGGTATGCTACTACACAAAAAATCCTTCGTGATGGATATTTATGGCCTACCATTTTCAAAGAATATATTCTCATTGTCCGTAAATTTCACGAGTGCAAGATGCGCGTGCCACCCGCTCACCTCCATCTCGTAATTATCGTTGGTCCATTTGTGAAGTGGGGCATCAATTTTATGACATGTAACCCTCGCTTGGCCAGGGGGCATGGTTATATTATCATAGCTGTTGACTACTTCACTAAATGGGCCAAAGCAATGCCTGCCCTCACTGTTGACGGTGTGAATGACTGCACAATTTCTTTTCAATCATGTGATTACTAGGTTTGGTGTCCCTCAAGCCATCGTCACTGACCATGGCTCCCATTTTCACCATTATACGATGGCTGAATTGACTACTAAGATGGGTCTACATCACGACAGCTCAACGTCGTACTATCCCCAGGCCAATGGCTAGGTTGAAGCTGTGAACAAGGTTTTAGTCACCATGCTTCAATGTATGATTGGGATGCACAAGTCCAATTGGCATCTCATGTTTTTTTCATCTCTCTGGGCTTACCGAACCTCGGTGAAGGATGCAACCGGATTCACCCCATTTTAGATTGTTTATGGTTTGGAAGCTACCCTTCCGTTTGAATGCGCAGTTCCTTCTCTCAATATAGTTGTTGAATTACTGCCTAATACCTCGCCAGAGGAAGAACATATTTTTTATTTAGAGAGGCTAGATGAAACTCGCCGCTTCGCTTCTCTAGTCATAGAAACATAAAAAAAGTGGGTCAAAGCCCACTTTGATCAAAACGTTTCCCCTCGTACCTTCGTAGAAGGATACTTAGTCCTCTTATATGGCCAAGCTCATGATAAGTTGTGGGCAGGTAAATTCGAACCCATGTGCCATGGGCCCTACATCATTAAGCGTGTTTTGCAGAATGGGGCCTATGAGCTTATTGACTATGAAGGCTATCCCTTGGATCAACCCAGAAATGGGATGTATCTTAAAAAATATTATGCATGAGTCTCTCGTGCATTTCCTTTTGTACATAAGTGTGTTTTTCATTTTTGTACATTTTTGGCTTGGTGTGCTTTGCGAGCATTTTTTCCTACTTATTATGTCTTTTCTTAGTGTGCATATGTCTGTCACTCCTTATGTCAGTTTCGCTGATGGTGCCTCCTACAGTACCCGAAATCTATCCTTTGCGGCTTGGGTGATTTATGATCCTAACGGTGAGTTGGTAGACCTTCAAGGTATTTGTCTAAGATGAACAACGAACACTGTCGCTGAATATAGTGCCGTCATCGAACTCTTAATCGAAGCTATTGCTCTCGACATTCATGAATTAATTGTAAACCTAGAATCTTAGTTTGTTGTTAAACAACTCAGTGGGAATTATTATGTTAGAAACCCTCATATTTTAAGGATATATTTGCGTGTTCATTTTTTAGAAAGGAATTTTGATTATATCACATATCAGTATATTCCTAAAATAATGAACATGTTAACTGATGCAGTAGCCAATATTGTATTAGATAGACATTTGTGAAATTTGTAAAAAGCATTCATCATTACATAGCAAGATTTAGACAGAAAAATAAGCATATATATATATATATATCGATTTTTTGCATCCAGATGCATCATAGTTCAAAAATTATATGTGTTTTGGTTACATATCGAGACATCAAGTCTCTAAAAAATATGCCGAAATGAAACCTAAGCGTCTAATCAACATGGTACCAATGATAGCACATCACTGCACTTACAACCTGCCTTATTAATTGGTGAATGCAATTAGATACCCTTGCAATGTGCCTCTGGTAAGCACAAGGAACATCTTCAAATGTCACATAATCGGGGATCCCACTTGTGAGTCCCTCCAAGTTGCATATGTTCTCTTCTTCCTCGCTTCCCTCACCTTGAGGGGCCGCTTCGAAATCATGTGGGACCCTCCATGCTATGGGGGACATCCCTGCAGGTCTCTCTGGGAAAACATCTGCAATACATGTATAAATATCATAACAAATATAAACAAAAAATCATAATACTCATAAAAATAAAAAATGAGTTTTTACCCAAAGCCTCATCCCAGTCATCTCCTTCCGGGAATGGAAGGTTTGGATCACCCATGAAATTGGTACCGGTGTACATCCAGTCCTCTACCACAATGAGCTGTCGACGTAGCCAGTCGAAGAATTTTCACTTCCATGGCATGTGTTGACCACCTCTTGACCGAGGCATCAACTCCGTCCAACGAACCATCCGTGGCTCTCATGCTGGCAACATAGGTACTATCACCTCCTGGTGCTGGAATATAGGTAATCGTTCCAGGATGAACTGTATAGGGACGAACCCATATCCAATATGTTTCAACTTTCTATTCTTGCATTTCATTAACTAACACTTCAAGTTGATTGTTACTGCTTCCGCCCAATTGTAGATGGTTGGAGCCATGCAATCCATGGCAAGTTGAATCTGTGTCTTTTTAGCTTCATGAGGAGCCTGAGATCCAGTGGCCTGAGTTATATTGTGTAGCACTACCCTTAGTGCCAAATCAGGTACCGTCTGAATATCTACTTTGCCGCTTTTTGATCCTTTCTTTGCTCCTGGGGAGACTTTGTCTATTAGCATGCCCTTGCTCTCTCCAAGAGGCAGGGTACCTGTCAAGATCATTTTCTCTCCCCTCTGTGACAATCCAGTAATGAAATAAATGTTAGAGACTTCTATCTCCAACTCTTGGTCATGAATCAAAAATCTCTCTTAATTAGTGTCCCACACAGTAATCAGGTACTACAATAGTTCCAGCTTAGCTCTTAGACACGATGTTAGGAAGAATTTCAAGAGCCTGCAGTTTCTCAAGGCATCCATACATCTCTCATTTCCCATGGCTTGTTCATATTCTTCCCCACGTTCTCATTATTTCCACTCTATGACCATTTTGGCTATTGATTTCCCTACAAAACCACAATTGAGGCTATTATTGGCCACAAGATTGACATTTGAACCATTTAAATCAGGCATTTTAGGATAAAAACTTGCACCATCAGCATAGCCGATATACGGTGTGGATGATGGATCCATATGAAAGGTACCACAAGAAAAAAAATGAGATGATGATGAACAATGAAAGATACCTAAATGAATGACATAAATAAATACACGTGTCGATTGGAGATGCTATGAGTAAAATTTCCTAAGGTAACGTGCATTGCGAGGGTTAGGAAGGTGTTGGCCTTTGAAATCCTCTAGAAGGTATGACCCCTTTCCCAAAAATTGGGTGTCAATGTAATGGACATAAGGTGTATGTGGATTAAATTCATGAGTTTGATGCAATGGGGGACAAAACCAATAGACCTCACTATGGATGAAGTCTTTAGAGTCCACAACATACTGGTCATGGGACTGCTGCGAAAGGAAGTACACACGATGGTGCATATCATCCTAGGGAAGATCAAGGGTGGTCATGAATTCCATAATGTCTTCATCAAAATGGAATATGGGAGGACTGGCAAAGGGAGACCACCTGATGTGGTGGGGCTGCCTGGCGCATCGTCATGAGAAATATGGCTCACATACGCATCACTACAGAGGGTAGGCGAAGAGCCGGTAGATGAAACATCTACTAATGTTGAGACCAAGGTGTTCAATGAAGGAGGTTCAACTCAAACAGAATGGGAATCCCTAGAGGGGTATTCCACCATGGATCTCATGGATGACAACAGATAGAGAATAACAAATGAAGAGTCCGTCATCTTGACATCCAAGGGAGGGTATAAAAATGGATGCAGAAATTTCCTCCGGTTCTGTTGGAGCAGAAATCAGAAGTAGAGGAGTAGATGATCCACTACAAGTGGCCTGTATTTCGTGAATTTCCTCAAGGGTATCGCAAAAGTTGTCGAGAAAGGGACAATGATGATAATAGGGGCCATAAAGGTCACACAAAGCATAAGGGTGGTTCATGCACAATGAGTTGAGCTTCTTATTTGAATCATGTAAGGTAAAATGGACCTCTGGAATGTTGGATTCGAGAAACATTTCATTGACCACAGGTTTGAGATGAGGAAGCTTATGCCAGTTATGGGTGGCATGCCCAAAAACATCACACAAAGTGCATAGAGGTGACTGATTTGGAGGGTTAGGAGGATCAAGAGCTATTTGGGTGGCCTTTTCCTTAGGTTCCTTCTTTTTTGATTCCCCCCCCCACCAGATTATTTTGCAATAGGAGTGGATTCCTATTGAGGTGGTTGTGGCACTGAAGAAAAGGGAGGGGTCATGGCGACTAGTTGAACTAGGGTCAAAGCGGTATATGGTTTGAGCTGACCAGGTGGAGTGTTTTCTAGGGGATCAATGTACCAGACTAGGATCCCAGGGTCAAATTTGGAAGATTCGACGTAGCTATAAGAGGCACCGAAAAGACTCTGGAGGGTGGAGCTAAAAACGATATCTAAGCGAAATGGTAATGGCATAGAAGAATGGCTCCCAAATGGTTAAGGATTAGGGGAACCGTTCCTGGTTGAAAATGGTTGGTAGAGACACCAGTAGAAGGAGAAGGTACTGAAGGCTGTGTAGAGTGAACGATAGCAGGTTGCGTAAGTGCTAGCTAATGGCTAGTCCAACTAGGCCACTTTTGGCTAGCCCGAGACGCTTGCAACATGAAAAACTCAATGATCTGGGCTCAATGATAAGAGGGGGGGACCAGGGAATGAAAAAAGTAAGGTGGAATCTTTATAGACTCCTGGTGAAGCATTGGTGAGAGCTGAGACTGATTGGTTATTGGCCACTGAAGATATGATGGGCTCAGGGGAGGTCTGATACTTCGGCTTGTAATATGTCAACTGATCTATGGTGATGATATTTTCATTGTGAGGAAAGAACATCTTACGGTGAACTGTAGATGCGATAACTGACATCACATAGGTATAGCTACGACCCAAGAGGATATAGTAATCCAAGGGGGCATCAATGACTTCTATGTCAATACAAATAGTCTTGCCCGCAAGTGTAGCAGGAAAATTGTGGAACATGCTAAGGGGCTGAGAAGGGTGACCGTCCCAAGCACACAAAGTGATGGTGGATGGAGCTAGTTCAGGTGATCTGAGCTTATTCCAAACGTAGGCGAACATAACACAAGTGGATGCGCCCTTGTGAATGATTCATCTATGAACATGGGAATTACAAATCTTGACTTGTATTTGAAAGGCAACATATGAAGGTAAAGGGGGATTTTCTGATTTGTCAACATCAAAGACGATCAAATGATCATATGAAGGATCCATAGTTCTCAAAGTATATAGTAGATATTTTTGTTGAGATGGGAACGACTGGAGGACTTCCAGTGTTGACATGGCAGCAGGAGACTACGCCAAGTCATCTACTATGTTGTAGGTGTGTGTGTGGCTTTGGCGGAAGCATCATTTCGGTGTAATGGACCTTTGGGGATCTTGTGAGTGACCTATGCCTTAGGCTGAGTGATCTGTAAGGGAAAATTTGGTGTCAAAATGGACTGTTACCTTGGTTTGGAACTCGATTGCCGACATAGCGGGTTGCTTGTCGTATTGGCGCGATCGGCTTTGAAGGTTGACATCAGTGCTATTCACCTCTTCAAAATTCATCATGAGAATATAGTAATCAGGGATACCAGACTGTGGAGGTTGAGGAGCAGCCTCACCTTGAGGTGGTTGGCACCAACATATCCTTGCTGAGGGAAAGGATTAGTGAACACAGCAAGTTGAGCTGGCGTAGTGTTTGGAGGAAGCAACACGGTGGCTTGCTGTCCTCTAGACGCTACTTGTGCTTCCCACAACTATTGCATCTTGGGTAAAATGGAAAAATCAATAGTATAATGACCATGGAAGCCACAACATGAATAAGGCTTGTTCTGCTTGGGTTGATCGTCGTAATGCTGGTTTGTGGTGTTAGTTTGGTTCCCTTGGGGTGCATTCATTTTATTACCTTGGTGCCCTTGGTTACCTTACCCTGGTTAGTTCTGGTTGCCTTTCCCCTTATTATTTTTCTTCGAATTAGGAGTATTAGTCATGCTATGTTGTGCATACAATTGACCCTAAGGAGGCGGTGGTTACTGTGGTGGAGGTTGAGAAGGAACGGGAGGCTAGCGCACCGATGCCAGAGGTGCTGGAGCACCGGGATGTGAATAAGTATAGAAAGGAGGTTGGGCGACATTTGGATAAATAGGTTGAGCAATAGCTGGCCCTGGCATCATTTTATGTGGTTGGGTAAATGCAAAAGGCGTGCTTTGACCCAGAAACATGTTGCCTAGAGAGTGATAAGTGTTGGAGGAGTTGGTCCTCCCTGGGGGTAACCATAACCCATGGAAGGATGAGTGCGTGGATATAAAAGAGATCCAACAATACCGTCAATGGCGTGAGATGCCCCCAGTGGATTGGCACCACTAGGTCTAGGAAGATCCGGTAAAACAATATAAACATAGCCAGACTAGGTGTAGATCAAGTCATATTTTAACGCAATTTGGAGAGCTTCTTCCTCTGTCTAAGGAAAATGAGATGTGACATATTTACCAATGGAAGGAAAAATCATTCTAAGAAACCAATCCATATAGACACGATCGTCGAATGTAGGATCTCGACACAAGCTCCTCCTTCTACGTCATTCTTGGACATGGTAAAAAAGGAGGGTGGTAGAAGTTTGATGAAAGGCAGTCAACAATTCGGTATTGGTATCATAGTGGAGAAGTAACTAGAAATAAGACAGAAACGCTTTAGCAAGAGTCACAAAAGTTGAATGAGATGCAGAAGTCTGGTCAACATACCACTTCACAGCTTCTCTAGTGAGCATACGTTGGAACAAATGAAGGCGAATGGATTCATCGATAATGGAATTGGATGAACACCACATATGAAAGGAGCAGACATGATTAGTAGGGTCCTCTCCAGTGTTTCCTTCAAACTTAGGAACGTCTAAAGGAAGCTTATTTGGCATATCAGGCCAACTAGGATCGTGGATTATAGGGTCGTTGATTAACTGGCTAAAATTGGGAAGGCTTAAGCCTGCCATAAAAGGTAGCAAAGGAGTAGCCATAATAGTTTCAGTAGTGGTTCCTCTAGTAGAGGCTCCAACATTAGGGCCGGGGACACTACTAGCTTGAGGACCTGCACCTGCATTGGCACTTGACATGGTGACGGTATGAGGTTGAGGGGAACCAGGTTCGGAATCAGAGGAAGAATCCGATGAACCAGAATCACAGTCGGTATGGGGAATCAGAAAAGGACTAGCTCGGACCCTACGCGATGGAGCACGTCTTCCTAACCAAAAATAAGGGAGAAGGCCTTAGAGTCTCCATGATAAATGCCTTGGGAGTGCAATGATAACAAGTCATGAAGGACACGAAAATGTTAAAGAGTGATAAACAAAGTTTCTATGAGGCAGATTAATTAAATACGATGTTTATGTCTTGGCTTGGCGGTGTAAACCAAACGCTCTTTGCTTGAAGTGTGAGTGTGTGCAAGCTGTGTGTTAATTTTAATTAATCCTATATGGTTGTATAAATAAAAAAAAAAAATGTTGAATTAATGTAAATAAAACTGAAAAGACAATTAAAAAAAACAACTAAACATGCATAAATTCAACCCAAAATAAGGCTTCCCAAACAACTAGTTGAAAAGGCAGGTGAAATTAACTCAAAACACACAATATGACCAAAATATCTAAGGTCTAAGGGACAGGGATCTAATGACTCAGATTTGCTAGAATGACGTGGAAAAAAAAAGAAACCGGAGGGGAAAACTACTGCAAAATGGAAGGTGAAAGGTTATGACCCTAGGGGAAACAAGGGAACCCGAAGACAAAGACCAAAAAAAACTCAAGAGGGGGTTTTGGATGGAATAATAACCTATCAAAAAGGATCTAAAAGAAGGATAGATCATACTATGAAACAATGGCTAAAAGTGATACAAATCTCAGACTACCTACTCAGTTTAACCCCTCTTAGAAAGGTGGAAGTGTACTAAAACCCTAGGGTATTTTTTCTACTTCAAGGAGACAAATTGATCATATCCAGGCCTAAGACGGGCTAAGAGAAAGGTCATACAACCCAAAATAGTGCTCTTGGCAAACCCTAGCAGACACAAAAAAAATTGAGAAACAAGTTCTGGCTCGTAGGTACTGACCTGTGGGATATGGATATCACAGTTTTTGGGCAAACACGTGCGTGTTCTGGTAGAAACTGCGGGTTTTAGATCCAAAAGTGTGAGTTCTCATTCTTGAATCTTTGAGTGGTAGGTTACAGAAAAATTGTTGTCTCTAGCATGGCTAAGACCTGTTACCTTCAGAAAACACCGGAAAACAATCAAAAGTTAGAATTTTGACTATTTAGGGCATAAAAGTTAAAAAACAAAATCAAGAGACTTAAAACATTTGAAGAAAAACCCTAGTTATTGAAGTTGTTGGTCACGCAAGAAGGTGAATTATAATAGTGAAGTCGCCATTTGTTAGCGTAAATTATTAACGCAAGTGTACAAAAAGAGATCACTTTAGTTGTGTGTGACAAACAACCCTAACGACAGAAATGGTTACTTAACTTCTTTAGGTATTCAATCGATAGTTAAAACAAAAGCTGCAAAAAACTAGATCTGTGTAGTAAAATGATTTAAACAGTGAAAAGAAATAAGAATTGCTCCATGCATCCAACGGACAAGACAAGATTTAAATAATTTTTAATTTATTATAACACCTAGGAAGGGAAAAAATAATAGTATTACTAGTCCCCCTCAATGGGATTCGTTCTTGGTTGTCCTCAATGCTTCAGATCCAAAAGTTTCTCTCTCTCAATGGTGCAAAAAACCCAAAATGTGTTGAACTCTATGGGAGCTCAAGAAGCAACGAAAATAATAGCAGCAATGAGAATGATCAAAGAGCGACAATGAATGTGATCAAAGTGAATAATGAATGGATAACCATCCTATTTATAACAAAATATTGAGTTATCCTCGACAATGGCGAATAATAAAATATTATTAACCAAGATCTAGATCTAACCACTTGGAATATTTTATTATATTTTGTTGGAGGGAAAAGATATTTAAATTGGGTAAATACCTTTATTTAGAAATAATAAAATAATAAATGATTTATTTATCATTTCAAGAATGTGGTTAAGGAATAATTTGAACAAATAATTATTTGTCTAATTATTCCTAGGTGATTTAGTCAAATTTAACAAGGACTAATAACTAAATAATGATTTAATTAATTATTCCTACAGAAAAATAAGAAAAATAATGATTTATCTAATTATTTATCATAATTGGGTTAACTATGAATAGGAATATTATTTCAACAGTGGTTTAATTAATTATTCCTAGAGGAAAATCAAATAAATAAAGATTTATTTAATTATTCCTCATGGGTTTCTTGTTTAAACCATAAATAACTTAATAAAATATGGCTTATTAAATTATTTCCTATAGTGAAAGAAATTTTACTATGGTAAAATTGGTCTTACATGGTGTACTTCGATCCATCTAATTGTAAATGGTTATATGCCCAAATTTTGGTGATAAGACCTATCATAATAGACCAAGGCCTTTGGATGAACTTTCCATTGCCGATATTTCAAATAATTGATGACATATGTGCTAACATTCAATCAATTGATGGGTTTTTACATTTTAATATGAAATTTTAAATCTAGGGTTTGTAAACCCTAGAAAGAAACAATCCTTGGATAAGAAAAACCCCAGGGTTTGGGGACAAAAACCTAGGATTGAATGTTTCTGCTGAAAGTAGAAACCCTGGATTTTGCAAGGAAGGAATGATATCATAATGATGATGTGGATGAAGCTAATAAAGTTAAATATGGATGAAAGAAGGACATAGATCAAGAGGGAGTTGACATTCTTCTCAAATATAAGTATCTAATATTTCTCTTATTTGATTGTTACTATTGTCGTTGATTTTACTAGTAGTTAGTATCTTTTCTTTAAATTATTTTATTGTTTGTAATTTTTTTTCCATGGACTCCTAATGAAGATTGCCGGTATATATATTAATGGTTCCTAGTCCATGGAAATATATGGAAGAACAAAGTGAAGTTGTGACAAGAGGAATTTATGAGTTAAATGAGTTGGGAAGACTTAGTTAGCTCAGTCAATTCGATTTGAGGGTCAAAATAGAGGCATGTAGAGTGTCTCCCACTTTTTGGGAGCCCTAGTTAAGTTTATTTTGAGTTGTAATTAGTTACCTCAGTTTATTTGAGTTAAAATTAGTTTAACTAGTGCTAACTAATGGATGAGATAGTGAGAGGTCCAATGAATTAAATCTGATTTAATGCACATGCAGTGATCAATCAGATAACTGATAATTCACTCTAAATAGTTGTTGCATGTCATTTCTAAGGAAGACCCAATTGATATTGGATTTAAAGGGAACTGTGTCATTATTACAGGTGGTGCATGGAGTCCGCAGGACGCCTTAGATGTATTGCACAATCAGTTAGTTGGAATTTCATAATTAATAGGGGCTCAATTCCCTCAGGAATGCATAAGCAAGGCTGAGCAACCTAGAGGGAAGTTTTTGGTTAAATATTGGACCAAACTTGTAGGGATTAGAGTGAGACAGTTAGAGATAGTGTCTAGAGCTCTCAAGCCTGAGAAAAGAATTGTATTGTTTCATATTCTTGACTAAATGCAATATAAAGATAGCATGGTTTTTAGCAGAGGTTTTCCCCAGATAAATATTTGTGTTGTGCGATCGAAATTATTTCTCTTTCTTGTTCATGTGATTGTGCAATCACAATTGGTTTCTACAATTTATAGAATAGATTCAAGCATTTTGTTTTAGCATATTACAAGATCAGTTGAGTCTATGCAGATTTTCTACATTGGAAGAAGACATTTGTTGCACTCATAGGCCAAGTATGTTTCATATTGAATGGAAAGTTGTGAAGTAGTATGGCTCTAGCTTGTAGGATTGTTTGATTATGTGCATATGAAAACTTGATAATAGGTCGAGTCATCTTGAGGTCTGGTACCAATACATGGTATAGGAAAAGAGAAATGAAGCTTGAGTATATATCCATCAATGAGCATACAACTAATATTTTAACAAATCCTCTGTCTAAGGAAAATTTTATATACTCTAGGGACAAGCTTGTACTTGTGTAGATTTCCCCTCTAGTTGAGAGGGAGTGTTGATGTGATAACAATATGGATGAAGGGAATTCTTTACGAGTCAAATATTTTGTCTAGGATGAGGAAGAATGGTATGAGAGATCCAGATGACTCCCCAGATAGGGTTTAATGTGGTCTCTTAGAATCTAGACTTAGATTACTCCCCATATAGGGTTGAGTGCGGTCTCTTAGCATTAAGAGCCAGATTACTCCCTTGATAGGATTGAGTGAGGTATTTGGTATCAAAACCCCGATTACTCCCCAAGTAGTTTTGAGTGAGGTCTTACAACATCATGGACCTAATTACTCCCCAAGAGGGTTGAGTGTGATCGACTAGTACTCCCTATAGGGTTGAGTCACTCAACATCTTTAAAACCATATTCCTCATATGGAGTGTGTCCTAAGGGCGTCACCATGAGTTATATATACTGGCCAAGATGATGGTGAACAAAACTAGTCTGTATTCCATGTGTCAGTGAGACTAGAATATGACGACTAGTAGATGTTGATGTTGTGCCATGAGTGAGATACCGACCAAGATATGGAAACTATTGGATGTTGATGAATAGATGATGATGTTGGCTATGATGATGCTATTTATTTACCATGTGTCATAGTTTCTTACCATATTATGGTAATTTTATGGCGCTTATATTGATGATTTTTTATAACCTTTTCATAGAGAAATTATGTCAACATGAGAACATCTAGATAGTCATTATGAATATCTCCCTAGTTAAGAGGGAGCGTTGAATTTTTGTAACTATGATCGATATTCATAATGTATTTTTGAGTCATTTATGTATTTGTAATCATGTTCTTCATGTTAAAAAAAAAATTGGGTCATGTCCCTTTTGGAATTTAAAAAAGACAAAATTTGAATTTTTGAAATAAAATTTGTGGCTTCAAATTAGCCATGTTAGCATCCTCCTAGACATGTTGGAACTCTAAATAGTTAAGGTCGGCTCCAATAAATTCGCACCAATTTGGCCTCAATAAAACCTATATAAAGGCATTATTTCATCCCTCTCAATGAAAATAACTTAGCCATATATGAGGTCAGTGAGAAAGAGGTCTGAGGCCAGTGAAAGGGAATATTCAGTGAGGTAGAAAATAAGGTCTTCTTTGAGGAAGTGAAGAAGGTATTCTTTGAGGTTGGTGAAGAGCCTATTCCGAGGCAATGAAGTGTTATTTCTAAGGAAAAAAAGTGTTCTAAGGTGGTGAATTCTTATTTATGAGGCAAACAAGTTTCATACTCTGAGGTAGAGAAATATGAGGCTAAAAGGACATATTTCTAAGGCAATGGATCTTTGTGGAATGACCCTTTCTAGAGATAGAAGAAGGAAAAATTTTATGCAAACCTAATCAGACACTTCAATGGGAATATTGACTTGAATAGGAGGATGCACTAGGCTTGAACTATTTTTTGACCTAGATGTATCTCTGTTGAATTAAATATTTATCTATTGAAAAGGTTGCTAGGTTTTCACCTATGTGGGTTTTCCTAGGATAAATCCTTGTATTATTTTTGTGTGGATGTCTCTTCATGATCCTATTGTCTTAAATGTTATATTTTTGACGTCTTCTGTGTAATTTTCTAAATGATGAAATAATGGATAAGAATGTGTAAGAGAATTAAATCATCAAAATGAATTATTAGTATAGAACACTTTTTATTTTATCCCTCTTCTAGAGTCATCTTATATGATACCTTGTTAGAAATATTATCCCCTAGAATCAAATATATCTAATGACTAATAATCCTTATGGGGGGTATTTCGTTTGGTAAATAATGAACTATAATATCAAAAAAATCATATAACAAAATTTTAACGTATGTAGGAAAATCATCAAAATTTGTACTTGTAAGTATTACTTTAAGCTTACCAATAAAGGAAAAATGTACCTCCTCCTCCTTGATTTCTTACAACATTTCATTTCCACTCATTAGCAACACATTCAAATTGAATTCTTCTTTTTCTCCTTCATATTTTAGATGCAACAATAAATTTCTTTGACAATATTTCTTAAGAGAAATGGTGTTCTTCCTACCATCATTAATGGATTTCCTATCATACTTCTATGGTATTCCCAATAGAATGTGACAAAAATTCAAAGGCATTATATCACATAAAAAATGATCCTTTTATCCATGATTTTGAAACACCAGTTTTCACTGCTCATTAACCAAGATTTGATGTCCTTTTTATAACTAGGACACCTTATAGGGTGTAGGATATATCGATCTCTTCAAAGCTAACTTCTCTACCATTTCAATGGAATCCAAATTATCTATACTACCACTATTAATTAAAGCCTTACAACACTTACATTTTTGAGTTGCATATAGTCTTGAATAAACTCTATCTTTGGGATGTTCCTCATTTTTTTTGCTAGCTTGATAGAAAATATCTTCATTAGCAATGACTCTCCTACTTCTAGGGTCTATTTTGTTACAGGTGAATTCACACTTTATTCCTTTACTTCTACGACATGTGCACCTCTTTTAATTGCAAGGTTATTATCTAGAAAATACCATGATAAATTCCCCATCTTATCACATTTATAACATCTGACTTGATATTATCTATCTTTTCCTCCTCCTCTGCCTCCTTGAAAAATACCTTCTTCCTATGGACTCACCTCTTCTTGTTAATTGATTTTGTTAGGTCACTACAATACTAGTGTATCCCCCTTAATTTTATTGTTAGTGTAGCCCCATATTGTTATTTTTGTTCCCATGTATCCCCCATCGTTTATTTTGTGCCGCATATAAGCCCACTATTGTTATTGTCGTTCCCTTACATTATTTTGTTATGTAGGTTGTAATTATATTGTGACCCCTTAGGCTCCTATACATACCAAGGAGGTATTATAATTTGTATCATCCAATAATTTTTCATTTATGTAATGTAAAGGAGGTTTCCCCCTCTAAGAGGATAATTTTCAAGTGATTGATCTATCTTTCCTTCTATTTTGTGAGTTGGTCGCATAACATTTGGTATCATAGATGTTGAGTTATGAATTTGAAATCATATACAAAAAAGGGAAGAAAAATGGTGTTGCAGATGCACTCTCAAGAAATGATGAGGATGTGAAAGAATTTATTTTTGCATTTATTTTATCCAACCCGATTGGATAATTGAAGCAAGGGATGAATGGAAGAATTACGAAGAGGTGTGGACACCATTCAAAAGTTGCAGCAAGGTCCCAGTACATCTGATACATTTAGCTGGAAAAATGATTCATTATGGTGCAAATATCACTTATATCTTTGTAAGAATTCCAAAATAAAACAAAATATTCTATTTAGGAGGGCACTTAGGATTTTTTTTAAATTACCACAAGGTCAAGAATGATTTTTTTTTGGATGGCCTTAAACCTGATATTCAAAATTTTCTCATAGGATGTTTATTTTTCCAAAAAATAAAGTTGAGATAATTAAGGCCCTCGAGTTTGTTACAACCTTTAACCATTGCAAGTCAGTGTTGGGAGGAGGTCTCAAGGGATTTTATCATGGGTTTACCCAAGTACGAAGGAAAGAGTGTCATCATGGTGTCAGTTTATAGACTTACCAAGTATGCACACTTTTGTGCATTATCTCATCCTTTTAAAGGCAGTATAGCCACTACTAAATTTATGGAAACAATTCAAAAGCTACATGGAAACCAAAATAGTGAAAAAGATCCCATTTTCACTGGGATTTTTTGGACGAAATTATTTTCTTGTCTTGGTACTCAATCAGCTCATAACTCATCTTATCATCCTCAATATGACGGGAAAAATAAGACAGTGAACAAATGTTTGGAAGGATATCTTCATTTCTTTGTAGCTCATAAACAAATACAATGCGTCAAGTGGTTACCTCTACTTGAATGGTGGTATAACACTTCCTTCTATAATGCAACAAAAATGACCCCATTTCTAGCACTTTATGGATATCATCTGCCATCAATCACATCATCTTTAAGAGAAAATTATAAGTTTCAAGAAGTGTAAGATCACATCGAGCATCAACAACAGTTTCTACAACTCTTAAAGGATAACCTCACTATGGCGCAGAATTGAATGAAACAAAAAGTAGATCAACGATGCAGTGAAAGAAGTTTTGATGTAGGATAATAAATTATCACCATAAAAACAAATTTACCTGAAGCAAACTTAGAAGAAGAATAAATTAACACCCAAGTACTATGGTCCTTACAAGGTGTTGCAAAAGATTGGTACTATGGCGTAGAATTTGGAGTTGTCTGCATCTTCCTGAGTAACCCGGTTTTCCATATTTCATGCCTAAAGAAGGTTATTAGTGACAAGCTCCCAGTTCAAACAATGTTTCTAAAACTTGAAGAGGAAGGAAAAATCATATTTGATCTTGAAGTATTCATGGAAAAAAGAACCCAACAACTACAAAATTGATTAATGTTAGAGTATCTCATTAAGTGGAAGAACTTACGAGCTAAATATTCCACATGGGAGGATGAGAATTTTATACAAAAGCATTTGGAACTACTCAAGCATTGAGGACAACATTGTTTTTAAGGAGAGGGGCATTTTAGGTCCCTATAATACTAGTGTATCCCCATTATTTTTATTGTTAGTGTAGCTCCATATTGTTATTGTTGTGCCCCATAGAAGCCCACTCTTATTATTGTTACACCCTTACATTATTTTGTTATGTATTCTTTGATTATATTGTGACCCCTTAGAGTACTATATATACCAAGGAGGTCTTATCAGTTGTATCATCCAATATTTGTTCATAAATGTAATGTAAAGGAGGTTTCCCGCTCGAAAAGGATAATTTTTAAGTTGTTGATTCATATTTTATTTTGTTTTGTGAGCTAGTTGCATACACATTTGAGCTTCCTCCTTACTCTCTTAGGGATTTAAATTATCCTCTGATGTTGTGTTGTCATTTTCCTCTTGCAAGACTCCTTCCTTTATTATTTTGAATCTTCTTTTTGGCTATCTTCTCATATGATTTTAAAGCATATTCATATGCATATTCCACTATTCTTAGGGACAAAATATCGATCTCAACCTAAATTTCATACTTCAATCCATTGGCATACATAGTAACATTTTCAATATCTTCTTCTATATGACTAGCTCTAATATTTATTGTGTAAAATTCCTCAGTATGCTATTTTATTGACATATATTTTTTTCTAAGGTTATTCATTTTCTTAAAAAGATTCAATTGGTAATATTTAGTCATGAAATTAACTTTAAATTTATCAACCATTATGTCCTATATTTTGATGTTCGACCTTATTTTTCTCTTTTTGTTTGCTTGTACTTAATCTTGCCATAAGTTGACTTGAAATTTCAATATGGTTACTAAATATTTCACCCTCTTTTATTCATCCAAAACTTCATACTCAACATATTTTTCCATAGCATTAATCTAATCCATCAAATCCTCAACATTCAAATTACCCTTTTAGATGGGTACCTCCATTTTTGGTCTAGCATTTACTCTATAAATCATCCTTAACATTCTCTCATCTTCCATTTCCTCACATACTTCTTCTTCATTAGAATTTTATTATTATTTTTCACTAATATCTCTATAATATTTTCATATTTGATAAATATCAATGGTCTCCAACCTCATTTGGATGTGCCTCATCTCATTTAATAACATTGTGTTTGATACTAGTCTCCCTTGACCTATTCCTGCTCCTTGTTGTTTCATTTTCATTTATAACTTTCACAAAGAGAACACTTTATTTGATACAAAAATAATGATGGATGTAGACTAACACTCAATATTTTAATAGTTCTCGAAGTTCAATTTTTTGGTCTCTGATCCTTTATTTTATCGTTGGGGAACTAAAATGCACTCGACACTATCAAGAATATTATCCCACAATATTTATAAATACTTAAATCTCAATCCCAAATCACTACCACATATGACTAAGTTCTATAACTGAGAACTTACCAAAAAATTGGAACATCGATGTTAATAAATTACAATTTTAGTTAACAATAGTTGATGGAAAAGTCTCTATTACTTAATTCCATTGGAGAGTCAACCCGCTATAATACCAAAATCAACTATATTGGAAGATATTTATAATAAAATCATTTCATAACTATGATCTAGTGTGATGGAATTCTCTTGATAGTAATATTTTCGTTAACCGCCCACAATAAGTGACGACTCCAAAACACTAAAAAAACTAGAAATGCACTTTTATTAAATTGTCGTTATATGGATGTCTATTGATGGATATTTTCCTATCATAATTCAACTATTAATTTATGATGGCTGGTTTTAGAACTTTGGAAAATTTGTGGATTGTGTGCATTTTTCATTTTTTTTGGTATATTAAACTATGTGATGAAACCAAACCTTGGAACCATTCAATGAAACCTTGACTGGTTAATACAATCACCTGAGTATTTCTTATATGTGTGGATTGAATCCAATCTAGCTCAATTATTCAAAAGAGTTTAATTTGCACACAAAAGGGAACCATTCAATCAATCAATATGAAGATACATTTTTTTGTTAAATTTATTTAATAATTGAAACAAAGAATGGATGATTATAGGTTTTCAAGGGTCACCCCCTCGGTCTCACTTCAAAACTCTACACACACTTTTATCCCTCATACACACTCTCCAATCTAATTACATTGAATTCACCAATACATATATAAAATCACTCTTGTACCAAAAACTAAAAAAAATATCTCATCCCTAATTTATCTAACCTTTTATATAAATTATGTAATTTGTTCTATTACATGGCTGATTGAATACCACTCATAAAACCTCCTAACTCTTTATATACCTTCTCTAGATATTACAAATTAGAAAGTACTAAATATTACAATTTAAATGAAAATTTGAGGAAACCAACTTCCTCTAGTATACATTTTGACCTATGAAGCTCAATCATGAATTTGACTTGTAAGATGCTCCTACATCAATAAGGAAGGCTCAACTTACATGTTTTCAAAAATATTTTTCTCATTAAAAGGGATCCTGGATCTGGATCAACTGACACATCCTCTAGAATTCTAATTGAAGGGGATTAAGTTGAAGGGTCAAATAATCCTAACTTGATCATATTATTCTCATCCTTATGCTTTCGTGAAAGGATTGTATAAAAATTCCTCAAGCATAACATTATAATCAAGAGGGATCCAAGAAAAGGGTTAATTAACCCCTCCTCAAACCATATTCTCGATTTAAGGGGTTTCTTAAAGAAGGGTTTCCCTAGTGGGGTCCCAATGGAAGGTTTATCAACCCTTTCATAAGAAGATTATTCAACTAAGCCTCCTCAATAATCCAATTTTCATCATGGGTGAGCTCAAGGAATGGTCAACCAACCCTTACTTAAAACTATTATTCTCAATGAGTTAGAGCATAAGGAGGGCAAACCAACACTTCCTCAAGCATCATATTAAAATTAAATGGACTCCATGGGAGGATCATACAACCATTTATCACTAAAAGTATTAACATATACTCTCATGGAAAATAGTTATAAAACCTTTATTAGGCATAATATTCTCATTGATAAGAGTTGGAAATCCATTCCATGAGCATAGTATTTGTATAGAGAAGGAATTGAGGGATGTGATGACCGAAACTTGATTCTAATGTTAAGATTGGCGGGGATATAGAGGAATGGCTAGCTAACCTTTACTTGAGAATGGTATTCTTGTCTATCGGAGCATGGGGAAGGTTTGACTAAGCCTAACTTCAATATATTACTATCAATGAGTGGGAGCATGATAAAGGATTAATTCACCCTTCTTCAAGCAAGACATTCTCATACTATGAAGTAATTGGAATGGTAGATTACACCTTCCTTAAATATTGTATTCACATATAGGGGGGATAATGGGGAAGGGACAACCAGTACCTCCTCAACTATTATATTATTGTCGTGGGGGAGATCTATAAAGGGTAAAATAAGCTTTCCTCAAGCCTAGTATCCATATCAAGTTTGATGCCAAGGAATAATCAACCCACACTACCTCAAGAAAAACATTTATGTCTTGGGAGAGATTAGTGAAGGGACATATAAACCTTACTTAACATTAGTATTCCAAGTGAGGATAGAAGAAAATCATATAGACATTCCTAATCAATTTTATTACACCTTAGCCTTGGAAGAAAATTTTGTTAACATGAAACACCATGCTTTCCTTGTGGATATGAAATAAATTACTTAAAATGTTGGTTTAGAAAGGCTATAGAATTATTATGGACCAAATAAACTTGAATATATATTGGAGCTTTAAGGTGAATGGAAATTATATTCTTTTAATCAACCAATAAAGAAACCATAGGAATAATCTAGGGAATAATCAACCTACCAACCAACCAGGACAGATGGATGTTTTATTTTAATTATTATTTTGTTGACTTAAGGTTAATGAATTTTTTATTTTGTAGCTAATGAATTAAAACACATCAATAGTAATAATATTGATATTTCTACTCTAATAATTTCCACCTTTTCCTAATGATGTATCCTAATTTGGATTTAAATTGTTGACAAGAAAATATATCCATTGCTACGAATTATATACAAAATGTACAAGCTAATATTACTCAACACAATATGCTTAGAGATGGAATGCATATTCTTGTTATAAATGATGGAGAGGGAAGAGTTAGTTGAGTCATCTTCAATCGTGTTATTCACATGAAGGGGAGGCTAATGGAAGGGTGTGCCAACACTTTCTTAATTCAAAGGGGATCTTGATGAAGAGTTATATTAAGGGGAAATTGGTGAAATGTTGGCTAATCCTTCCTCAAGCTTAGTATTCTGATTAATAGGGTTCCTATATAAATTATAACATACCCTTGCTTAATATTAGTATTATAATCATGTTGGATCCTAAGGTAGTTTCATTCAACACTTCCTCTAACATAGCGTTCAGGTCAAAGGAAACCCAAGGAAGGATTATCTGACCCCTCCTTAGGCATACTATTCATATTTTTGGGAAGGATAGAGAAATGTTTTCCAACCTTCCTCAATATTAGTATCTTCATCATGGGAGAGCTAAGGGAAGGGTTTTTTGATCCATAGTCAATCATATTATCCATGTCAAGGAAGAGTTATTTGAAGGGTCTATCAACATTTATTCAAACGCAACATTTGATTTGAAGAGGTGTTTAAAGAAATGATGGCCTAGAAGGAGCTTGGGAAAGGTCATTTTACATTTCATACATCCTAGAATTATTATCACGGGGGAACTTGCAAAAGGATCAATTAACATTCCTCAAGCATGATATTCACGTTGGGGGGAGATAGTGTCAAGTCGATCCTTCCTCAAGCAAAGTAGTAATGTCTAATATCATAAGGAAGGGTCAATAGATCCTTCCTAAAGAATATTATATTTTGAATAAGATCATGCTAAAGGTTCCACAACACCTTCCTCCAGTATATAATTCATATTAATTATGAGTATGAGGGGAGAAATTTCAGGGAAAATATATCTTGAAGTTTAGAAACCTTGGTGATTATTAATAGTCCCTAACATGCAAACTAATTTTTTTTTAGTGATATGTGTGTAAAAATATTCAAATTTATAATGATTTTATATATTCTCTATAAAATTTAAGGTAAAATAATTTTATGATATAAATTTGGGCGAATCGTTTTTAGGATAAATGGAAATTGGAGAATCTTTTTTTTCGAAAAAACATTGAAAATTATCCCACCTACGAATATTAGCCCCTAAAATTTCCCCTAGAAGGAATACTCACCCTTCCTCAAGTATATCATTCTTATTAAAGGGGATCTTAGAGAAGGGTCAATAAAATTTAGGTATATGGTTTAGGAGATTTAGTTAAAAGTTTTTATCTTTCCATTTCCATATAAGATACCCATGTTCCTTGTCTTTTTCATGAATTATGTTATACATCTTGAATAATTGTTCATCTTGGCACATATATCCCTAAGGGAAATTTTCTATTATATCTTATAGTCCCTCCCTCCATGAATCACCCATTTTTTCCTTGTGGAGATTACCCTCTACAATTTCTTACTCCTCTCCCTAGTCAAGGTTGTAAAATTCATATATTATTTTGTAACCAGAACAACCTCAAGCCTATGTTGGCATTATTTTCATTGATGGAAAAGGAGCAGCAAAAGTGCAGCAAATGTAAAGGAGTGGAAAAAGTGCAGCAAATGTAAAGGAGTAGCAAAAGTGAAAAAATGTAAAGGATCAAAAAAATAGCAGAAAATGTAAAGGAGCAGCAAACGTGCAGTAAATGTAAAGGAGCAGAAAAAGCGCAACAAATGTAAAGGAGAAAAAAGAGTGCAAAAAATGTAAAGAATCAACAAAAGTGCAAGAAATGTAAAGGAGTAGCACAAGAGAAAAAATAAATGGAACAATAGAAGACCAACAAAGGCATAGGCGCAGTGTAAGACCAGCAAGGCAAGGAGTAGCAAAAAGGTATGCAAAAGCAAGGCAAGGAGAACCAACAAGGTATGCAGGAACATGGAACAAAGGAGAATCAACAAGGAAAATATTCAGCAAATATGTGATGACAAAGTAGCAGTAAGGCGCGAGTAGTAACAAAGGTATTAAAGGGAAAAATGAGCAGATCGGGATAAAAAAAGGTATGCAAAGGAGAAGATGGAATAATTGTTGGTTAGACAAATGTTAGATGTTGATGGTACATATGTTAGTGATATACATTGCATAAGTTACTCTTGGAATTCTTGATGACAACATAACAAAGGAGCAACAAATACCTTGATGGTTTGGAAGAACATTTATGTTGGCATGTGTGGTGTATAAGGTTGATTTGAAGACTATTTTGGTTGAGATGAATTTTTTTGATGCAAGGAAAAGGAAAGACTCCATGATAGCAAGGCATGACTCCATGATAGAAAAGGAAAGACTCCATGACAGCAAAGGCAAGACTCCATGACAACAAATGAAAAAATCCATGAAAACAAAACAAGACAAGACTCAAGGAGGTTGAGGCAATGGCATGAAGAAAAGATGAATTTGATCATATAGGTGGCTTTGGAGAGTGAATGTTGCATACATGTGCTTGCATTATTTTCATATGTTGTGTGCATATTGTTTACATTGGAAAATGATTGCATTTTTTGTTGTGGTATAATGGTGTTTTTGGAACGATGTTGATATTTATGCACCTAATCCTTATAGATGTCTGAAATAATATGTGGTGGAGAACTTATTTATTTTATAATATTCAAAATATGAATAGTTTTGAAATGAATGAGTAGAAGGAAAAGAGTCAAGCCTGTTCACTTCATATTCTTATGAGGAATACAAACAACCAACAAAATATCTTTATAAAATATGTTTTTTTTTGGAAGCATAAGAGAGGTTTGAGAGTGGGAGAACATGTGCGAGATGATTAAGGTATTATGTATTAGTTATTTGGCACATATGAAGCTAATGTAAAGCATATTTGAAGGTAATAAAAGGAAAAAATGAAGATGGAGATATGTAGACTTTATGACCAGGTAAACTGGCACATTGTTGTTTCTTGTTTGCATTAGGGGATTGTAGTCTCCTTTCAAGTAGTGGCTTGATAACAATCAGGTTGGATCTTGTTGAGGTACGAGCCTCCTGTGAATTGTAGCCTATAGAAAACATATGGGAAGTTGGCACTTCCTTGCATGTTGCAGCTTTCATAAAATTGAGGTAGCAACCACGTGTAGGTTGGATCCTACAGAAAATAAGATGTAATAAGGAGTAGGAGCTTGCCTTTGCATCACAAAAATAATTAAATCATGGTTTATCCCTTTATGGGTTTCTAAATATATCTGGTATCAATATGTGTTGTTATTATGTGCTGATGTGATGTTTTTTTTTTCTTATTAATTTTTGTTCACATATTCAATCTCATGGAAATTATTTATTAAGTTGCTCATGTAATGTTTTATTTAATGAGTTTAAAGAAAACAATTTTAATGTCCATGAATATACTAAACTAATTCACCATGATCGAAATTTTTGTAAAAGAATCTGCATTTTGAGGAGCGGAGTGCGCTGCTCATAGATATGTTAGAGTATTAGGGGCTTTGGGGCAAGTCAAAGCCCCTCATTTTGTAAAGGGATGGGATAATTGTGTATAATTTGAGCTCCACCCATGGTTTTCCAACCATGGAATTGTAAACGAAAAGACTATATAATGAGTCTAGGGATATCTCTTGAGGGATATAATGCATATGGATGTAATGTTATATTGAATTAAGTCTGTATTATGTTGTTTGGGCGAAAGAAAGGCTGATGCAGCTGAATGCACATAGACCTTTGAAATTTTGCAGCTAAGTGTGCATACCCCTGTAGCTGTGTGCGCATGGAAGAAAGTGTTGTATTGAGAAGATCTGAAATAATAAAAGAAGTATTTGAAGAAAAATCTGTGTCTTTACTTATATGTTTGCTTTATCTGTATTTTGATGTTATCTGTGACAAGTTAGGGTTTTTATCTATAATTTCATTTCGAATTTAGGTTTATGGTTTCTTATGATGATTTATGCTTGTTAAAATAGAAACACGTAGTGTGCAAGCTAGTTAACTAGAATTTTTGAACAACGACTGCATAGTTATCATAGTGATCCTACGAAGCTCTAATAAGTATTAAAGTGAATATATTCCCTAAAGCCACACTCCATAGTCCCTCTGGATGAAGAAGCCTGGTTCTAGCAACCCATAATATTACCTCGGGTGAGACTTCGTTCTGCGCAGTATACCCAGGATAGGGCGAGACTTCATTCTGCCAGTAGTGGGTTTTGTTGGTTCACGCATCCATATCTGAACTTGGGTCTGGGCCCCATCAAGCCAAAAATGGTTTCGTTTCTAGGACCGGGATTTGATTGAGGGATATGTGGATGTGGCATTTGACAAGAAAAGAGATTCAAGACTAGGTAGATCTGAAAGAACGAAAATTTGCAATACAAGAAAACAAGAATTTGTGCCTGTCAATTGAGAGGTGGTTGTAGAAATATATTTTCATGAATCATCACGATATATTTTTCTCATTATTTTCTAAAGAGATGAATGAGTGGTTATCAAGACTACCTGAGAAAAAGACTTGTTTCAAGAATGATAACCCTACTGCGTGGACTCTAGAGCTAATTAAGAAATTGAAGGGGATCGATAATAATATTTCAAGGGTTGTTGATTATTGGATCAATAATATTCTTGGTGGCTTTATTACTGAGTTCGCGATCGATACCTCTTTGTCTTACACTAAAGCCGAGCACAGATTTTTCAAAGGCCCGCGAGGTAAGTACTTAAAATCATTGAATCTTTGGATTAAGATGATATCATGTGAAAATGGTGTACTATGAATGTAATCACATTAATGTTTGGAGGACGAAAAACCAGATCTATGCGAAGTGGTAAAAGATTCAGAGTAGATCGTGAAAACTACATTGATACTACGTACAGTTCATTTTTTGGATCTGAAAGCGAAGAAGGAGAAAGTAACCTGTCAACTCCTAGAAGTGTGTCGTAGTTAGAATTTGGAGATATTTATGGCACCTCCGGGATTACCCAACCCACCACTCCCATCACAACCCATCCTCATACTGCTGCTCCACCTCAACCTCCACCACCCCCATTTAACATGGCTCAGAAAACGAAGATGCATGTCTTTAGAGGCATGGGATTAGATGATCCCAATAAATTTTTGTTTGTTACAGAAGTGGTGTGGAGATCGTAAAACATCACTGATGAGAATATGAAGAAAGCACAGTTGGTCACCATAAGCGGTATAAGTACCGATGAAGACAAAGTAGAAGGAAAAAATCATATGGAGGATAAGTGTGTCCAGAAGACTGGAGAAAGGAATCTGAGATTTAATGTGCAGCAAGAAAGGGAAACCTTCATGGAAGCGAAGAAGATATTTATGAGCCCTGGAGCTTCGACATCGACAACGCAGGCATAGCTAATCTTGCAAAAGAATAAACCCAAGGAGGTTATTGCAATAAAGGAATTTTATCTGTTCATTCTAAAGTCATTTTCACAAACATGTATGAAATTTTTAAGGGATCAAAAATTTGTGGAAGGATTGCAGGAGTTGATTGAAAACTACGCTAGCAAGGAAGAACCACAACCTGAATAGTGCGCAGTAAATAAGGTATACAAAAATAAGAATAGAAACGACAGTGAAATGAGGTTAACTGCACAAATTAGATATTATGAAATGGACCAAGTAATTCTTGATCTAGGATCAGATGCAAATGATTTGCCAAAGAATACATGGGAACTAATGGGGCAACCAAAACTACAATGGTTTTAGATTCAGCTAAGAATGGCCAATCAACAGACAATTATTCATGTGGGTCAATTGCATGGCATTGTGGTAGACATTAATGGTGCAAGTTTGTTATCAGACTTCGAAGTCATCAAGATTGTTGATGATAGAAATTTGTATCCTGCCTTGCTTGGATTCGATTGGGCTTATGATATGGATGCCATAATCAATCTGAAAAACAGAAATATGGTATTTGAGAAGAATGGTACCAAGGTCGTTGTTCCTTTGGACCCCTTTGAAGGAGCGCGATATACAAAACCAGTTCAGAATGAATACGTCAAGGATGATATCGTCAATATGTATAAGATAACTATGCTGGATGAAGATTGGATCAATCCTACTACTGATAGAAGTATAATTTGGGGGCACGATATTTCACATATGTTAGAATCTGATGAAGAATTTAAGCATTGACAGAACCGATTGCATGAAGTTTCTACCAAGCGGTGTAATAGAATTACTAAATAGCTTCGTTGCATCGCATCAGAGGTACATGAATTTCCCTATTATGATGGAACTGGGGATGTTAATTTATGTCTTGATGAATTTGAAAAGAAGGTACCCAAAGAGCATCAATATGGATCTTTGGACTTTTATTTGAGATCCACACCATCAAGATGGTGGGGAACATACAAGGAAAGCTATAGAAGGTTGGAAGGACTATTGCAGATTGAAGAAGGTTAGTTTTGGTTATGAAAACACTAGGCTGACTGAGAAATACAATGGTAGCGATGATCCCCGCAAAAAATTGTCAAGTCCGACTAAGGCTTGGACCGAAGAATCTCAACCTCAATGGGTGCATATCTTTTTCCATACTTTGGATGTGATACCTCAGAATGGGTATCTGGAAATTGAGCTATTTCATGGAACTGCAGGTTGGGACGAGTTGACTGAAGAATATTTATTAAGATTTAGCTTCGAATATGGTTGGGATTGTATTGATGACGCTCTTTAGGAGGCCATAACTGGTATTTTTCGGAACCCCAATGAGCCCTCAACTTGGGAGAAACTTGCATGGGTTGCACAGTTGAAATTTTCCTTAGAATGTTATAAGATGAATGTGGAAGAAGATGAGGAGGATCCACATAATGTTAATATTCCTAAATCTGAAAGAAAACACGACGTTGTAGGTCCTAAAGTAAGAATACCTGACATAACATAGCCTATAAAAACTTGGCAAGTCAACATCAGCTCAGAAGCAGAGCCCAAGTTTGCAAATATTGGAGATTACTGGGACAATGATAAAGTAATTAAGGTTGTAGAATTATTACACAAATACCAGGAGTTGTTTCTGACGAAGTTCTCTAAATTGAAATGCATAGTAGGAGATTTGGGAGTGAAATAGCACCCGTATCGGTTGAACCCAAAATACAAAGAGAAAGTGAAGGAGTAACTCAAGAATATGCTCAATGTTTTAATTATTGAACCAATAGAGGAGTTTGAGTGGGTTAACCCTATGATTTTCTAGGAGAAAAATACCAAGGGAGACATAAGGATTTGTGTTGATCTCAGAAATTTGAACGATGCACTTGTGCATGGTCTGTTTCTGACACCGTGCACTGATGAAGTTTTGGAGAATGTTGGAGGGTGGGAAGCCTACTCCTTTACAGATGGGTTATCAGGACACCATCAGATTAGGATTCCGTCGGAAGATAGGAGAGATACCACCTTCACAATTGAATAGGGCTAATTTCAGTATACAGTCATGCCATTTGGATGGAAGAATACACCAACCATATTTTCCATAGTCATAGTCATCGCGTTTAAAGAATATATCCATAAATTCCTGGAGGTATATTTTGATGACTGGACCACCTTTAGATTGTTAAAGAAGCATGTGTTGAGCCTTCAATTGATGTTGGATACCTGCAAGAAGTATCAAATCTCATTTAACTTGAAGAAATGTATTTTTTGTGTGCCATATGGTATATTATTGGGGCATATTGTTTGCAAACAAGGCTTGATGGTAGACCCTGCGAAGATTGTTGGCATTATCAATTTGGAGCCACCAAAGAATGTGAAGCAACTACGCACAATGCTCAGACATATGGGTTATTATCGAAAGTTCATACAGACCTATGCGCAGATTACTGTGCCGATGGAAAACCTATGAAAGAAGGATGCTTCATTTTGCTGGGACAACGACTGCCAAAAGAGCCTCGATGTGCTAAAGGAAAAGATTGTAAATGTGCCAATTCTATTTTTTCCAGATTGGAAAAAGAAATTCCACGTACATGTCGATGTGTCCTGCATAGATTTGGGAGTTGTGTTAATGCAACCTGGAGAAGTAGATCTTGATTTCCCAGTAGCCTTTGCGAGCAACAAATTGTCTAAGGTGGAAAGGAATTATTTCACAACATAGCACGAAGGTTTAACAATGGTATATGCGTTGCAAAAATTCAGATACTAATTGTTAGGAGGTCACTTCAATATGTTCACGAATCACTCTGTGTTTAAATACTTGGTGAACAAGCCTGTGTTGGGGGGAATGTTTACAGATGGCTATTTCTATTCTAGAAATATGATTTTGAAGTGATAGTCAAGTCAGGATGTTTGAATGTAGGGCTTGATCATTTTTCCATGATCGAAACAGGTGAAGAACCAAAAAATATTGAGGAAGGGTTTCCCGATGCACAGTTGTTTGCAAGTTAGGTTACAGATGAGAATTTTTTAGATATCATTTAGTTTTTGACTATGGGAGTTGCACCTGCAAAGTATACTACACAACAGAAGAAAGAACTGGTAGTTAAGGCAACATATTTTTCTCTGATTGCGAGATATTGTGAAGATATGTCCCTGAGCACAAGAGACACAACATTTTGGTTGAAGCACTTTACAGAGTTGCGGGAGGGAATAACATAGGGAAATCCACCACACAAAATATTATGAGGGATAGACTCTGGTGGCCCATGGTGCATAAGGATTCAGAGTATTGTAGCGCTTGTGATGTTTGTGAGAGGACTGGAAGACCATCGCAAAGGGATGAAATGGCACTACATCCTCAAGTCACTTTGTAGTCATTTGATAAATGGGTGATTGAATTTGTGGGACCAATTGATCCCCCAGGTAATAAAACAAGTGTGCGGAAAAATATGAAGTTAGACAAGTCCGTCGGCCCAGAGTCGTTGGTCCTTAGTGAAGTGTATTTTGAAGAAATTGGTGATACCGTCTGACAAGTCACTGAGAATTTGTGGGGAAATATTGAGGAAAAATACCAGGGCGTATTGGTAAACGTCCACAAGGGCCTCAAGGAATTGAAGTTACATACGAGCCCAGTGAAATTGAGTGTGGCTTAGGTGAGAAGGTTTCAAGTGAACGCGGCTCAAGCAAGCGGGGCACCAACTAGTGTGAGCACAACAGGTCAGGAGATGGTGATTATGACTGATATTCGAGTTCTGTCGATCCCTGCAGGAACCCTACATTTTGACACTGTTGAGAATTAGGCGTAGGCATCACACTATCAGAATACCAGATTGAACCTTGTTGTGCTCCCTTTGAAGGCATTGCATGACTTGCACAAGGGCGTCACAGAAGAATTGCAAATCTACGAGAAGCACACCTTGTTGGTTATCCAGGGTGTTAAGCAAGAAAGGAAGCAGATGGCGAAGGAAAGGCAGTAGACTGTTCAGGAGCGAGACGAGGAGGCTGCACATAGTTGAAATTTGGGCAAAGGCATCACTAAGGTTTGCAACGAACTACCTGATCTTCAAATTCAAGATGAGGCAATGTGAGAGGAAAAATTTGAAAAACTCGCGATGGCATTAAAATAATCCAAGGCTGAAGTTGACAAGGTGTGACATGAGCTCTATATGAATATCATTGAGTTGAAATTGCAACTCTATCCTGCTACTCCACCAGAGTTCTGAGAGTAGCGTACAACGGATATTAAGGTTTCCACCACTAATATTGAATCCACAGTTCAAGATTGCAAACAAATATTTGAAGAAGTTATGGAAGTATGGGTCTCATTGCAGGAGGATCCCCATGTGTAGAAGATCGAAGTTGAAATCCATGAAAAGTTGGAACAATTTGATTACATCAAGGTGACAGTGGGGACCTTAGCTCTAGTATAGTGTTATGCTCATCCCCAAGAGCGAAAGTTTTTGCAAGGATAGATTCATGAGTTGCATTGAAAGAAACATATTATCACCACCATAACACAACCTTGGGAACTCGAAGCAAGTAAAATATTTCAAACTATGGAGAAAAAATTGAAAGCGTCGTGGCAGACACAACAGGAAGTTGCTAAGAAAATCGTAGGGTGCCATAGAGTAGTTGTTGACTGAAGTATGAAAACCTTAGAAGTAATCTTCCGAGACACACTAGCCACTTAATGATGCACTAAGAAGCATCAAAGCGAAGACTGAGGGTGCACTGGTTGAGTGAGTCAGTATGAGTCACATCTTTGTGCTGGGGGCTTGTTAGACATGGTACACCTAGATCGAAGTTTTTGTAAAAGAATCTACATTTTGAGGAGAAGAGAAAGCTTTGCGCGGATATTTTAGAGTCTTCGGGCATTTTGGGAGGGTCAAATCCCATCATTTTTTAAAGGGTTGGGATAATTTTTTATACTTTCGGCTCTGCCCATGGTTTTCAGACCATGGTATTGTAAAATAAAAGACTCTATAAGGAGTCTAGAGATATCTCTTAAGGGATAAAATTCATATGGATGTAATTTTATATTGAATTAATTATGCATTATGTTGTTTGGGCGAAAGGAAAGTGCGTAGAGACCTTAGAAATTTTTCTGCTGAGTGTGCAGACCCCTACAGCTGTGTGCGCAGGGAAAAAAATTTTGTATTGAGAAGATCTGAAATAATAAAATAAGACTTTGATGACAGTTCTGTGTCTTTACGTATATGTTTGATTTTTGATGTTATATATGGCAAGTTAATGTTTTTATCTATAATTTCATTGTGAAGTCAAGGTTATGGTTTCTTATGATGATTAATGCATGTTAAAATAGAAATGTGTAGTGTGAAAGCTAGTTAACTAGAAGTGTTGAACATCGACTGGGTAGTTAGCATAGTCATCCTGCAAAGCTATGATACATATTAAAGAGAATATAAGACCTAAATCCACACTCCATAGTCACTCTAGATGTAGAGACCTGGTTCTAGCCTCCCCTAATATTGCCTCAGGTGAAACTTCAATATGCGTAGTAGATCGTTGTCGAAAGGGTCGGTAATAGTGGGTTTTGTTCGTTCACGTAGCCATATCTAAACCTGGGTATATGCCCCATCAAGCTAACACCCCCTCTCAGTTTAGTCAAGTTTTCCTGAATTGGTATTAGAGCAAGGTTCCTCCTATATAAACTTAACAACTTGAAGGTAGATCTAGTTGAGTCATGGACTATCAAAGTGTACCTGTGTTGAGTGCACCAAACTTTCATGAATGGAGAGACAAGGTTAAAATAAAACTAAAAGCTTATGGACTTGATGTATGGAAGCTTGTATGTGATGGTTACTACAAAGAATCTCTCACTTTTCAAGAGAAATAATGGAATGCTAAGGAAAAATGTGTTATGTATAGAAATATTCATAATAAGGATCTTGATACAATAATTTATTTAACTTCTACAAAATAAATATGGGATAGTTTGCATCTCATGCATGAAGAGGCTAGCAACAATAATGTAGAGATAGGAAAGATAACGAGGAAGGAGAAAAAACCCTGTCAAAAGTAAAGTGTTCAGTTAAATGAAACCTCAACCCATGTGAATGTACCTGGTCCTCATGAAGAAAAGACAGATGAAAATTAAGCTAGGCTTGACCTATCATTGGCTAGTATAAAAATATTGAAGAATGAAAACAAAGATCTGAAGAAACTGGTGCAGATATGTGATGAAAGAGAACATAAATTCAAGGAAGAAAATATTAGTCTGAGAATACAATTAGAAGAAGCAAGGAAACCTGAAGAAAGGGTGAGTGGATGACTGAAGAAGAAAGAAGAACACCGTAAAATGTTAGAGGCTGAAACTAATTCAACTAAAAGTGAGTTAGAAGAAAAGAACAAATTGTGCGAGCAGTTAGAACTGGAGTTTGTCTCTATGAACAATTTAGAAAAGTGTTGTAGATCAAAGGCAACCATAAAATATAATGAAGCAACTCTAAAAATACCCACAGAAGAAGATTCCAACAACAACATGTGTTGTAAAGAAACAAATAAAAATAAGCAGCAACATCAAGAACCAAAGAATGAGGTGAATAAATGGTCATATACAAGAAGTTCATTTGCTCCTAGAGATGAATTGAGAAAATTTGGAAAATTTCAAAGGAGAGAATATATTTCATGATTCCATTTCCATGAAACTAAACACATAGCAACAAACTGTAAGAACAAGAATACTCAAAAAAACATGCAACAAACAATAATGAACTATCCAGAGAGAAAACAAAGGAGAGCATCAACAAACATGTACATAAAATATTTCTAGGGTTATTGTTATATGTGTCATGAATTTGGACATAAAAAGTTTGAATGAAAATTGTATGCAAAGAAAAGCATGAACTTAAGAAGGAGCACACCATTTCTTGCATTTATTGGCAACACAAAATGTTATTTATGTAGCAACCTTGGCTAAAGAGCCAAATATTACAATTTTTTATATACCCTAAAGACTTCTAGACAAAAACTAGAATTAACTCAAATCATACCAGACAATGGGCCAAAAGGAAATGTAGACAAAAAAAGAAGGCAACGAAGTAAGGTATGGAAGAGGACGAAAAAAGATCATCTTGAGACTTCAATAGCAAAATGAAGTTATCATAGCCTTGGGGGGAGTTTCTCAAGAAGGAAAAAGAAAAAAAATCATTCAATGTGGAGGAGCAGCAACATCTAAGGGGGAGAGAAGCCCAAAAATGTCTAGAGAAAGATCAAAAATTTAAGGAATCAAATTCATGCAATGAAAATATAATACATGTAAATAATGACAATCTTAATGAAGAGAACAAGAATGTATCAATCCTAAGGCTTCATATATCAGCAATGAAAGAAAAAAAATAGTTCTTATTATTTTTTCTAAAGAAACGACTGATTAAATGAAGCCCAAAATTGCATTCCTACCTTAAAAATAGATTTGGAAATGTATCACCACTCATAAAAATTATGAAATACATGTTACTTTGCATAGAGAAAATGCATGCAATGGAGATTAAGATTGTGGTTCTTCAGGATAAACAATTCTTGAGGGTCGTAAGCTCGATACCATCATATTATCAAAAATTTTAAGTGATGAATTTATCGCGAAATGAAATAGAAGATAAATCCATTCTCCTACTCTGGAATGATCTAAAGTGTTGAATTAGAATATTCCATTATGGAGGCTTGGACATGAATTTGAGGATGCAAAGACTAGTCACTTTGTAAGGACTCCATGTGGATAAGGAACCACGAGTTAGGAAATAGTTACTACAATACTATCCAAAGGGTGTGGTTTGAGAAAAGATGTTATTACCCCTAGTTGGAACTTGGTTTTCAATGAATATTTCCTGGTTGCAAAGAGTCTAGAGATTTCTCCCCAACCCTTCATTAAGACTACTTCAAATGCCTCCACCATAGAAAAGAGTACTCTAGAAGGAATTATTGTATAAATAAAAGCAACATCAACTTAGAGAAGTTCATGAAATTTGTATGCTTATAGGAGAAGGTCCTCCACACATCAATGGAGTCTACTCGTAATGCATGCACAACTGGAAAAAATTGGTAAGATATCGGGTCAATTTCTACTGTCCAACTGCATTATCGCAAGCTCAGTTGTTAGGTCCCTACAATATTAGTATATCCCCTTATTTTTATTGTTAGTATAACCCCCTTATTGCTATTTTTGTGCCCATGTATTCCACATATTGTTATTATTGTGCCCCATAGAATCCCACTATTGTTATTGTTGTGCCCTTACATTGTTATTGTTATGTTGGCTAGGATTATATTTTGACCCATGGGAATCCTATATATCGAAAGGAGGTTTTGTCATTTGTATCATACAAGAATTATTCATTTATGTAATTTAAAGGGGGTTTTCCCCTCGTAGAGGCTGATTTCTAAGTCTTTGATCTCTCTTTTCATCTATTTTGTGAGTTGGTTCCATAACATTTGGTATTAGAGCTTTGGATTCTAGGGTTTTGCTGCTGCAAACAGGTCATTGTGGAATTTTCGCTATAAATTTTTTTCTACAAAGGTTTAGAAGGTTAAAACAAACCCATTTGAGCAGAAATATGGAGGAACGTCGTGTAAATATTTCAAACCTTGGTTCATAATATTTTCAGAGATATGATTTTTGGAAGTTAGGGTTTTTGCAAGCTTTAGAATTTCATCTCAAACACGTGACCAAAGGAAAATCGTCATAACTTTTATTTCAGACATCGTACTGGAATTTTGTAAAAAATGGCCAAAATTTCATAGAATGTAGTTTCTTTTTTATCCATTTTAGAGTTGAAGGTAAAAATAGTGACACGTGGCACATCGTACAAGTTTTCTTTGTTGAACGAGCCCATAATTAGGTCATTGTGGGAGATTGGGCATAATTTTCCTTGAAGAATCCAAATTAGGTATGACCTATGGCATTGGAGATAAGACTTAGAGTGATACCATAGGACCAAAGTTCAGGTATTGGAGATCCTGAATTTCATAGTTACAACTGTGTCAATATCGAGCTCCTAAAAGAAAGAAAAAGCTGTGTGTTTGTTTTTTTAAAATTGCATAAATTTTGTTTTAAAAAGCAGTTGAAGTGATTCCAAGGGCATATTGAAGCATTGTTATCAATATTGGGTTCTATAATGCCTCCCAAAAATAATTCTACACCTATTAAGCCCTCAGAAAATTCTACTATGACGCATGAAGAGGAAGAATTGCAGTATGATATGTGAAAATTACAGTATCAAGTGCAACAAATTTTGATCTCACAAAGAGCAACCAAAGATGACATAGATGGTTTAAAATAAGAAATGGAGGCTAGGTGGATGGTTTGAAGGATGAAATGAAAGCTAATATGGATGATTAAGCTTTTTAATGTCACATCGAGCATCAACAACAATTTCTCCAACACTTAAAGGATAACCTAACTTTGGTGCAGAATCGAATGAAAAAACATGCAAATCAAGATCGCAGCAAAAGAAGTTTTGATGTAGGTGACTGGGTATTTTTATGGCTACAACCATACAAACCAATGTCCCTCAAGCAAGCTAATAAGTATAATGTATTATCGCTAAAGTACTATGGTCCTTACAAGGTGCTACAAAATATTGGTACTATAAAATACAAATTGGAGCTGCCTGCATCTTCCTGAGTGCACACAGTTTTCCATGTTTCATGCTTAACGAAGGTTATAGGTGACAAACTCTCAATTCAAAAAATATTTCCAGAACTTGACGAGAAAGGAAAAATCATATTATAACATGAAGCAATCACAGAAATAAGAACTCGAGAACTATTAAATTGATCAATTTCAGAGTATCTCATCAAGTGGAAGAACTTACCTGTTGAATATTCCACATGGGAGGATGAGAATTTTATACAGAAGCATCCATAAATAATAAAGTGTTGAGGAAAACACTTGTTTGAAGAAGAGGGGCATGTTAGTTCCCTATAATACTACTGTATCCCCTTATTTTTATTGTTATTATAGCCCCCTTATTCTTAAGGGTGTACCCATGTAGTCCCCATATTGTTATTATTGTGCCCCATATACGACCACTATTGTTGTTGTTGTGCCCTTACTTTGTTATGATTATGTTGACTAGGATTATATTGTGACTCATTGGACTCCTATATATAGAAAGGAAATTTTGTCATTTGTATCATCCAATATTTTTTCATTTATGTAATGTAAGGGAGGTTTCCCCCTTGAAGATGCTAATTTATAAGTCATCGATCTCTCTTTTCGTATATTTTGTGAGTTGGTTTCATAACATCAATACTCATTAATAGAGAGCATAAATACCATGGGAAGGTTATGGTCCTAATTGATGGCTTTAGATACTCTGGAAGACACTATTACATTGGATAATAACATTTAGATTGACGTCTTAGGCTTGGCTTCTTTAAGTATATCAATCGACGAACAAAATGAATTATGACTATCATTTATGCAGGGTTTTCATCACTACACTGGAGTATGATCACACACTCCAATGTCTTTGAACATCCATCCTCTGAATGACTCTATTAAATATATCAGTTTTTCAAAGCATTACGTGTAGGAAAAATAAGAGTACACAATGCAAATGGTCGTGTAATCTGCAAATATTCAATCGCTTAATCTGATTGCGCCACCTGCCTTTCAAACTTGGTCAGTCACATCTTTGGAATTTGTGTCAATGCCACTTTCCTCATGGTTTATCGATTTATTGATAATTATAGGGCGATGCTATATTGAAATACAATGTTAATTTATTATGAAATGTTTATATACAATGGTAGCCAACATTGAACATCAATACATGTTGAATATATGGTTGAATATATATGTCTTGCTTAGCCACTATTCTTCACAAGTGAACATGTGCATGTGAATTTTCCAATCACTCTTACAGAGAAACAAACCCACAGTGCAACTAAATGGGTTTGTGGTTGAATACCTTTGATGTTATTGTTATATTAATGTGACTCCACAATGTTTTAGACATCGAGAGGAAGATCCTCACCATGGCCATGGTTCTCATCCAGTATGGGGTTGAGCGACAACAATGGAAAGGATATGTAACCAAGTAACCGATGAAGAGATATTGTGACATAATCAAGGAACTATATTCGCAGTTTGAAATATTTGAGATGGAGCATATTTATTTTGAAGATAATTATTACATGCGTTCACTAACATGAAAACGGTTTTGAAGCACAATTATAGATAGGCGTAGCTAGGAGGAGCATAAATTTTTTTTAGGGTTACAACAATCCTAAATTTGCAAAGGAAAATATTTTGGAGGAGAGATGCAATGGTTACCACAACATATAGTTCATTCTTGACACCATTCAAGATCGATTACGCGCGTCCTATGCGATTTTTCAAGAAATTTGTAGCAATATAAGTAATGAAATGGGTTGGAGGTATAAGTTACAGAATAATAAACCAAAAATTATATTGTTTGGACCACGAAGACAACGAGATGTTCAATTTTTCAAAGTGTTCTTCCCTTCCTACTATGCTTGGTTTTTCTTGTTGAGATTCAACAAGATGATGAGCTTAGTGAAAAGAGTTGCCTTCACTAAGTGGGCCCATAGGCTATTTTTCACGCAAGTCTATTTTTAGACTATGTCTATTTTTAGACATGATGATCATATTTCAGAAGTTGTAGGATGCTATTTTTGGATGGTTGATCAAGTTGAAAAATAGATGAAATTCTATTTTTAGAATATTGGGCGAAGTCTATTTATAGATTGCTTATCTAAAAATAGATGCGTGTCGATTATTATTAGCTCTTAATAATAATCAAACACTAAACAACAAATTATTCTCTTGGAGCACTTTGTTTCAGTGCACAGATGTGGCACATCAGTGGGCTGAGGGAATTACGCAATTCCCAAGGGTTTACTGAAGCTAATGCATGGAGGAATCAATTAGAACTCAAGTGGCAGAGTTATGACACAGTTGGAAGAAGTAGTTATGGAGTTGTAGTCAGTTTAACTCAGTTAGACTCAGATGAGCTAGTTGTATCTAGTCTAACTGAATGATACACTAGTGAGAGTGGAGTGAATTAATTAGTTAATTAATTCACAAATAATAAATCATTAATCAATTGAACAATACAACAGTTAACTACAGTGCATGGCAGTTTCAGTGGAGACCCAGTGGAGAGGTAGGTGAAAGAAAAAGATGGACTATCTGTTGTAACTATAGTGATGCATTGATTGCATCACACACAAATTGGAGTTGTCAATGAGGATTGTGCAGTCAAGGCAAGAGTAATTCGAATTCATTCAAAGCTATTCTTCAGCAGGGATTGTGCAGTGGAGGCAGGCTAGCAAGGGGCAGAGATCGGTGCATGGATTTGCAAGATTGTTACTGATTAGTGTATGACGACTGTACTGTACTGAGAGCTTGATAAGATTTGTATGAGGATTGTCATATGATTCCATGATACATAATATATAGTTGGGGTTTTCAGCTTCAGGCTTTCCTGGTTAAAAACAACTGTGTTATGTGTGAATATTTTTATTTATGATTTACATGTGTGTGCAATTACTTTTCTGCAAAAGATTAACAATGGAATGATTCAGTATCTTGCAAGAAGTTAAATATTGTGAGATTAGGTGAATCTAGGAAATATGCATGGTTAGTGCATATAATTTCTACATGGTATCAGAGCATTGTTAATTGAAGATTCCAATTGTAAAGTAAGTTTGTGTTGGTGGACAATTCAAATTTTCTACAGAATATTCCTGGTGCAGAAGTTGAGTATACATTGAAATGGCTTTCAATGGGTTGCGATTGAAGTATGCCCTTGATGGGAGCTCGAATTACATAGCCTGGAAGGACAGGATGGAGGTAGTGTTGGAGGATAATGGACTGAAGGAGTTCATCGATAACGATGTTCCTAAGTCGGGATCTAGCGATGTTGCATTACTTAACGCATGGCAAAATAAGACAACAAAGACGAGAAGGATTCTGTTGGAAGGTGTGAAAGACCATATTGTGTCTAATATTCACGGGAAAGCCACTCCATTCTTAATGTGGAAGGCTTTGACAGACTTGTTCCAAAGCAGAAGTGACCAAAGGAAGTTGGCACTTAAAGACAAGCTCAGAAAAATAAAAATGGAGAAAGGCGACAGTATTCCAAAATACCTCACGAAGTTTGTCCACTACAAGGATAAACTGGGAAGTGTGGGGGTTATTTTTGATGATGAATACTTGGTGATCTTGGCTCTCCTTGGGCTTTCGAAGCGTTGGAATAGCTGCGAAGACTCTGTTAATGGACGGGAGAAACTGCCGGGATGGGAGCGACTTTGGTAAGATCTTGTGCAGGAGGAGATAAGGTAGGGTACCAGGTATGGATATTCATGGAAGAATGAAGATGAAGAGAATTTCTCTTTGGCTTCCAAAGAAAGGAAAGGGAATGAGAAGAAAAATCCTTCAAAATCCGAAGCTAAAGGCAAGAAGCAGGATTTGTCCAAAGTTAAGTGTTTTCACTGTCACAAACATGGAAATTTCGCCACTAACTGTCCATAGAAGAAGAAGAACAAGAAGGCTGATGGATCTGAAACTGGAGAGGCCTTAGCCTTGCAATTTGAACTTGATTTCTCTTTGATCGCATGCTTGGTTTCAAGCTGTATGGGATTGGTGTGGTATCTTGATAGTGGTGCATTTTTCCATATGACGGGAGACAAAGAGTTGTTTATGACTTGGAGGAGAAGGACCTCCAGATGCATATAGAGATGGGCAACGATGGTTGGTACAGTGCGACTGGCATTGGGACCATTACCTTTGAGATGGAGTCCGCTAATCCATTCTTGTTGAAGAATGTTATGCATGTTCCAGATCTGAAGAAGAACTCGGTCTCAGTTGCAATGCTGGAAGACAGAGGTTATGATGTTGTTTTCAGTGAGGGAAAAGCCTTCCTTCGACATAAAACAACGGGTCAAACCAAGAAGATAGGGGTTCAAATTAAGTCTACAAGGCTGAGGTAGATGGTGTAGATGGGTGTGCTGCAATGAGTGGGCAAAGCGAGAAGAAGTTTTTAGCCGGGATGAGGGCGGGTAAACACGAGGAGATTGGGCCATCTTCACCCTTGGCCCTGAAGATTTCTGTGATTTCTCTGGACTTCCTAAGGGTACTCTTGCGCAGTCAGATTAGTGAAAGGGATGTACTATGGGTAAGTTTGTGAAGACCACCTTTCATGAGAAGGAGAACCGTGCTTCGGTGATCCTGGAGAGAATTCACACAGACGTGTGTGGACCTTTCTCGGTTGCTTCAACAACAAAACACAGGTATTATGTTATATTTTTTGATGACTATTCTCGTAGATGCTAGATCTTCTTCATGTAGAAGAAGAGTGAAACGTTATCAAAGTTAAGTGAGTTCAAGGCATTGGTGAAGAAGGAGTCGGGGAGGCAAGTGAAAGCTCTACTGAGCGATAATGGTGGTGAATACATCTCGGGCGAATTCAAAGAATTCTATAGCAAAGAAGGAACTTGAAGAGAACTCATAGCGCCTCATAACCCACAGCAGAATGGGGTCACGAAAAGGAATAACAGAATGATCATGGGTACTGCACAAGCGATGTTGCATGACCAGGGCCTACCAATGCACTTGTGGGCAGAAGTGTGCAACACTACGGTTTATGTGCAAAACCGTTGTCCTCATAGAGTACTTGGCATGAGTACACCTAAAGAAGCTTTTACTGGTAAGAAGCTTGATATGTCTCATTTGAAGATTTTTGGCTCACTTGTTTACATTCATGTGACAAAGGATGCCAGGAAGAAGCTGGAGCCGACTGCAGAATTTGGGATATTTGTGGGGAACATAGAAACACCCCATAATTATCGTGTGTATTTTCCAGATAGTCGGATGACTGTTCTGTGATGGGATATAAAATTAAATGAAGTGAAAGCCATGAAGTTGTCGCTTGAGAGGGAGCTACACTTGCATGCAGAAGAGGAACTTCTTGTTCCCAATGATGAGCCTCTAGATGTGGATCAGCCACAGGAGGAGATTCATGGAGTGGAGGAGTCCACTCATGCAGAACCAAACATCAGAAAAGGCAGAAAGTATACCACAAAAGCTGAGAGACTGAAGCTTGATGCGTCACAGAATGTAGGATTCCCTACATCACAGCGCAGACAGAGACAGTCACCTGACCGTTTTACTGGATACATGGATCTTACGAGAAAGTGTATCGTGATAGAGCCATCTTCTTTCAAAGAAGCAGTGTAGGAGCCCACATGGGTAGATGCCATGGAGGAGGAGTACGACTCCATTGTCAGAAACAGTGCTTGGGAGATTGTTCCAAGGCCGGTGGGAAAATCAGTTGTAGGATCAAGATGGATCTACAAGGTAAAGCAAGTTGCTGATGGGAGTGTCGAGAAGTATAAGGCAATATTTGTTGCCCGGGGCTTCTCACATATCGAGGGGATTGACTATGAAGAAACCTTTGCACCTGTCACACAGTATTCTTCCATACAGACCATCCTTGCTCTCTTGGTGTAGATGGGTTGGCACATTCATCAAATGGATGTGAAGACTGCGTTCCTTAATGGGATCATTGAGGAAGAGGTGTACATTGAGCAGCCTGAAGGATTTGAGATCTTCAGCAGCAAGTCACATGTGTGCAGGCTCAAAAGAGCGTTGTATGGGCTGAAACAAGCACCCCGTGCTTGGTACACTTAGATCGACAGCTATTTCACTAGACTTGGCTTCACCAAGAGTGAGGCGGATGCAAACCTGTACCAGATTATGGTGGAGGGTAAGATTTTAATCATTGTACTTTATGTTGATGATTTAATACTAACAGGTGATAAGCAGTTGATACACTCATGCAAGGCAGATCTTGAAAAGGAGTTTGAGATGAAGGATTTGGGCCTCCTTCATTATTTCCTTGGATTGGAAATATGGCAGCGGGAAGGTGAACTGTTTGTGTCTCAAGGCAAGTATGCCTGGGAGATACTGGAGAAGTTTCACATGCAAGGCTGCAAGCCTATCAACACTCCTCTTCCAGGAAATTGGAAGAAAGAGGATGCCACACCGGTAGAGGTAGTGGATGCGACTGTTTATCGACAGTTGGTGGGTTCGCTCATGTATTTAGTCAATACAAGACCGGACATATGCTACGCAGTGAACCATCTTTCACAAGAAATGGTCAAGCCTACCAAGCTCTTTTGGAAGGCAGGCAAGCATGTCCTGAGATATCTCAGGGGCACATTTGAGTATGGTTTATGGTATAGACAGACGGATGAGGTGAAGTTGTATAGCTTCATGGATGCAGATTGGGCAGGAAGCCAAATAGATAGAAAGAGCACATCAGGAGGGATTTTCAGTATCAGATCTACGTCAGTTTCTTGGTATAGTAGGAAAAAAAATCCATGGCACTTAGTTCAGCGGAAGCGGAATACATGGCAGCAAGTCAAGCTGCATGTGAGGCTATCTGGATGAGGAAGATCCTAGTTGGTTTGTTCGGTTCACATTTAGATCCCACAGTGATACATTGTGATAATCGGAGTTGCATTAAACTATAAGTTAATCCTGTGTTCCATGATAGGTCTAAACATATTGATATCTGGTATCATCATATCAGAGATTTTGTGCAGTGAAAGATCATGTTGCTTCAGTACATTCCTACGGAGGATCAGGATGTAGATATTCTGACGAAGGCACTCACCAAGAGAAAATTCGAATACCATATAGGCAGGATCTGGGTGAAGGATAATCCCTATGTTGTTGAGAGGGAATGTTGAGATTCAACAAGATGATGAGCTTAGTGAAAAGATTCGCCTTCAGTAAGTGGTCCCGCAGGCTATTTTTGGCACAAGTCTATTTTTAGACTATGTCTATTTTTAGACATGATGATCATATTTTAGAAGTTGCAGAATGCTACTTGTGGATGGTTGATCAAGTTGGAAAAATAGATGAAATTCTGTTTTTATAATATTGGGCGAAGTCTATTTATAGATCGTTGATCTAAAAATAGATGCATGTCGATTATTATTAGCTCTTAATAATAATCAGACACTAAACAACAACTTATTCTCTTAGAGCACTTTGTTTCAGTGCACAGATGTGGCACATCAGTGGACTGAGGGAATTATGCAATTCCCAAGGGTTTACTGGAGCTAATGCATGGAGGACTTAGTTAGAACTCAAGTGGCAGAGTTATGACACAGTTGGAAGAAGTAGTTATGGAGTTGTATTCAGTTTAACTCAGTTAGACTCAGTTGAGCTGGTTGTATCTAGTCTAACTGAATGATACACTAGTGAGAGTGGAGTGAATTAATTAGTTAATTAATTCACAAATAATAACTCATTAATCAATTAAACAATACAACAGTTAACTACAGTGCATGGCAGTTTCAGTGGAGACCCAGTGGAGAGGTAGGTGAAAGGGCAAGATGGACTATTTGTTGTGATTATAGTAATGCATTGATTGCATCACACACACATTGGAGTTTCCAATGAAGATTGCGCAGTCAAGGCAAGATTAATTCGAATTCATTCAGAGCTATTCTTCAGTAGGGATTGAATAGTGGAGGTAGGCTAGCAGGGGGCAGAGATCGGTGCATGGATTTGCAAGATTGTTACTGATTAGTGTATGACGATTGTACTGTACTAAGAGCTTGATAAGATTTGTATGAGGATTGTCATATGATTCCATGATACATAATATATAGTTTGGGTTTTCAGCTTCAGGCTTTCTCAGTTAAAAACAACTGTGTTATGTGCGATTATTTTTATTTATGCTTTACATGTGTGTGAAATTAATTTTCCGCAAAATATTAACAATGGAATGATTCAGTATCTTGCAAGAAGTTAAATATTGTGAGATCAGGTGAATCTAGGACATATGCATGCTTAGTGCATATAATTTCTACATTTATGCTTGTGGCGTTTCAAGAAGTGGGTTCTTAGACCCAAATCTCAAATCAATATAGTCTTTGGAGCTGCGTTATTTTTGTAGAAATTGAATACACTACTATGAAGCTTCTCGTCTTGGATATTGAATCCCCATGTTATTTATTTTTGAGCTTGAATAAGTTGCTATGGAATGTGATTTCTTCGATTTAATATTTTTTAAAAATGCATTCCTGGATGTCATGCCATGAGTTGGAATAGTTATGCCATGTGTTGGATGATTGTTGATATATATATATATATATATATATATATTTATTGTTAGGTCCCTATATTACTAGTATAGTCCCTTATTGTTGTTAGTGTAACCCCCTTATTGTTATTATTGTACCCTTGTAACCCCCATTTTTTTATTATTTTGCCCTTAAATTATTATTGTTAGGTCGGCTAGGATTACATTGTGGCCCACTAGGATTACATTATGGTCCCATGGACTCCTATATATAGAAAGGAGGTTTTGTAAATTATCTCATCTAAGAATTGTTCATTTATGTAATGTATTGGAGGTTGCCCCCTCGAAGTGGCTTATTTCTAAGGCGTTGATATCTCTTTTCTTCTATTTTTGGAGCTGGTTACACAACATTTGGTATCAGAGGTTTGGATTCTAGGGTTTCGCTAATCCAAATAGGTCATCGTGGAATTTTCGCTATAAATTTTTTTCTACGAAGCTTCAGAAGCTGAAATTTTTAGGGTGCGAAGCCAAAATCCTAAGGAACATCGTCAAAAAATTTCAGAGTTTGGTTTACAATATTTTCGGAGATATGATCTATGGAAGTTAGGTCTTTTTTCAGGCTCCTAAACAGGTCATCGTGGAATTTGCACTATAAATTTCTTTATACGAAGGTTTAGAATCTGAAATATTTAGGGTGCGAAGCCGAAATCTTCAGGAAACTTTTCAAAAAATTTCAGATCTTGGTTCGCAATATTTTCGGAGATATGATCTGTGGAATGTAGTGCTTTTTCAGGCTCTAGAATTTCATCTCAAAGAGGTGATCGTGGGAAAATATTCATAACTCTCTCTGTGAGCATCAGATTGACGTGCCGTAAAAAGTAGTCGCAAGTAAACGGATTGCAGTTTCTTGGCTATCAATTTCAGAGCTGAAGGATGAAAAAGTGACACGTGGAAAGTCGTACAACTTCACTCTACTGAACCAGTCCATAATTAGGTCATTGTGGGAGATTGGACACAACTTTGTCTTGGAGAATCCAAATTAGGTCAGACCTATGGCATTCGAAAGATAATTCAGAGGGTGATGTTGGTACCAAAATTCAAATATTGAAGTGCTGCAATCAAAGAGATAATCCAATTTCAATATCGAGCTCCTCAAAAGCAAGAAAAATGTGTGTATTTTTTTTTAAGAATCAATTTGAATTGATTCCAAGGGAATATTGTAGAATAGATATTAGTATTGGGTTCTAAAAAATGCCCCGTAAAAATAATTCAACACCCATTAAGCCTTCAGAAGGCACTACTATGACTCATGACGATGAAGAATTGCAACATGATCTATCAAAATTACAAGAGCAAGTGCACCAAATTTCGCTCTCGCAAAGAGCAGCAAAAAATGAAATGGAAGTTTTGAAGAAAGGCATGGAAGCAAAGATGGATGGTGTGAAGAATAATATGGATGGTTTAAAGAAAGGCGTGGAATCTAAGATAGATGGCATGGAAGATGACATGGAATCTAAGATGGATGACATGGAAGCTAAAATGGAAAACATGAAGAATGATCTAAAAGCAAACATAGAAGATTTGACAAAGTTGATACAAGAAATGTTTCCTAATGGTGAAAAGATAGTAGAGGAAACTCATGATGAGAACAAAATAAATGTTAATCATGATTTCATAAACTCTAATGTTGGCGGGAAGAACCACCATATTCCAAAAATGGATATGGGGAAGTTTGATGGAAAGGATCCTGTAACATGGATACTACAGATGGAGCAATATTTTGATCTCCATAATGTGCAAAACACACAAAAGGTACGAATTGCAACTTTACATTTAGAACAAAATACATTTGTATGGTATCGATGGCTTTGCTCCCGTAAAAAAATTGTCACTTGGTCAATTTTTACGGAGGAAATGATAGCACATTATGAGGATACAAAGAGCAACACCTTCTTTAGCCAATTCATAAATCTCAAACAAAAGGGTTTAGTGGGGCAGCACATTGAGGACTTCCAAAAATTGAATATAAGGGTAACTGATATTCCAGAGGAACATAGGATTGATCTCTTCATAGGTACTCTAAAGGATAACATCCAACATGAAGTTCGTGTTTTGGGACCTGATTCATTGGAGAAGGCATTCGGGTTGGCAAGAAAAGTTGAATGTAAAATTATGGCGACAAGGAAGCCTACCACTCAATTCTATAAAGAAGGAAGTGTTGCTACGCCTAGATTTCCACAACCTACAAGGTTGACACCACAACAATTGGAAGAAAAAACAGCAAAAGGGCTTTGCTACAGTTGTGATAGCAAATACACTAAAGGTCATAAGTGTGCTGAGAAGAAATTATTTTACATAGATTGTGAAGAGGAAGAAGAAAATGAACAAGAAGACGATATACACCTGGAACTAGCCCTAGAAGAGGAAGAAATGAATCCGACCATATCGTGTAATGCACTGGTAGGAATTACCACTCCTCAAACTCTCAAGATAGACGGACAAATCAAGAAGAAAAAGGTAATAGTGTTGATTGATTAAGGTAGCACCCATAATTTTATTCATCGTAAGGTAAACAAGGAATTAAATTGTTTCCTATACCCAGCACCAGAATGTCAAGTGATGGTTGCAAATGGAGGAACTATAAATTGCTCTGGAAAATGCCATAATATCAAGCTAACCATGGGGGAATATGTATTGATTAGTCCAATGCTTTCCATTCCTATGGGAGGTGCTGATGTTGTACTAGGAGTACAATGGTTACAATCTTTGGGGACGGTAGCTTTTAATTTTCAAGAACTTTCTTGAAATTTTTTTCAGAAGGAAAGGAAGTCGAATTACGGGGTATTGAAGGGAAGCCAGGAAGGATAATAAGCTCTAATGTCATGACAAAGCTTCTAAAGAAAGAACAACGAGGCGTAATTGCACAATTATGCTCACTGGAAGTTCCGACATCAAAATCATCTATTTCTGCAGATCTCCAACAAGTCTTGGACAATCATTCCAAGGTGTTTGAAACTCCCAAAGGACTCCCACCTATTCGTGATCATGATCATGCTATTCATTTGATTCCATGAAGTGTTCCTCCAAACATGAGCCCTTATAGATATCATTTTTTCCAAAAGAGAGAAATTGAACGTATGATTACACAAATGTTAGAGGCGAGTATAATTCAACCTAGTCAAAGTTCTTTCTCTGCTCCTAAGTATTGGTACACAACAAGGATGGATCATGGCGCATGTGTCCAGATTATAGGGAGCTCAATAAGCTCACCATTAAAGATAAATTTCCCATTCCTGTGATTGATGAATTATTGGATGAATTACATGGAGCAATTTATTTTACCAAGTTGGATCTTCGTTCGGGATATCATCAAATTAGAATGAAGACTGAAGATATTCCAAAAACAGCATTTTGAACTCATGAGGGTCATTATGAATTTTTGGTCATGCCTTTTGGCCTTACCAATACACCTTCTACATTTCAAGGGTTGATGAATTCCATTTTCAAACCCTTCCTTAGAAAATTTGTGCTAGTATTTTTTGATGATATACTAATCTACAACAGGTCGTGGAAGGATCATGTTGAACATGTTGACAGGGTGCTCAAACTATTGCAGGAGAAACAATTATATGCAAAAAAATCCAAATGTTTCTTTGGAGTACAAGAGGTGGAATATCTGGGTCATATTGTATCTCACGAGGGTGTTAAAGTAGACCCTAACAAAATTAAAGCCATTAAGGAATGGAAAGTCCCCACAAGCATAAAGCAGTTGCGAGGATTTCTCGGGTTAACAGGGTATTATCGCAAGTTTGTTAAGAATTATGGGAGAATAGCAGCACCTCTAACAACATTATTGAAGAAAGATGCATTTTCATGGACTCCTAAAGCAACTAAGGCCCTTGAACATCTTAAAGAGGCAATGTGCCTAGCACCGGTCTTAGCTACGCCAGACTTCACAAAAACCTTTATTGTGGAATGTGATGCCTCAGGAAATGGAATTGGTGCAGTTTTAATGCAGGAAGGAAGACCCATTTCTTTTGAAAGTCGTCCAATCAAAGGAAATTATTTACATAAACCTATTTATGAGAAGGAAATGTTAGCAATACTGCATGCACTAAAGAAATGGCGAACTTACCTAATGGGAAGACAATTCAAGGTAAAAATTGATCATGATAGTCTTAAACACTTTTTGGAGCAAAGACTATCTTTAGAAGAGCAGCAAAAATGGGTCACAAAGATGTTGGGTTATGACTTTGAAATAATCTACAAAAAAGGAAAGCTTAATGTTGTTGCAGATGCACTCTCAAGAAATAATGAAGAGGTGGAAGCATTGCTTTGTGCCATTTCTATTATCCAACCAGATTGGATAACTGAAGCAAGAGATGAATGGAAGAAGGACAAAGATGTATGGACACTCATCCAAAATTTGTAGCAAGATCCTAGTACATCTGATACATTTAGTTGGAAAAATGATTCCTTATGGTACATAGATCGCTTATATCTTTGTAAGAATTCCCAACTAAAACAAAAGATTCTTTTGGAATTGCACACTTCTTCTTTAGGAGGACACTCAGGATTTTTAAAAACTTACCACAGGGTGAAGAAAGATTTTTTTTGGGATGGCCTTAAATCTGATATTCAAAAGTTTGTGGCGAAATGTTTGGTTTGCCAGTAGAATAAAGTGGAGACAATTAAGACCCCGAGACTTCTACAACCTTTATCCATTCCAAGTCAACGTTGGGAGGAGATTTCAATGGATTTTATCACAGGTTTACCTAAGTCCGAAGGAAAAAGTGTCATCATGGTGGTAGTTGATAGACTTACCAAGTATGCACACTTTTGTGCATTATCTCATCCATTTAAAGCAAGTACAGTTGCTACTACATTTATGGACAAAATTCAAAAGCTACATGGAAGCCCAAAGGTTATTGTGAGCGACAGAGATCCCATTTTTACTGGAAATTTTTGGACGGAGTTATTTTCTTGTTTGGGTACTCAATTAGCTCATAGCTCATCTTATCATCCTCAATCTGATGGTCAAACTGAGATAGTAAATAAATTTTTGGAAGGAAATCTTCGTTGTTTTGTATCTGATAAACAAACACAATGGGTCAAGTGGTTACCTCTCGCTGAATGGTGGTATAACACTTCCTTCCATACTGTGGCAAAAATGACCCCATTTATGGCACTTTATGGATATCATCCACCATCCATCACATTATCTTCAAGGGAAAATTCGAAGGTTCAAGCAGTGGAAGATCACATCGAGCATTAGCAAGAAGTTCTCCAACTCTTAAAGGATAACCTGAATTTGGCACAAAATCGAATGAAACAACAGGCAGATCAACATTGCAGCGAGAGAAGTTTTGATGTAGGAGATTGGGTATTTTTATGGATACAACCATACAAGCAAATGTCACTTAAGCAAGCTAAGAAGGATAATAAATTATTGCCAAAGTACTATGGTCCTTACAAGGTGTTGCAAAAGATTGGTACTATGGCATACAAATTGGAGCTTCCTGCTTATTCGTGAGTACATCTAGTTTTCCATGTTTCATGCTTAAAGAAGGTTATAGGTGAAAATCTTCTAGTTCAAACAATATTGCCAGAACTTGACGAGGAAGGAAAAATCATATTGGAACCTAAAGCGGTCACGGAAACAAGAACTCGACAACTACGGAATCGATCAATTTCAGAGTATCTCATCAAGTGGAAGAACTTACCCACTGAAGATTCTACATGGGAGGATGAGAATTTTATACAAAAGCACCCAGAGCTACTCAAGCGTTGAGGACAACACTTTTTGAAGGAGAGGGGCATGTTAGGTCCCTATATTACTAGTATAGTCCCTTATTGTTGTTAGTGTAACCCCCTTATTGTTATTATTGTACCCTTGTAACCCCCATTTTGTTATTATTGTGCCCTTAAATTATTATTTTTAGGTCGGCTAGGATTACATTGTGGCCCACTAGGATTACATTATGGTCCCATGGAATCCTATATATAGAAAGGAGGTTTTGTAAATTATCTCATCCAAGAATTGTTCATTTTTGTAATGTATTGGAGGTTGCCCCCTCGAAGTGGCTTATTTCTAAGGCGTTGATATCTCTTTTCTTCTATTTTTGGAGCTGGTTACACAACATATATATTGTGGAAGTGCATTGATATATTGCCTCATATAATGCTCGAATATAGTGCTCTCATATAATGCTCTCATAGAGTGCATTGATATATTTCCTTGAATGATTATTAATATTGCCTTTATCATCTCCTTGGAGCAACATTCATTCGAACTTGTTGCTATTATGTTGAGGTGTCCTCCAAAATACATCATTGTGCATAATGAAGATTTAGAACGAGATCAACATTGGAAGTTATTACATGGACAGATAGATCCTTTATCAAAAAATCGTCTATTTTACATAAGCTAATTTATCAACATTTTGAAGCATCTCCAGTTCGTGTGAAGATCAATGAGATATATAAAGGAAAGCAACTTTTTGCTACAGTTACAACAACTCCTAATGTGTGGATGGCTAGGATCAAAGGTGCTAGACCAAAGAATTCATTTCGCTCATGTCTTTCAACAAGCATTGGGGTGTTCTAATCTCGGACTTGTACTATATATATATATATATATATATATATATATATATATATATATATATATATCTGTATGTATGTATAAAGTGCATGTCTTTTCAAACATGGGATATTTATAACTGGTTCCTTCGGTGTCCTGAATCCACATAGAAACAACATTCAATAGATCTCAGAAACCTGTAGGAGGAAAGAATTTGTTTTAACCGTATATTTCCTAAACTATTCCAGATTTTCTTACTCTTACATAACTCAGTTTTTTCAAACTTCAATCCAAAAACCCCTTTCCATTGATGTCAAAGGGGGAGGTAATAAGAATTTATGAATAGCAAGGAGAAATCATTTTAAGTACAATAGGGGGAGGACAAATGTGTTTCCATCAATGCCAAAGGGGGAGTTTTTTGGGATTATTGTCATTGATGGAAAAGGAGAAGCAACAAGACAAGGAGCAGCAAAAGTGCAACAAATGTAAATGAGTGGAAAAAGTGCAACAAATGTAAGGGAGCAGAAAAAGTGCAACAAATTTAAAGAAGAAAAAAAATTTCAACATATGTTAAGGAGCAGCAAAAGTTCAAAAAATGTAAAGGAGCAGAAAATGTAAAGGAGTAACACAAGAGCAAAAATCAAGGGAGAAACACAATACCAACAAAGGCATAGACTAGTGCAAGACCAATAAGGCAAGGAGCAACAACAGGTATGCAGAAGCAATGCAAAGAGAAGCAACAAGGAATGCATAAACAAGGAACAAAGGAGCAACAACAAGGAAAAGAATCAACAAATATGTGAAGACAAAGTAGTAGCAAGGCAAGAGTAGTAATAGAGTCAGTAAAGAGAAAATGAAGCAGATCAAGATCAACAAAGGTATGTAAAGGAGCATATGTAATACATGTTTTTTAGACATATGATAGATTTTTATGGCACATATGTTGATGATAGATGTTTCATATGTTACTCTTGGCATGATTGACGACAAAAAAACAAAGGAGCAACAAATACCTTGATGATTTTGTAGAACATCGATGTCGGCATGTGTGGTGTATAAGTCTGATTTGAAGAATTTTTTGATTGAGTTGAATTTTTGTGATGCACAACAAAGGCAAGAATCCATGATAGCAAAGGCAGGACTCCATGAAAACAAAGGAAAGACTCCATGATAGCAAAGGCAACACTCCATGATAGCAAAGGAAAAACTCGATGACAAAAAAATAAGACAAGACTCAAGGAGGTTGAGGTAATGGCACGAAGAAAATATGAATTTCATCATATAGGTGGCTTTGGAGAGTGAATAATGCATACAGGTGTTTGTATTATTTTTATATGTTGTGTGCATATTATTTACATTGGAAAATTCTTGCATCTGTTGTGTTGGTATAATGGTGTTTTTGGAACTATGTTGATATTGATGCACCTAACATTATAGATGGCTAAAATAATATGTGGCGGAGAAATTATTTATTTTATAATATTCAAAATATGAATATTTTGGAAACAAATGAGTAGAAGGAAAAGATTAAAGCCTGACCACTTCATATTCTTATGAGGAATACAATCAACCAGCAAAATATCTTTATAAAAGATGTTTTTGGAAGCATAAGAGAGGTTAGAGAGTGGAGAATGTGTGAGATTTGATTGAGGTATTATGCATTAGTTGTCTGCCACATATGAAGTTGATGTGAAGCATATTTGAAGGAAATAAGAGGTAGAAATGAAGATGGAGATATGGATAATTTATGACCAGGTAGATCAACACATTGTTGTTTCTTATTTTCATCAGGGGATTGTGGTCTCCTTTAAAGTAGTGGCTTGATAAACATCAATTTGGAGCCTCTTGAGGTAGAAGCCTCATGTGGGTTGCAGCCTACAGAAAACATATGGGAGTTGGCACTTCCTTGCATGTTTCATCTTGCAAAAAAATTAGGTAGCAGCCTCTTGTAGGTTGGATCCTACATAAAATCATATGTAATAAGGAGTAGGAGCTTGCCTTTTCATCACGACAATATTAAAATCATGGTTTTCTCCCTTTATGGGTTTCCACATATATATGGTGTTAATATGTGTTGTTATCTGTGTTGAAATGATGTTTTGGTTTGATTATTACTTGTTGTTCACATATTCAATCTAGTGGACATTATTTATTAATTTGCTCAAGTAATGTTTCAGTTAATGAGTTTAATGAAAATAATTTTAATGTCCATGCATATACTAAATTGATTCAACCCCCCTCTCAATTTAGCCAAGTTTTCATCAACCTATTGAATGTGTAATAAGGTGGTACATATGATATCTTGGGTTAGGGAAGGAAATAATTTACATTATCTTGGGGAAGTTTGCATAAACCTTTATAATTACCCTCCCTTTTATCTAGGAATGCTTGTTTGCTAATTTTTCTTCTAAATGCCTACTCTCATAATCATTTGGCCCCATTGGCTTCTTATTCCCTGAATGTTGAGGTCATACTTTGATGGGCTATTCAAGGAGAACTTTATATCCTATATGATTTTGGAAAATTGGCCTATTAGAGAATGCACACCCTCCAAGGAAATGGAGTAGGTGACAAGACTCCTCTTCATTTATTTAAAAAAAATGATTCATCAATTTCTACAACTTCTTGACTTATTTTAACATAATAAATTTGTTGTAAGCAACAATGGGATTCAATAAGTGGAAAATGAAAAACAAACAACATGATAATATTAAAATTCTCCCCCCCAAAACTTATCTCCTCTTATATGTTCAATGCTTACTTGTAAGCATTATTTAATCTCTTTAGGTATCCTTCTTAGCTCCTTCCTTATTATTATTCAAACCATTGTGTACATAAGCTTGTTGATGAAATTGAATAGGGAGGTACCCTTTTCATTATTTATGACCATAGATATCTAATATATACACCTAGAGAGTTTTCCATCCTCAGATTTCTATATTTTTAAATGGGCCAAGAAGTTGTTTTGATGGAAGATAAATAGGTACTCCATGTAAGTAGGATATTAAAAAACTTCTAATTATTTAATTTTACCATAACAAAAGGAAGGAATGTTTTGAATGTGAAATATGCCTAGAAGGGACCATAGATAAACCTAGTTCATATCAGACTTGAAATTTGTTATCATCACATATGGATGACTTTTGATACATTATTTCTTGGTGTTACAATTGTGCAAGTTCTCATGTCACATAAGAACACTCCCTATTCAAAACCTATATAATTTTCCTTATGATGTATCTCCTTTAATTGCTAAGAATAAGAACTCCATTGATGCCTTGGAAAAGGAGATATTTTATTTTGGTTTGTGCGGGATGATTGTTTCCACTATGTTCCATTAAAGAATCATTTCAAGACACGAGAAGCAGGGTTAGATTATCGGCCCTATGTGCCCAAGCAAGCGAACTAGAACTGAAAATTATCCGATTGCTACTAGAAGAGGAAATATAGTTGGCATAATCTACAAGGATGGTGGAAAAAATCACCCAAGTTGACTCCAATCACTCACAAATTTAGGTGCATGCCGCAGGGCGAATTCGCGATTTCTTGCTCTACTACTCACCAAGTAAACGAAAAGTTGATGGCTTAGATTTTCTTGATATAGTTCGATGAGTCAAGATGAAAATACTTCAATGTGGATACGGATATTCGTTCATAAAATCGATGGGTTGGATGCGATTAGGGAATAACTTGAGAAAATTGAGCCCCGAGTCTTTGAGACTCAAGCTCTAGACATTAAACACTCGTTTACGGAAGTGAAGAAATAGTGATGTCTAGTGCAAGGCGCCATATAATCCGAAAAATACCAATAAATGAACACCTCAGCATAAGTGGTGTTACCTGCGTGGTCCTCATTTTAGCTTGGCAGTGAATTTGAGACGAACATCTTAAATTTTATAGTGGTCCATCCCGAGATGAGGAAAACCAGCAGATGGTTGGATCGAGGGACCTCTTCTTTGGCCAAAAACACAGGCAAGGGAAATGTCATGGTATGGATGTGATAAATTTACATCGGCCAGTGGGTGAGATTGTAGCACGGAGGAACGACTCCACTACGAACAAGAAGATGCATGCTATGATCGAGAAGGTCTTTGAGCGATTGAACATAGAACATATGGCCCTATGCACAAGACCGATCAGATCCAAGAACTAGGAGATATTGTCATGCGTCGGTCTGGCCATCTAAAGAAGCTTCTCTTCTAAATAAATTATTTGGAGGAGAAATAAAAGAAAGTTAACATGCTCCAAGAAATCCTAAGATCCCAGAACCATGACCCTCATGTTTTGATACAAGCTTTCGAAAGGAAGGAGGAGTTCAAATTTTGTCTTCACCAAAACGAAGCTGTACGGATCAAGGAAGAAGAGCGACAAAGTGCTGCCAAAGACTAGAAGGCAATCAAGCGAATCTCATGAAAAGAGAACGACACCTAAAAATCTTGGAAGAAGTGTGGATTCGATTGAAAAGGATCTTGTTGTTAAAAAGCTGAGTAAGAAAATCACAGATTGTTAACCTCCCCGTATTATAAGCTAGAACAAGAGTTTCGGTCATCTAAAGAGAAAATCACAAGAGATGACCACAAAATGTCGGAGTCTCCGTGGAGCAAAAGACATCAAAATTGAGAAAATTCAAGCTTCTGCGAAGGATAAACATGATGAGGTAAAAACTTTGGAAGAAGTCACTTGTGTCACAATGATAGAAGAAGGTAGTCATGCGGAGCTAAAGGATAAATACGGGAGGTGATTTGGAATAAAATCACTATGGTTGATTCATATGTGAAAAATTTCTCCACGAGTGTGAAAAGTATATAATACAAAGGGGCTATTATGAAGAGTATATATAAGGGCCTTAGATAAAAGGTGAGAGACCTCGTCGTCATAAATTTGGTCGATAACACCGGAATGTGACTTTGGAAGAACTGAGGTACTTCTAGAGACGAATGTGTCTTCTCTTTGTGTATGCTAAAGGAAAGAAAATCGCAATATGAATAAGGTCGACATATTTATCAAAGAGATAATCGCTTTAGGCAAGTGGAATTATTTAGGAATATTCGATGTGCCTTCATTTTGGAATGAGAAAAATTGGGCAATTTCTTGGCAAAGGATATCTAATCAATTGAAAGCAACGAACCATGATATGGGTTGTCTATCCATGCTAGGGGAAGAATTGGTTTCTTCTTACATGGTTGTCAAAGAACTTTTTAGGGACTTTAATATTTTGGATGGGGTAAACAGGATCATACAAAATATCCCCACTACTAGGTATCAAATAAGATCACGTTTGGTGGTGGAAATTAACAAATACATTTTATCAAACTGAAAAATCATTTCAAATGCGATGCAATTGCATCAACGTATCTCGTATCAAATCAGAGATGCTACACTAGTCCCTGCAATTCGATGCCTACCACGACATCAACCAGAATAATGGAACAAAATTCCCCTAATTAAAAATCAGGTGCCAACTCTCAGGATGCGTGGGGTGCACGCACTCTCTCCAATGAGGATGACTAAAAGGACCAAGTCATCAAAGTCGCGAAGGAGGCATGATGTTTAATGATTTCATTCTCGAGTTTTACTTTACTTTTATTTATTTTAATTTCAATGTCAATTGGTTACAACAGAAAAAATTATTAAAACAATTATTTTGAAAACTATTATTTAAAACCATGTTTCCCATCATGGGGGGGTTGTTGGCAGAAGTGGGAATTTTTTTTATGAAATGCTAAAATTGAATGTACATGATACATAGTTTTCATTTTCAATTTTGAAAGTCTGACTTGGAAATTTTTATTATATCTATTCATTTTTGTTATTTTTATTTATATTCATAATGAATTAAATCCGAGGATTACTCTCATTTAAGTAATAACACATTTTGTTTTTGTGTTTTGATATCAATATTATCAACATAATTGTCGAATGATTAATCTTGAATTATTGATAACTAAAATTATATCTTTCATTTAACAACAATTTATGTTTTATCAGTGATTTCAATTCTGTATGTTTCTCTTGTGGTGTTTCTATACCTGTTTTATTTTAAGGTGTGTTATGTTATCCAGATTATAAAGTTTTACTCTCTTGTTATGAATCCTAGTCACAATATTTACTATTAGCTATTTTCATTTATAGTATAGAGTAAAATAAAGACGCTTGCACTTGTTGCACATGTTCCTATTGATCGAAGGATCTCAGAGGACAGGTGGCTTAAAATTGCTCAAAATTCAAAGGGGGTGGATGGCTTTCGAACCAGGTTTAGAATGAATTTATAGTCGCCTTGATTCCAATAGTGTGAACATATCACCAATCCAAGCCCATATGGAGAAGTTAGAGAAAGTAAAAGTTTTGGTCAAAGTTAGGCAGTGGGCCAGGTTTAAGTGTCCTACAGTTTCACCATCAACTGGCATGGAACCTAGCATCCGATAAGTAGGCGAATATTTTGGGTCCCTAAAATGTCAAATAACCCCCTAAGGTTCGAGAAATTGTCCCATGTTTGTGTATAAACAAATTTTGCATTAAAAATGGGTGGCGAGGCCACGAATCCTGCTACCCAACTGTCCACCACTATCCATATAGAAATAAAGTATTATTTTAATGGGGGTCGGTGGCCATGACCCTACCGCCCCCGGGAACCACCAACCAAAAAGGTTGGGGTGCGGGTTGTGACCCCCACCGCCGCAGCCCCATAGACTATGTAACATTTAACAAACGTGAAGTATGGGGGCAGGCCAACGTGCCGACAGACCCATCACCTGGAAAGGTCGACACTCCTTGTATTAATACACAATTGAAACTAAAATTGAAGGGGCGGGATTTGATCCCTCGACCCTTCCTCAAATAATTCCTATTTTTGCCACTACACCAATGACCTACATGTTTCTTAATCCACCACCACACATAAATATGAACACTTTTTCATAGTGCAGAGATGAGAATAGACCCGTTGCCAGAATTTCACATAAAATATTATTTTATTGCAGGTGGAACCTAAAGTCATTCAAGGAGCGAGTAAAGGCAACTTCATGATCTGAGCGATTTTCGTGAGGGCCCACAATTGTCCAGCGTCTAAATTGGGAAAATTTTATATGGATTCTACACCTCTCAGCAACAAAAATCTGATGGTGTTGTCTATTTCTGCAATAGAGGTCTCTATTTTTTGGGAATTTTCCAAATTGGAGGTATAAGGGTTCTTTATTTGATTTTTCTTGCCACTTAATGAATGAAGGCCTCCCCACTATTGAGCAGAGCCCGGAGACGTAGTCTGAATTGGATGAAATCCATAATCAATTTTTAGTGTCTTGGTCTCATGCGTGTCATGGTCTCTTTGTTCTTAATTTTATGTGTTTATGTTTCATAGGTTTAAATGCTTTGTTATATGTAATTCTTTGATGCATCTATAAGAAAAATATCTTGGATCAAATGTTATCAGAGAGCAGGTCTTTGTCGATGTGAATTGCATGATATATGCTAACCAGAGAACAAGTTGCAAAAGAGGCGAAGGAAAGCTTAAATATTTTGATCCCAAAGCGAACGTCGCAATAAATCTAGGAAGAAACATAGAGGATGATGAAGCTCGTTGGGAAGAAGAGGAATTACCACAAGGGCATTCTACTGACATGGCGAAAGAAATTAGGCAAGCTGTTTGTAGAGTATGAGAGAGCGAAGTCGACCGGAGAAGAAAAATACAGGATGATCATCGGATCGCATAAACCATGGAGATGGTGGAGAAGAGACCCCTCCATCTACATCTTCTAGTGACGGTTCCTCTTCTTCTTCTCATCATTCTCATAGATGTCGAAAGGCATACATCTAGAGAAACCTTTTCCTTAAACTAGATTTAAAAGTTTGACTTGCCTATGTGCGGGGGAGAATGTAATGCGTAAAATCTTGACAATTCGGATTAGACGGATTGAGGGTCTATCTTGGATTCAACAGGATCCAAGAAAAAGACAAGGAAAAGATCCGGAGTTGAATCCCTTCGACTAAGTGGAACAACTTCCGTTTGGTGGGAGAGAAAATTGCCGAGGCACCAACAATCTGGGTGACCTTCTCTCCTCATGGTCAAATTTTATTTCTGCATTGAAAACTCGCGTTACCCATTGGGCTAAAGCAAAAAAAAATTAATGGAATGGAAACACCTAAAGCAAGGCAAAGGGCAAGAATGTGCAAAAAGCTTCAACCGAATAATTTAGGAAACAAGCATTGAACTTAGACATTCTCGTTAGGATTCACCGGAGATCGTAACCAATATATCGATTCTTTACATGGTTACATAAGACATTCATTATTATTTTTTGAGCTTGCTACTATCAATGAGGCCAGTGTGAAGGTCGTGCATCTTGAAAACAAGGAGACATATGAACAAAATGACCACCCAAAAAGAGCCATAGCAGCAAAGAGAAGAGGATCAAAGACCTCTTGCACCTATTTTGAGAAAGAAGGACACAACGAAGATAGTTGTTGGAAACTACACCTTGAGCTGAGACCTAAGAGGGATGACAGGAAGGAGAGGTAGAAGAGAGCTGCCACCATGCAACAAGATATGAATTAGAGGAAGATGAGAAGGTCATAGCTATGAGAGTTGTACAAGGTATACCAATTGTCTTGGGATTGGATTCCGGTGATGAAAGTAGGATTGTGGCTCTGAGAATGGCAGCAAATGGACCCATCGATTTGGGTTCAGATTCGAGAAATGAAACATAAATTTCAAAACATAGTGTACCAAAGATGAAATTTTTTCCCAATGTGACATGGCTCCACGAACTTGAGGAGATAAATCAAAGCATTCAAGCAGAGAATACTGAGCTAAAGAGACTCCTACAGGAAGCATAAAAGGAGAAACAAAAGTTGCTACGCCCGCAGATGCCGAACTAAGGACGAGGGCCTTGGAGAAAGTTGTAGCATAACCCCTTGAGGTAAAAAGTGCTTCTTCAATTTCACATACTTTTAATGATGACGATTTCACTCGCTTTTGAAAAAACATACTACGGTATTGAGTCCTAACTATTGAAGAAGATGGGCTATCAAGGAAAGGGACTCGGCAGACAATCGACCGAGGAATCATAAACCCTATCAAAGTATAAGAATTACCCTGTCATGCAGGACTTGCGTATGTCAGGGAAGGAAGTTGGGGAATGCTCCAAGATAGTAAGTGACCCACCAATGACAGATGATGAGAGCACCTCATCACACCTTAGCAACAGTGAGGGATCCATTTGCACTTATTAGAGGCACATCAAGAGGAAGTGTTCCAAGACAATCCGGAAAGTTTGGAGGAGGAAGAATCATTGTAGTTATTGCAACAAGGTGGGACACAAACAAGTCACGTTTCAGATGATCCCAGCTTAGCAAGCATTGATAGAGGAACTGATAGGTGAAAATGTTCAAAAAATGAATCCACAAATTCATGGTGATGCAGCACAATGGTAAAAAATGGTTTTGAAGGTGAAGTACTTTAGTTATGACGTTTGTAAATCACGCATACAAATAAACGTAGGAAGTGATGATGTGTTTCATCGCTTCAAAATGCAACGATGATATTTTTGGCCTTCTGAGTAAATGAATTATTGGGTTTTTATTGTGTAATCCTTGATCAATGAGAGTGTGCTATAAACTCTTGGAAAGTGAGGGGTTGTTTGAGTCGTGTGTGGTTTTCAAAAGATGTACCATATATTTGTGTGTGATTGAAAGTATGATTCGGTGAAGACACAAGTAGTGTGTCGATGTGTTAATGATTTTGTATCCAAAATCTCCCAAAGGGGAGGATTGATCTAGGAGGATCTCAAAGGACGAGTGGCTTAAAATTTCTCAAAATTCAAAGTGGTCGCATGGCTCAAACCAAGTTCAGACCGAATCTTTCGTCTCCTTATTCCAACCGTGTGAACGAATCAATCCAAGCCCTCGTATGGAGAAGTTAGAGCAAGTCAAATTTTTGGTCGTTGGGCAAAGGCTGTGTTTTAGTGTCCTACGCTCACCGTCAAATCGCATGGAACCTAGCACCCGAGAAGTGGGTGATTTTTTTGGGTCCCTAAAATGTCTAATAACCTCCTAAGGTTTGAGAAATTTTCCAATGTTTGTGTATAAACAAATTTTGTATTAAAAAATGGTGGTGGGGCCACTAATCCCACCACCCAACTGTCCACCACTATCCAAATAACAAAAAAGTATTATTTTAATGGGGTTCGGCGACCATGACCCCGCTGGCCCCGGGAAGCAACAACCAAAGGGGTTGGGGGGCAGGCTATGACCCCCACCACCGCTGCCCCATATACTATGTAACATATAAAAAACATGAAGTATGGGGGCGGGCCATCGTGTCGGCGGGCCCGCCGCCTGAAAAGGATGACATTCCTTGTATTAATACAAAATGGAAACTAAAATTGGAGGGGCAGGATTTGATCCCCCAACCCTCCTCAAATAATTCCTCTTTTTGATACTACACCAACGTTCTACATGTTGGTTAATCTGCCCCCACACATAAATATGAATTTATTTTGATCTAAGGCTCAGTTTTAGCTAAAAATTGAAAGTTATCAAAATTGCTTTGAACCTTAACGACCAAATATAATTCATCGCCGCATTCCGCAACTGCGTTTTCATCGAAAATCAAACGAGTTCGTATGAGTGAGTTATAGTCTGTTGTTCATTTTTTCCAAAACGTGGGAAAAAAAGGAGCAAAACTGGTATATGTGGATGATGGTGAGCGAGAATAGTTAGCTTCTCAAAGAATATTCTCCAGATTCAGTCAATGGAAATGTGCCAAGTGTTTCAGTCATATTCCCCGATGATGACTAGGAAGTGAAATTTTTTTATCGTAATTCTAAGGGTGAATTTTATTCTATTAATGGCGCAGGAAATATTGGTTTTATTTGGAAATTTTGGACCAATGGTGATAGGCCACGTGGAGCGAAACGCCTAGGTCTACCACATGCCCCACCCTCATGACGCCTTAGAAGTTGCCAATATGGAAATTGAATTTGGAGATATATATATATATATATATATGGTTTGATATTAGTTATAAAACCATAGTTTTCAACCCACATTCGACGGATTTAACTAACAACTAACAGAGTGAAGAAACATCAACTAATTTTCCCGAGTAGAAAGGTCTAACTTTGGAGGTGGCTCCCTGTGCGGCGTCAGGTCTACTATAAATTTCTATAAAATTATTATGGTCAGATCAGGGGTCCAACACACAACTTGGTGCACAGCAATCGGACGCGCTACCATCCTGTATACCACGATGGTTCTTAACCATATGGAACCCCACTTCATCTTAAATTTTGCACATCCGACATTTGGGGTGCAGGAGTGGGCCAGCCCCGTGGGCCAACCCCCTCCCACATGGCCAATTTCTGAGAACCGAGTGCCAAAAGGCTTAACGACGGAATTTTTTAAAAGTAGATTAATTAAATGTTAAGATGTGGGCTAACCACGTTTATCCTCAAGATTAGCGCTAATAGCACTTAGTCATAAATCCACATTTATCCATCTGATTAAGCATGATTAACCTTAATTAACCCACAATTATCTTGGTATAAATTTAGGGAGTGCGCCAAAACTAGCAGATTTTCCATTTTTGGAAAATTAACTAGCAGTCTCCCCAAATTTAGTGGAGAAATTGGGAGTACAATACACTTTGGACATAGGCGGTGCGACATATTGCAAATAGAGGCCCTTTTGGGGAAGAGGCATTCTAGGCTAATTGACATGCTGGGAACTCAATGAAGCAGGTTGCAGAGGTGGAAAAGGTCATCTACAGGTTTTTTAGTGCATTTGAAGATTTTTGAAGGCGAGGGCCACCAAGGGTTGGGGCAATTGCTAGAGCATCCAGAGTCCAAATTCAGCAAAAAAATAGTCATTTCTAGGAGATTATGATGTTTTAAACTCATTGGAATAGGTTCCAAGAGGATTTGAAGCTTGTAACAGAAATTTGAGCACACTTGAATCTAATACAAAGGGCCACACTATGAAGCTGGACCCAGGAGATGTAGCCCAGGATGGGTGAACTCCTTTATCAAAATTTTGTGTGTTAAGCTCTGTTATGTGTGTTTGTTGTGTTTATAATTTCTTCTGGTTCATTCATTTAAAGTTATGATTTCTAAGCTTACGCAAACACATAATTTCACAAGTATATTGATTTGACGATCACATGCTCATAGACAAAATCCCATGAAGAATAAGTAAAAACTAAGCAAAGAGAAAATTATATCACGATATGATACTAGCACAACAACAACTAGAAATAATTTCGGATCAAGTTGCATCGTGAGCACAAGGTTGCTTTCTTGTTTTACTTAGAAGGGTTTTTAATAGTTGCATTTTTATAATGCTTACAAGGTTGAGAGATTGCGCAGAGAGGGAGAAGGAAGCTATTGATAGCTAGTCACGATATTAGGGACAAGAAGGAAGAAAGGTCGAGAAGGCATCATCCTCACCCAAAGGACCACTCAAGGCAACACCCGAATCACCTCAAATCTCCATCTCCATCGAGTTGAGATAGAAGAGGAACAAATTGCACAAGAGGTTGAAGTGATTGAAGAGGTGCAAGCTATAGAGATTGAGCTTGAATCCAATGCCAAGAGCAAAATGTCCAGAGCTATGCGAGAGACTCATGAACATTATAGAAGAGGATAAGAGAGAGAATTCAAAGAGATGCCAAGGATGGTGAAAGTTATGTATGAAGCTTTCATGGGAATGGAGAGCGGATCGGAGAAGGTTCAAAAGCACCCTCATGAGAGAAGGGTCTTCAAACAATAAAAAGGAGGAAGAGAGGAGCTAAAAATGTAGTGGGGAAAGCTCACCTCCCTTCTCCATGCATCCTCATCAACATCTTCATCTTCCACATCCTACCACAAAACTAGTACACAAACTCATATCTCCCAAGATCCCAAAAGGAAAGACTTTGTTAATCAGAAGTTGGACATCAAGTTTGAACTTCCCACATACAATGGAGAAGTTAATGTCGAGAGGCTAAACAATTGGATTCGTTAATTGGAAGTATACTTGTAGAAATTTAGAATCTACAAGAAGATCATATCAAAATCCGTTGGCTTCATTAAGGCTTACAGAAGGAGTAGCACTAGTTTGGTGGAGGTAGAAGACACGAGAGGAAATGCGAATCCATGGTAAGATTTCCATTTCTTGGGTCGAATTAATTTCTTCCATTAAAAGAGATTTTTATCCATTAGCCTATGTGAAAAAAATAAATTATGAGTTGGAAAAAAATTCTTCAGATGTACTTCAAAGGCCATTGTTCAAGAGTATACACAAGAGTTTAGGAAGAGGGATTTATTACTTGGAGTAAACTTGAATTCACGAGATACACTCTTCGAAATATATAGGAGGCTTTACATTCATACTTGAAACACATTATCCTTATGTTTAACCCAAATAACTTAGATGAAAGTATGTGTGCAAGCCATGCACGTCCCGGAAATAAGGGGCAAAAATATTTACGAAGAGGGTAGGAAGAAGAAGCCATTCAAGGGTAAAGGGAAAAGAGAAGGAGGAAAATGGGAAGGGAAAGAAGAATGAAAGTGTTAAAAAAATAAGGGGAGAAAATTACATGCAAACATTGTTCAAAGAGGGGCATGATGAAGCCCATGAGTTGGAAACTACATCTAGAATTAAGGCCAAAAGAAACCAAAACAAAGGGAAACAAAAGATGGTTGCCACTACAAAAAAAGATCTTGGTTCCAATTCAGGAGATGAAACCAAGATATTTTCCATGGTTAACTAAGGAAAGGAAGCCATAGTAAGTTCTAGTTCCTCAAAAAGTCACAACAAAACTCCAAATGAAGATACAAGGACAAAATTATTCCATGTTAGATTAATTTCTAATCATAGAAATATTGATGCATTGTTTGATATGGGGTCACAAGAAAACTTCATTTCAGAAGACTTAGTCAAAAAAATAAACCTTGAAACTGTACCTCATCAGAAGTCATACCTTTTGGGTTGGATAGCTAACAATGCCAATTTACAGGTTACAAGGAAATGTATTTTTAGATTTTCTATTACTTCAAACTTTGTCGATGAAGTCGAGATAGATGTGGTTCCACTTGACATTTCGGGGATTATCTTGGGTGAGTCTAGCTATGTGTGGCTTGTGAGGAAGTGGTCTTTTACCGTCATGATAAAAAATATCATTTGATCAAATATGGAGTGGAGTATAACATCATGAGAACTCATCGCAAGAAACTTAATATTTATTTAGTCAATGCAAAGGGAAAATGAAGAGGCTGGTAAATGCAATTAAAAATTTTATGCTTCTCATGATCATGAATAAGGATGATGTTGACTATGAATCTTTTGATGGATTTGATGAAAAATTGAAATCCGATTTGTTTGATGTGTGTAAGTCGGCATGGTGAGATGTTTCTTAAGAACCAAAGGGCTTTACCACCCAAGAAGAGAATTCGACGCATGAGATTCAAGTCTGCAACAAGATGTTCCACTTCCAAGTATTGGTATGTATCGCATGTCAATTATGGAGAGTTTGGAAATCATGAAGAAAATCCAATAATTGTTGCACAAAGGTATCATGTGCCCATCTACTTTTCATGTGGTTCACCAGTATGTTTGGTTCCAAAGAAGGAGCGGGACTTGGTGCACATGTATATCGATTTCCATGCGCGAACAAAATCATGGTAAAGAATCGCTACCCACTCCCACACATTGATGATTTTCTAGATCGACTTGAAACATGCAAAGTATTTCACTTAGACTTGAAGAGAAGTGGTTATCATCAAGTCGATAGTTGAAGAAGACATTTGGAAAAAATGATTTCAAAAGCTCAAACAAGGATTATATGAGTGGTTAGTTATGCCATTTGACTTAACAAATGTACCCGTGCTACATTCATAGAGAGTCATGAATGATGTACTAAGACCATTTATAGATGACTTTGTCATTTTTTATTGAATGACATACTCATATTCAGACAATCAAGAGAAGAACATGTCATGCATGTGAACAAGTGCCTACGATGTTTTGAGAAAAGAGTAATTGTGTTTTTAAGATGCTAGAAAGTGTGAATTTGGTAAGACTTCATTGGTATACTGGGACACATTGTTGGAGGACGCGAAGTTTAAGATTTATCCTTCCAAATTTGGGGTCATTTTGAATTTTCCCAAGCCCAATATAGTTGCGAGGGTAAGAAGGCTTTTTAGGGGAAGCACTCGTATTGAGGAAATTCATTGCTAATTTTTCCTGCATTGCGCGACTCCACTACATGCATTGACAAGTGTAAAGAAATTATTCCATTAGGGAGATTTGCGGCAGAAATAATTTTATGATTTTGAAGCAAAAGATAAAGTTCAACACCCGTTCTAGCACTTCCCGGATCTTGGACTGAGCATTTGAGATCCAAATAGATGCAAGTGATTATGCTATGGGAGAAGTGCTCATGTAACATGACTAAGCCTATCTCATTTTCATTCTAGAAATTGTTAATGGGAGATGTGGACAATATCCCACCTATGATAAAGAGTTATGTGCATTGGTACAAAGTGTAAAGAAATGGAATACTACTTGATGGGGAAAGAGATCATTATCCATCACCAGAAGCAATCCAACATTGCAGGATTTCTTACAATTATAGTCAAAGTTGCAACAATCAAGATGTCTTTAGGGTGGATGGTTTTTTCTACAACAATTTCAATTGGTAGCTGTGGGTACAAAAAAGGAATTTACAATAAGGTAGTTGATATGCTCTCTAGGCCTATTTTAAATTCAGCTATTATTCTCAAGCACAATTCTATTATGCATGAAAGTTACATTGAACAATATGTAAATGATAGTGATTTTCAAGTTGTGTATGAGAGCTTGAGTAAGGGAAACCAAAGTGAAGAGTTATATTATCATGTGCATAAAAACTTTTTGTATCACTTGGGAAAGTTATGTATTGCACAAGGAGAAAGAAATAGTATGATAAGGGAGAGGGCACCGCACATCATCAATTACACGACATTTGCTGATTTAGGTAAGACAATAGCGCATCTCCCAAAGGTATTTCTATTACTTCACGCATGAGTGAGATTGTTTCTCATTTTATTAGAGGATTTTATTTATGTACCAAAAAATTAAGCCTAGCAATAGGAATGTTTTTTTTACACACGTCTCGGTTCTTTCTCATCTTTGGGAGAGCATCTCAATTGATTTTGTAGGAGGCAACTTCCCTATGTCAAAGGAAATGTCATGATTATTTGTATAAAGTATGTGGTAGATAGGGTCTTTTAGAAAAATGTGTATTTTGATGGCACGTAATAAAACTATGCGCTGGAAAAAATTGCTAATATTTTCTTTTCAAAATGTATGGATCCATTTGGTCTTTCCTACTTATTATAAGTGATCGAGATTCTTGATTTGTTGGGAATTTTTGGTCAAAATTATGGGACATGATGGCTACAAAGTTGAAGAAAATTACAAAATTTCATCCTAGCAAAGAGCATGGTCAAACAGAGGGTGGTAAATAGAACCGTTATTCATCTTCTAAGAGGCTATTATGAAGCAAGCACTCTCAAGTTGTGGGACGAACAGTTACACTACATACAACATGCATACAACCAGGCAAAACATTCTTCCACAAATACATCGCCATTTGAGGCATGTTTTGGTTACTTGCCAATATCGCCATTGGACTTCATCTTTGAGAAAAATTTCGCTATAGAAGGACATAGTGACATACATAAGGCAAGAAAGTTCATTGAGAAAATTCAGTTGGTACATCACAGAATTTTAGAGCAACTTGAAAAAATCCCAAACGACTACAAAGAAGGCATGAAAAAACACCAAGTTGATCATAAATTCCAAGTTGGTGATGAATTTTGGAGTTGTAAATAAATGAGAAGGTTAGAGATAAAAAAATAAATAATCAGATGGTAGCTAAAATTGCAAATATTGGCTATTCGTCCATTATGATTTATCTATATATGAAAATTATTATAAATATCATAGAAATTGCTATTATTTTGGTATCTTTGATTAGTCATCAAGGCGTGTTAACTACTATTGATGATTTCTCACGAATATCTTGATGAACAGCAAGATCTATTTTCAATGAAAATAAAGAACTTAAAGAAGAAGATGATACTATCTGCAGACTGGTTAGAATTATGAAGAGTAGAAGTTTATTTCAACATTGAACAACTGATAGTATCTTTACAGATTAAAGAGCTACGATGAGGAGAAGACAAGTCTAGAAGCTGGTTTACGCTAAAATTTGAAAGGTATCGTCCTTTAAACTTAGGTAATGAATGAAATTTAGTATGGTTGTTCACAACTCATTTCATAAATCCGAGTTAGTATCGGTGTAATTATATCTATTTTCATTTTAATATGACAAAAATGAAGCGGAAACGGTACATGAATGAGGTGGAAAATGCTGATCAACTAACTTAGATAATATTACTAAGTTATTGATGAAATGTCAATTATTCGATCATTATATTATTGATGAAGTGAAAATTTTTATCGGTAAAATTTGTTGCTTCTATTAATGGTAGAAATTTTGGTTTTATTTGAAGTACAATTAATGGGGTAAATAATTGACAGCTAAATTTCATATTATACTACTTAGAGATAATAAATCAAATTTTGGATATATATATATATATATATATATATATATATATATATATATATATATATATATACATATACACACACACACACACACACACACACACAAACACACACACACACACACATATATATATATATATGTATATACATATACATATACATATACATATATATTATGGTTTGATATTAATTATAAACCACAGTTTTCAATCCACATCTGACGGATTTAACTAATAGTGGAGGAACCACCAACTGAGTTTGATGGAGGTATAACTTGGAGGTAGCTCCAAGTCTGGTGGCAAGGTCTACTATAAATTTCTATAAAATTATTATGGTCGGATCGAGAGTCGAACACATGACCTGGTGCACATCAATCAGACGGGCTACCGTCCCATCTACCACAGTGGTTCTTAACAATATGGAACCCTTCTTCATATTAAAGTTTGTGAATCTGATAGTTGGGGTGTAGGAGGAGGCTAGCCTCGTCCCATATGGCCAGTTGCCGAGAACTGAGTGCCAAAAGGCTTAACGGCGGAAGTTTTTAAAAGCGGATTAATTAAATTTTAAGATGTGGGTTATCCACGTTTATCCTTAAGATTAGCGCTAATAGCACTTAGTAATAAATACGAGTTTAACCATCCGATTAAGCATGATTAACCTTAATTAACCTAAAATTATCTTGACAGAAATTTAGGAGCGTGCCAAAACTGGAAAATTTTCCATTTTTGGAAAATTAACACGCAGTCTCCCCAAATTTAGTGGAGAAATTGGGGGAAATACAGTTTTGGACATAACTGATCCAATTTTCACCCAAAAAAATCTCAGGAAGAGGCATTCTTGGCTAATTGACATGTTGGGAACTCAATGAAGTAGGTTTCAGAGGTAGAAAAGGTCATCTACAGGTGTTTTAGTGCATTTGAATATTTTTGAAGGCCAGGGCCACCAGGTTTTGGGGCCATTGCCAGAGCATCCAGAGTCCAAATTCAGAAGAAAAAAAATAGTCATTTCTTGGAGATTATGATGTTTTAAACTCATTGGAATAGGTTCAAAGAGGATTGGAATCTTGTAACAACAATTTTAGCACATTTGAAGCTAATACAAAGGCCCACACTATGAAGCTGGACCAAGGAGATGTTGCCCAGGAGGGGTGAAATCCTTTATAAAAATTATGTGTGTTAAGTTCTGTTATGTGTGTTTGCTATTTTTATAATTGCTTATGTTCATGCATTTAAAATTGTCCTTTCTAAGCTTATGACAAACACATAATTTCACCAAGTATATTGATTTGACAATCACATGCTCATAGACAAACCTATGAAGAATAAGTAAAAATAAGCAAAGAGAAAATTATATCTAATATGATACTAGCATAGCAATAAATAGCAATCATTTCAAATCACATTTGCATAGAGCGAAGAGGAGCCATACCTGGCACAAATTTTCATAAACATTATTTGATTGCAGGTGGAACCCTGAGCCATTCAAGGAGGCAGTGGAACGATGATCTGAGCCACATTTTCAGAGGGCCCACAATTGTCCACTGTCCAAATTGGGAAAATTTTATATGGATACTACACCTCTTGACGATAGGAATCTGATGGTGCTATCTGTTTTTGCAATAGAGGTCTCCATTTTTTGCGCATTTTCCAGATTGGAGGTATAAGGGTGCTTTATGTGATTTTTCTTGTACTTCTTCTTTTTCTCACCACTTAATGAATGAAGGCCTACCCACTGTTGAGCAGGGCCTCGATACGTAGTCCGAATTGGACGAACTCCGTAATCAATTTTTGGTGTCTTGGTCTCATGTGTGTCATGGTCTCTTTGTTCTTCGTTTTATGTGTTTATGTTTCATGGTTTTGAAATTTTTTTTATATGTAATTCTTTAATGCATCTATAAGAAAAATATCTTGGATCGCCTATTTAACTTGAAGACAAATCTTAAGTCATTGTTTTGTTTTTTTCCTTATTTATTTTTCTATTTTCTATGATTTCTATTATCCTTGTTAGAGTTTATCACTAATATTTGGCTCGCTAGGAATCTGATTCGGGAATTGTGGATCTTTAAATGTGTTTCTCCCTTCTATGCATACCACCACCTATTACAACGATTGATTATCTATATCTGGCCTTATTTTATTTGTTTATTGAAAATCAAATAATATACATTACATGGTCACCCCCTGTGGTGTGTCGGAGATAAAAAATTACACCTAGAGTGGGAGGACTCATTATTCCTGAGTGAATGTAGACTTGAATCGTTTACGTGTGGGAATGATTTGAGCACCAACATTCTTTTGGCATTGTTGTCGGGTAGTTATTAGTTTAATTAGCAGATGACTGATTGTAACCCTGTTCAACCATGTATTTTATTTGGTTTGGTCTATCAACGCAACGTTCTTAATGGTTTATATGAACTATCTCTACAAGTTTCCCGAATGCATCAGGAATTAGCCAAAACTAGGAAGTCTTAGCATAGGAAGACGAACGAGCCCAACCAAATCCTAACACTCCTTAACGACAACAACCTATTAGAGCCTGAATCTATCTGTGGAAGTGAACGTCCGTTGCTACTAAGGTACTTTGTACGTTTTATGTTGTATGGATATATTAACTTAATCAGAGATAAATTTTCAAAGTTTTGTAATTAAAATTTCTTTATTTAGCGTTCTTATCTCCTAAAACCTAGATACCCCCCGAAGGTTAACTAGATCTACGTTTGAGATTATTAACTCTCCTCTAGAAGACCCTAAATTTCTTGTTACTATTGCCAATAGGAGAATATGTCTTAATGAAATCATACATAACCACCCCTTATCACCTAACCCTCGGATAGCCGGATCTTCCAGCTCTTCTCACTCCAGCCCTTGAGCTCTGACTTTAGCATCATCCTCTCAACATGAAAGCGCAACCTTTATTCACCCATTCACACCTCCAAAATTCTGACTCATTATCCTTACCATTCTTTCCATCCATCCCCTCCCTCTCCTCCACTTTCTCTTGTTTCTTCAGTTCCACCATTACCTTCGGTTCCTCCAGTTCCACCTCTCCCTCCTGTCCCTTCGGTCCTTCCACCCGTGAATGCTTGGGTGAATGCCCGATACCATCCCATTAATTTTCAGGGTCGTTTACATGACTTCCCCTAGAAATATGAAAAAAATATTCCTAATTCGATAATGAAGGTGATCGAACTGTCGAGGAGCACATGGTCAAATTCCAAGATTATTGTGAAAATATGGGGTTAGAATGTGACGATATTTGCATGATATTGTTTGTACAAATCCTCGAAGGTGATCCTCGCAAGTGGTTCAGAGCCTTGGCCCAAAACAACATAAAAACTATGGATAGACTTATTGAGATGTTTATTAAACAATATGGCATGAAGAAAAGAAATCAACTTTGGTTCACAAAATTTGTCGCTTTAAAGTTGAGGCCTGATGAATCTGTGTCGGATTTCAATAAAATGTTCACCGAGTGTTACAATCACTTACCACTTGTAGTTCAACCCTCCGATACAGTTGTTTTTGTAGCATATACTACTATGATTGATGATGATTTTTCTTATGCTCTACGAGAAAGAGAGCCTATGACATTGGCCGATGTACAATCCAAGGCTTGCTTTTGTGAGGAAAACCTTATTGCTATGGGAAAAATGGATCCTAAGGACACTAGGTCTGAAGGAAATAAAAATTTTGTCGATACCTCTCATCAGCTCCCTACTACTGCTTCTTTGCAAGAGCAGAAGATTGAGGAAATTTCCAAGCTTATAAAATCCTTGACAAATAAAATACAACAATTAGAAGCGGGAAATTTACCCTCCCCTCCTCATCATGAAAACCCTTTAGTCCAACCCAATTTCCATCCCATCCCCCAGAATCACAATACAAATTTTCCTCCTAGGAATCCAAATCCCTTTAATCGTCCTCATCTGTAGCAAGTGTTGTAGAAAGGGAAAAGGCCCGACGAGCCTCCCATCCAACCTCTTTTGAGAAATAATCCTAATCTTGTGAACGAATACAATGTTGATGCTTCCAATCAGCTCATCAATCTAGATGAAGGTGAGTATCCAAATGTGGATACTATAAATTCTTTCGATACACCCTTTCTGGATTGTCCTGAATATTTAGACCAAGAGTTTTGGGACCCCCAGCTACAGAGATCAGGGAACAATTGGAAACCCAATTCCAACATAAATATAACCTAAGACCAAGGAAGAATCAGGAGCCTCGTAAAAAATATCCCATTCAGGATCAACCGACCATTGGTAAGCCTACACAATCTCCCGACCCCAATCCTGTGGAGTTAGATGTCCCCCTATCGAAAATGTTCAAGTAAAAAACTAAGATAAATAAGCTTAGGATCAGTATGCCACTGACTAAGGTGGCAAATCTCCCCAATTATGAGCAGGAGATTGATGCCTTTCTTAACGGGTCCCATCAACCTCCACAGGAAATGGAATTAACTGATGTTATTAATGTCCAAGACGATGCTCCAAAGATTTCCCTTGGGCCCTATTATCCATGATAACACTTAGGTTTGTCTTTGAGTCAATTTGGTTAAGTTAGTTAGGGTTTAAAGTTTTTCTTCAAAATAATTACATGTACAAAGGTCATCTTTATCATAAAGCCAATTTGTAAGGTCATTATGAATTTTAGTGGGTGTAAACATTAAGGTGAAAATAAAAAAACTCCATGTGTCTTAGACTCATTTGGTCATAATTAGAAATTTGACAGTTCAACAAACTTTCGCAACAACTCCAGTTAGAAAAGCTCACGGTTTTCTACAGAAGTTCCTGACACTTCCGTAGCAGATTTGCATTCTTGAACACTAATTTCACTAAAGAAGTCTACTATTGTGTTTACGGTAATGAAAAGGTGAAATTTTTAGAAACAATCATGGTCAGAGTCATGTGAGTCATGATTACATGTCATTTTTCTTATCCCTCATTCCAAAAATGCATACACCTTATAGATTCATTCCAATTTTTGTCCCCTTCCCCTTTTTGAAATAGTTTGCTGCCATAAGCTCGATTTCCTTCTTATTTGAGTTTTTCTTGTTGTCCATATATCGGTCCTATAGTCTTATGAGTCAGTCTAGTTGTCTTTAGAGTATGTATCTAGGTGTCATAGTTTCTTTTGTTGTCTTTGGGATATTTGCAGTTGTTAAAGAAGCAGCTCACTGCGTGTTGAAGCCATGGCAGCTCAGAGGAAGAAATATTAAGGAGGGTCAGTGGTGAGATACGAACCAAGGGATATGAAATTACTGGAAGAAGACCCTACATTCACCCAAGGATTTCCAACGTGGGGATGCCTTTGATTCTGTCAGAAGCTGCAGGGTTACCATTGGCAAATTGCTAAATATTTTTCCATTAATTTTATAAGGACAAACACTGCCTTTGCATAGAATGATGAAGCACATGTACAAGAGGAAAATATGGTTAAAAGCATGTAGGAGAAGGTTGCAGGGGAAATTCATAGCTTTAGAAATAAAAATTGAAATGATCCAAGCTAAACTTTTGAAGAAGGGTCTCAAGATTGTTGTTGAAATTGATGGCATTCCATGAACATGGTAAAATCATAAATTTTTTCTTATGCCGTGGAAAATCAACATTTTTAGTAATATATAAACTTGTATAGGCAATTAGAAATGACTTAAAGGTGAAAAAAATCTCAAAATTACAAAATCTCAAAAATCAGGCATTTTCGTAACAACTCTCCATATTAAAGGTGAATATTTGCAACGGATATGTTGTAGCTTTCCATGGAAGAAAAGAAAAGTTTAAAATTCAGCAATGGGAGTACTTGAAGTGTATTTATTTAGCTTATAAACATCAAAGAATACCCTATAACTATCATAAAGATCAAATGATTTTCATAAAGTTGTTTTTTTTCATTTGCTACCAAACTACCCATACTCTATTTTTTCTAGTGTGATGAAGATTTAAATGAATTTTTGGGCAATAAAACAGTATGATGATGGATTAGAAATAGGTCAAATGTGTCCACATAAAAAATTTCAAGGAGGATAAGTCTTTTCTGGAAAATAGTCAAACTCAGAAATTCTGTTGGGTGTGGAGCCTGATTATCTTGTTTACTTTGTATCACAGCATTGGACCCCTGTACCTTAAAAGGGGCGGCAATGCTGCCCGTAATTAATCGCTGCCATGGGGGGTCCAGGGGGGGCGGCAGCGCTTTTCGGAGCCCCCCCCTGGCGAGGGTTTTCGGGGGCAGCGCCCCCGAAGCTAAAAACAGATGTAAAATTGCCTTGTAAAAGTATATTAATTTCTAGTCAATATGGGCCATTCATTAGGCAAATGATCTGACGGTAGAAGTTATGTTTAGATTAGGGTTTTTTTTCCCTAGAAGGAAACCCCTCGCTTTTATGAGAGCATTGTATTACGGCTGTGTATTGTGTGTGTATTCTCGGAGCGAGAAACAGAGAGGGAGACTGTGAGAAAGAACAGAGGATATTACAGCTGATCTGCTGTAGGTTTTGTCTTTTCATTTTGCTGGATAATAGAAAGGAAGGACTGGTTGTTCGGGGTGGACGTAGCCCAAACTGGGTGAACCACATATATCTGTGTCTCTCTAGTTTTATGTGTTTTTTGTGTGCTTGTATTTTCCGCATATTTTATGTGTTGCATTTCTCCATAATATATAATTTTATAACAACTGGTATCAGAGCCGAAGGTATATTTGGCTGATAAACTCACAGGAAAGAAGGGTTCTTGGTTCAAGTGGGACCAATGGCGGACGATGGTAAGTTTAGGGTCGAGAAATTTAACGGCCAAAACTTCCTGTTGTGGAAGATGCAGATGGAATATTATCTGTATCAGAAAGATCTATACCTACCATTGAGCGGGAAAACAAAGAAGCCGGCGGCCATGAAAGACGCGGAATAGAACATTCTCGATAGAAAGGCACTCGGAACAGTACGGTTGTGTCTTGCGGCATTAGTCGCCTTCAATATTTCGAAGGAAACAACAACAAAGGTTTTGATGCAGACGTTGGCGAAACTATATGAAAAACCCTCGGCCTCAAACAAGGTATTTCTTATGAAACGACTATTTAATATGAAGATGTTGGAAGGTGGATCTGTTGCAGACCATTTAAATGAATTTAATACAGTTACCAGTCAGTTAAGTTCTGTAGGGGTAAACTTTGATGACGAAGTTAGAGCTCTATTATTCTTGTGCTCATTTCCAGAGAGTTGGAATGGTTTAGTAATGGCCATTAGTAACTCTGTCTATGGATCTAGTACTTTAAAGTTTGATGATGTTGTTGGTGCTATCCTTAGCGAGGAAATGCAACGGAAAAGCTTTGGTGAGACATCAGGTAATGCCTTGAGTGCAGAGTCTAGGGGAAGAAGAATGGAAAGAGGAAAGAGCTCGGGATATTGCAGTAAATCAAGGAAAGGCAGATCCAAGTCCATATCAGGGATAGTGTGCTGGAATTGCGGAAAGAAAGGACACCTAAAGAAAGACTGTAGATATCGGAAGGGAAAAGAAGGAGACACACAGCAAGAAAACAATCATGAAGCAAATGTGACAGGTGATGTGTTACAATATGCTTTGATTCTTTCTTTCGAAAATGTTAGAATTCTTGGGTTGTAGATTCAGGGGCTTCATTCCATGCCACACCTGATAAGAAATATTTTCATGACTATGTTCAAGGAGATTTTGGACAAGTTCGTTTGGGTGATGATAAAACCTGTAAAATTGTTGGAATGGGAAAAGTTCTTGTAAAACAACAGAATGGAAACCAATGGCTACTAAAGGAGGTAAGGCATGTTCCAGATCTGAAGAAAAATCTGATTTCAACAGGGCAGTTAGGCAGTGAAGGTTGTGTGACAACTTTCATAGATAAAACTTGGAAGGTCACCAAAGGAGCCTTGGTAATAGAAAAAGGCGAAAAGGTTGGTACATTTTATTTATGCAATGGTATTTCTAACTCTGTTAATTCTTTAACTTCCAAAGGAGAAGATGCAGCATTATGGCATCATAGGCTCGGACACATGAGTGAGAAGGGAATGAATATTCTTCACTCAAGAAATTTGTTGCCAGGTTTGAAGAATGTTGATTTGGATTTCTGTGAAAATTGCATTTATGGAAAACAAAAGAGAGTCAGATTTCTCGGAGTTGGGAAAGAAAAGAAGAGCGAAAAATTGGAGCTTGTGCATATAGATGTATGGGGACCTGCTCAGGTATCATCTCTTGGTGGCTCTCGTTATTATGTTACTTTTATTGATGATGCAACTAGAAAAACATGGATTTATTTTATTCAGAATAAATCTGATGTATTTGATACTTTCAAGAAATGGAAAGCTTTGGTTGAGATTGAGACAGGAAAGAAGTTGAAGTGTCTCAGATCAGACAATGGAGGTTTATATTGCATCAAAGAGTTTGATAGGTACTGTTCAAAGCATGGAATTCGTAGAGAGAAGACAGTTCCAAGAACACCACAAGAAAATGGTGTGTCAGAAAGGATGAACAGAACAATCATGGAGCATGCAAGGTGCATGAGATTGCATGCGGGATTGCCTTTACAATTTTGGGCAGATGCTGTAGATACTGTTGTTTATCTAATAAACAGAGGGCCTTCAAGTTCCTTGGATGGTGGTATTCCAGAGGAAGCATGGACAGGTAAAAAGGTAAACTACTGTTTTTTAAAGCCTTTTGGTTGTGAGGCCTTTGTCCATATTAATAAAGAAAACGGAACAAAGCTTGAGGCAAAATCAAAGAAATGTACCTTTATTGGATATGGTGCTAATGATTTTGGTTATCGCTTATATGATTATGAAAATCACAAAATCATTAGGAGCAGAGATGTAATATTCAATGAAAAGGTCTTGTATAAGAATCAGTTGCAGGAAAAGAAACAGGAAAAATAAAGCAAGGAATAAACAGTTCTTGATGAGATAACTGAAAAAGTAAAGGTGCCTAAAAATAATAATAATCAAGAACCACAGCAGCAGCGACCACCACAACAGCAACAGGCACCTCAAACACCTGAAACTGGTGTTAGAAGATCTACCAGGATAAGTAGACCCCCTGAACGATACTCTCCTTCATTATAATATTTATTGTTGACTGATTCTGGTGAACCTGAATGTTATGAAGAAGCAATGTAGGTTGAAAGCAGGAAGAAGTGGGAGTTAGCCATGGAAGAAGAGATGGACTCCTTAATCCATAACCAGACTTGGGACTTAGTCAGGTTGCCTGCAGGTAAAACTACATTGCAGAATAAATGCGTTTACAGGCTGAAGGAAGAAGATGGAGGAAAACAGAGGTACAAAGCTAGACTTGTGGTGAAGGGGTTTGCACAGAAGAAATGTATTGATTTTGATGAAATATTTTCTCCTGTTGTTAAAATGAATTCAATCAGAACTATTTTAAGTCTTGTAGCAGCGGGAGATTTACATCTTGAACAGTTAGATGTAAAGACAACATTTCTCCATGGAGATCTGGAGGAAGAGATATACATGCAGCAACCAGAAGGATATGAGTTAAAAGGGAAAGAAAAATTGGTGTGAAGGTTAAAGAAGAGCTTGTATGGTTTAAAAAAGGCTCCAAGGTAGTGGTATCTAAAATTTGACAAGTTCTTGTCTGAACAAGGTTATACTAGATGTCACTCTGATCATTGTGTTTATCTAAAAAGGATAAATGATGGTATCTATATTATATTGTTATTGTATGTAGATGACATGCTTGTTGCAGGGTCTAACATGCAGGAAATAAATGTGCTCAAAAGAAAATTGGCAAATTCAGTTGCAATGAAGGATTTGGGAGCTGCAAAACAAATCCTTGGTATGAGGATAACTAGAGACAGGAAAAATCGCAAATTAACACTGTCTCATAATGAGTACATAGAAAAGGTGTTGAAAAGATTTAATATGCACGATGCAAAACCTGTTAGTACACCTTTTGCTAGCCATTTCAAACTTAGTAAGGAGATGTGCCCAAAGACCCAAGAAGACATGGATTATATGTCTAAAGTTCCATATGCATCAGCAATTGGAAGCTTAATGTATGCAATGGTCTGCACAAGGCCTGATATTGCACATGCAGTGGGAGTTGTAAGTAGGTACATGAAAAATCCAGGAAAAGAACATTGGATGGCAGTAAAATGGATTCTCAGATATTTGAGAGGTACCACAAATCAAGCATTATGCTTTGGTGGTTCAAACATTGCTCTACGGGGATATGTTGATGCAGATATGGCAGGTGACAGAGATAACAGGAGGAGCACTACAGGATATGTATTTACTGTAGGTGGAACAGATGTCAGTTGGGTTTCAAAAATCCAAAGTGTTGTTGCACTTTCAACAACAGAAGCCGAGTATGTTGCTGCTACAGAGGCTAGTAAAGAAATGATTTGGTTACAAAGGTTTATGGATGAATTGGGTAAGAAGCATGATATGAGCACACTATACAGTGATAGCCAAAGTGCTATTCATCTTGCAAATAAGTCAGCATTTCATTCCAGGACTAAACACATACATCTCAAGTACCATTTCATACGGTCAGTATTGGAAGATGGAGAGTTGAAGCTGGAAAAGATACACACTAGCCAGAATCCTGCAGATATGCTAACAAAAGTTGTAACCATTGAGGAACTGAGAACATGCTCGGTTTCAATTGGTCTTCAAGAATGACGATGAAGATGAGAAACAACCAGGTCCAAAGAGGAGTCATTGTCCAGAAAATGAAGTAGTGGTGGAGTTGCTACAATCAGTCTCCAAGTGGGAGATTGTTGGGTGTGGAGCTTTGATTATCTTGTTTACTTTGTATCACAGCATTGGACCCTGTGCCTTAAAAGAGGCAACGCCACCGTGGTGTCGCTTAAAGTGGGGGGTCAGAGGAGGGGCGGCAGCGATTTTCGGAGCCCCCCCCTGGCGGGGGTTTTCGGGGGCAGCACCCCCGAAGCTAAAAACAGATGTAAAATTTCCTTGTAAAAGTATAGTAATTTCTAGTCAATCTGGGCCGTTCATTAGGCAAATGATCTGACGGTAGAAGTTATGTTTCGATTAGGGTTTTTTGCCCTAGAAGGCAACCCCTCGCTTTTATGAGGGCATTGTATTGCGGCTGTGTATTGTGTGTGTATTCTCAGAGCAAGAAACAGAGAGGGAGACTGTGAGAAATAACAGAGGATATTACAGCTGATCTACTGTAGGTTTTGTCTTTTCATTTTGTTGGATAATAGAAAGGAAGGATTGGCTGTTCGGGGTGGACGTAGCCCAAACTAGGTGAACCACGTATATCTGTGTCTCTCTGGTTTTATGTGTTTTTTGTGTGCTTGTATTTTCCTCATATTTTATGTGTTGCATTGCTCCATAATATATAATTTTCTAACAAATTCAATAGCAAATTAAATTATAAAAACAAAATATTTGCTACGGAAGTTTTGGAAATGACTATCTAGTAGTCAGCTTCAAGATCACTTTATAACCAAATGGAAAGAAATTTTGAAAATATGAAAGATTATTTTCTTCAGCACGAGCTCATCTACAAAAGCCTCTCTCACGTTTTTCACAACTATCAGGGTTTGTAAAATACACACTTATCTTTGAGGCCAATTTTATAGAATTTTTCCTAGCGAGATTTGTTGCAGAAATTTGAAATTCGACTTGGTGGAGGTCTAGCTCAGAAGATAAACTGGTCAACCTCCACATGGTAGCTAACACATCAACCATCCAACACATCAGCAGTTATTTATAATCGATAAGGTTCATGAGTAGAAATTGTTGAAATATTAAATGATGGGAGACTCCTTTTTGTATACAAAATATGTTGAAACAGAAATATCCCTAAAAAGGATCCATTGTTTTGTAATTTAACTAGAATTAGGTCTCTTAGTAAGGCCTTGAGTCTGGCCCAGGTGGCAGTGGCCTCACTCTATAGATGTGATTTTTTTTTTTACTTTGGGAAGTTGATGAATGTTACAAGAGACACTTTTGTAATCTTTTCTTCATGAGCTAATATACATTTTGCAGCAGATTGTCTTTAAAACTTAGATGATTTTTGGCTTATGTAATTTTTATCTCCATATTGTGCATATTATTATTAGTTTCATGGAAATTTGATCACTTTGAATTCATATTAGATTCTCCAACTTCCTTCATTTGTTGTGTTTTACTGTAAAATTTTATGTTTAAGCCAATTTGCCTCAGATTCCATGAACACAATTTGATTGTAATTTAATTTCCTTAGCTGACTCCATGCCCAATGGTGGCTATCAACACATTCTTTCACATGCATAATCACATGAAAGTACATAGTTATCCATCTTATGTTTTAATCTTTATACAAAAAATTTATAATATTTTGATGGAGCCCTCTCAAACTGGAAGGGCTAACTTCGAGTTAAAAGTTGGCTTGAAATAGTTATGCTAGGTTGATGGTTGACACAACACAACTTGTTTCGGCCCATTGACAACATTTTGGTGCGTCTGTTGGAAGCCAAAAAGCTCCATTTCCCATATTTTCTTTGAGTCTCTTCATTATGACTCCTGAGGATAACACAAAATCATATTTTTATTTTGAAGGTTGTGATATTACCCTCGCGACTCCAATCTCAAAAGATACAGAATATCAAAGCTTCATGGTGACTCCACTTCTTTAGGATCAGTAGCTGGAAGAAGTTCTAAGATGAGTTCTAATGGAAGACGAAACACCATGTATTCGACTATGGATCGGTCTCACACCTATGGTTTTCCAAATCCTATGCCTTTTGTTGATTGGTCAACACGTCTTCCCATGTTCAAAGATGAAAAGAAAGATGTTGTTGGTCTGCATTTGGTTAAATTCCATATACATGTATGTGCAGTGAGAGTTGAGTTTCTTGAGGATTGTCTCATGAATATGTTTATGGATACCCTAGAAGACAAAGTTAGATATGGTATGAAGGGTTGAAATCAGGAAGCTTGTGTTCTCTTAAGGATTTCCATATAATATTTTTTGACCATTATGGGAAGTCTTATCCTTCATCACCATTTTTTCAAGACTTTTGTAATCTTTGGAAAGGTTTTATTCAATATATTAAAAGTATTGATGATTATGTATAATGTCTAGATGAGGAGGAGATATTAGAGGCACTTTATGAATTTTCTTCACAAGCTAGTTGTCATGATGATCAAGAAAGTTTCCAACAAGTAGATGTTTCTTCTTTAGTTGGAGATGAAATGGATCAGCAATTTGATAGTCAAGTCATATTACATGAAATTTATGAGGATTTGCAGCCTTTTCAATCTATATGCAGTCAAAGGTATGAGCCAAATCATTCAATTTTTTTTCAGCCCATTCCTTTTTTGATATTGTATGTCAAGAAGAAACTCCTCAAGCTCAGGTTTTTTAAAATACATGCATGAAAATTTTGAATAGTGAGGTAACATGTCAAGAAAGTTCATTTTTAGGTAAACTTAGGCTACATGAAGAGATGAATATACAAGTTTTACCTATTATATTTTTGGATCATCAAAATGACATGGGTGATATGCATAAAGTTGTTTGTATAGGAGATGTTAGTGTTCATAATCAAGATGACAGTCCTTAAGCAAAACTACCAAAGATTATATATGATTTGTTTGATAAGAAAAATATTAGTTTTGATGCACATGATATGGATGTCATGTTTGAAGATGTTCAAGGATGTATGGATGGTTTTATTGATTTACACGAAATGGAAGACAAATCTATTGCTGCCTTTTTATTTGATGATAATATTGGAAATAAAGAAATGGGATAAAAGAAGCCATAAATTATGAATGAATTCAGCCCTCATGGTTTTCCTCATCAAGAAGAGGTGATTTTTCATGATTATCAAGATCCTTTGGTAATTTTATTCTAGTCATCAGTGAAGGTGGAATTTCTTTCATTTATAAGTTCAAGCTATGGATTCAAATTTTATTCTGAGTTGCCAATAAATGGCCCACTTAAGAACAGTCAAGAAGCCCAGGTGTTGGATCAAATCTTTGAATGTACTATACTGGAGGTTTCATATTGCTTGAGTTAAGTAGGTGGATTTTCAGATGTTAGAATAGGGTTATTGGTACATAAATAAGATTTTTGGGCAAGCATTTCCTTCAGCTTTAGGCTACATTTTGTAGTTGTCAGTTTCAGTTTGTACATCAGTTTCATATCATATTGCAGTAGTAGTAGTTAGTTTCCAGTTGGTTTGCAGTTTTCTTTTCAGTTTGGTGAATGGGCTTGAATGTAGTTTTCAAATTGGGATCAACCTAATGGTCAGGCACTGGAGCTGTTGGTTCTTTGTTGCACGAAAGGGTGCAACATCCCCATTGGAGCCATTGTTATCCATGATAACACTTAGGTTTGTCTTTGAGTCAATTTGGTTAAGTTAGTTAGGGTTTAAAGTTTTTCTTCAAAATAATTACATGTACAAAGGTCATCTTTATCATAAAGCCAATTTGTAAGGTCATTATGAATTTTAGTGGGTGTAAACATTAAGGTGAAAATAAAAAAACTCCATGTGTCTTAGACTCATTTGGTCATAATTAGAAATTTGACAGTTCAACAAACTTTCGCAACAACTCCAGTTAGAAAAGCTCACGGTTTTCTACAGAAGTTCCTGACACTTCCGTAGCAGATTTGCATTCTTGAACACTAATTTCACTAAAGAAGTCTACTATTGTGTTTACGGTAATGAAAAGGTGAAATTTTTAGAAACAATCATGGTCAGAGTCATGTGAGTCATGATTACATGTCATTTTTCTTATCCCTCATTCCAAAAATGCATACACCTTATAGATTCATTCCAATTTTTGTCCCCTTCCCCTTTTTGAAATAGTTTGCTGCCATAAGCTCGATTTCCTTCTTATTTGAGTTTTTCTTGTTGTCCATATATCGGTCCTATAGTCTTATGAGTCAGTCTAGTTGTCTTTAGAGTATGTATCTAGGTGTCATAGTTTCTTTTGTTGTCTTTGGGATATTTGCAGTTGTTAAAGAAGCAGCTCACTGCGTGTTGAAGCCATGGCAGCTCAGAGGAAGAAATATTAAGGAGGGTCAGTGGTGAGATACGAACCAAGGGATATGAAATTACTGGAAGAAGACCCTACATTCACCCAAGGATTTCCAACGTGGGGATGCCTTTGATTCTGTCAGAAGCTGCAGGGTTACCATTGGCAAATTGCTAAATATTTTTCCATTAATTTTATAAGGACAAACACTGCCTTTGCATAGAATGATGAAGCACATGTACAAGAGGAAAATATGGTTAAAAGCATGTAGGAGAAGGTTGCAGGGGAAATTCATAGCTTTAGAAATAAAAATTGAAATGATCCAAGCTAAACTTTTGAAGAAGGGTCTCAAGATTGTTGTTGAAATTGATGGCATTCCATGAACATGGTAAAATCATAAATTTTTTCTTATGCCGTGGAAAATCAACATTTTTAGTAATATATAAACTTGTATAGGCAATTAGAAATGACTTAAAGGTGAAAAAAATCTCAAAATTACAAAATCTCAAAAATCAGGCATTTTCGTAACAACTCTCCATATTAAAGGTGAATATTTGCAACGGATATGTTGTAGCTTTCCATGGAAGAAAAGAAAAGTTTAAAATTCAGCAATGGGAGTACTTGAAGTGTATTTATTTAGCTTATAAACATCAAAGAATACCCTATAACTATCATAAAGATCAAATGATTTTCATAAAGTTGTTTTTTTTCATTTGCTACCAAACTACCCATACTCTATTTTTTCTAGTGTGATGAAGATTTAAATGAATTTTTGGGCAATAAAACAGTATGATGATGGATTAGAAATAGGTCAAATGTGTCCACATAAAAAATTTCAAGGAGGATAAGTCTTTTCTGGAAAATAGTCAAACTCAGAATTCAATAGCAAATTAAATTATAAAAACAAAATATTTGCTACGGAAGTTTTGGAAATGACTATCTAGTAGTCAGCTTCAAGATCACTTTATAACCAAATGGAAAGAAATTTTGAAAATATGAAAGATTATTTTCTTCAGCACGAGCTCATCTACAAAAGCCTCTCTCACGTTTTTCACAACTATCAGGGTTTGTAAAATACACACTTATCTTTGAGGCCAATTTTATAGAATTTTTCCTAGCGAGATTTGTTGCAGAAATTTGAAATTCGACTTGGTGGAGGTCTAGCTCAGAAGATAAACTGGTCAACCTCCACATGGTAGCTAACACATCAACCATCCAACACATCAGCAGTTATTTATAATCGATAAGGTTCATGAGTAGAAATTGTTGAAATATTAAATGATGGGAGACTCCTTTTTGTATACAAAATATGTTGAAACAGAAATATCCCTAAAAAGGATCCATTGTTTTGTAATTTAACTAGAATTAGGTCTCTTAGTAAGGCCTTGAGTCTGGCCCAGGTGGCAGTGGCCTCACTCTATAGATGTGATTTTTTTTTTTACTTTGGGAAGTTGATGAATGTTACAAGAGACACTTTTGTAATCTTTTCTTCATGAGCTAATATACATTTTGCAGCAGATTGTCTTTAAAACTTAGATGATTTTTGGCTTATGTAATTTTTATCTCCATATTGTGCATATTATTATTAGTTTCATGGAAATTTGATCACTTTGAATTCATATTAGATTCTCCAACTTCCTTCATTTGTTGTGTTTTACTGTAAAATTTTATGTTTAAGCCAATTTGCCTCAGATTCCATGAACACAATTTGATTGTAATTTAATTTCCTTAGCTGACTCCATGCCCAATGGTGGCTATCAACACATTCTTTCACATGCATAATCACATGAAAGTACATAGTTATCCATCTTATGTTTTAATCTTTATACAAAAAATTTATAATATTTTGATGGAGCCCTCTCAAACTGGAAGGGCTAACTTCGAGTTAAAAGTTGGCTTGAAATAGTTATGCTAGGTTGATGGTTGACACAACACAACTTGTTTCGGCCCATTGACAACATTTTGGTGCGTCTGTTGGAAGCCAAAAAGCTCCATTTCCCATATTTTCTTTGAGTCTCTTCATTATGACTCCTGAGGATAACACAAAATCATATTTTTATTTTGAAGGTTGTGATATTACCCTCGCGACTCCAATCTCAAAAGATACAGAATATCAAAGCTTCATGGTGACTCCACTTCTTTAGGATCAGTAGCTGGAAGAAGTTCTAAGATGAGTTCTAATGGAAGACGAAACACCATGTATTCGACTATGGATCGGTCTCACACCTATGGTTTTCCAAATCCTATGCCTTTTGTTGATTGGTCAACACGTCTTCCCATGTTCAAAGATGAAAAGAAAGATGTTGTTGGTCTGCATTTGGTTAAATTCCATATACATGTATGTGCAGTGAGAGTTGAGTTTCTTGAGGATTGTCTCATGAATATGTTTATGGATACCCTAGAAGACAAAGTTAGATATGGTATGAAGGGTTGAAATCAGGAAGCTTGTGTTCTCTTAAGGATTTCCATATAATATTTTTTGACCATTATGGGAAGTCTTATCCTTCATCACCATTTTTTCAAGACTTTTGTAATCTTTGGAAAGGTTTTATTCAATATATTAAAAGTATTGATGATTATGTATAATGTCTAGATGAGGAGGAGATATTAGAGGCACTTTATGAATTTTCTTCACAAGCTAGTTGTCATGATGATCAAGAAAGTTTCCAACAAGTAGATGTTTCTTCTTTAGTTGGAGATGAAATGGATCAGCAATTTGATAGTCAAGTCATATTACATGAAATTTATGAGGATTTGCAGCCTTTTCAATCTATATGCAGTCAAAGGTATGAGCCAAATCATTCAATTTTTTTTCAGCCCATTCCTTTTTTGATATTGTATGTCAAGAAGAAACTCCTCAAGCTCAGGTTTTTTAAAATACATGCATGAAAATTTTGAATAGTGAGGTAACATGTCAAGAAAGTTCATTTTTAGGTAAACTTAGGCTACATGAAGAGATGAATATACAAGTTTTACCTATTATATTTTTGGATCATCAAAATGACATGGGTGATATGCATAAAGTTGTTTGTATAGGAGATGTTAGTGTTCATAATCAAGATGACAGTCCTTAAGCAAAACTACCAAAGATTATATATGATTTGTTTGATAAGAAAAATATTAGTTTTGATGCACATGATATGGATGTCATGTTTGAAGATGTTCAAGGATGTATGGATGGTTTTATTGATTTACACGAAATGGAAGACAAATCTATTGCTGCCTTTTTATTTGATGATAATATTGGAAATAAAGAAATGGGATAAAAGAAGCCATAAATTATGAATGAATTCAGCCCTCATGGTTTTCCTCATCAAGAAGAGGTGATTTTTCATGATTATCAAGATCCTTTGGTAATTTTATTCTAGTCATCAGTGAAGGTGGAATTTCTTTCATTTATAAGTTCAAGCTATGGATTCAAATTTTATTCTGAGTTGCCAATAAATGGCCCACTTAAGAACAGTCAAGAAGCCCAGGTGTTGGATCAAATCTTTGAATGTACTATACTGGAGGTTTCATATTGCTTGAGTTAAGTAGGTGGATTTTCAGATGTTAGAATAGGGTTATTGGTACATAAATAAGATTTTTGGGCAAGCATTTCCTTCAGCTTTAGGCTACATTTTGTAGTTGTCAGTTTCAGTTTGTACATCAGTTTCATATCATATTGCAGTAGTAGTAGTTAGTTTCCAGTTGGTTTGCAGTTTTCTTTTCAGTTTGGTGAATGGGCTTGAATGTAGTTTTCAAATTGGGATCAACCTAATGGTCAGGCACTGGAGCTGTTGGTTCTTTGTTGCACGAAAGGGTGCAACATCCCCATTGGAGCCATTGTTATCCATGATAACACTTAGGTTTGACTTTGAGTCAATTTGGTTAAGTTAGTTAGGGCTTTAAGTTTTTCTTCAAAATAATTACATGTACAAAGGTCATCTTTGTCATAATGCCTGTTTGTAAGGTCATTATGAATTTTAATGGGTGTCAACGTTAAGGTGAAAATAAAAACTCCATGTGTCTTAGGCTCATTTGGTTATAATTAGCAATATGACAATTCAAAAAACTTTCACAACAACTCCAGTTAGAAAATCTCGGAATTTTCTACAGAAGTTCCTGACACTTCCAGAGCAGATTTTCCTTCCCAAACAGTGATTTCGCTACGTAAGTTTGTTGTTGTGGTAATGGTAAGGGAAAGGTGAAATTTTTAGAAACAATCCTATTCAGAGTCATGTGATTCATGATTACATGTCATTTTTCTTATCCCTCATTCCAAAAATGAGTACACCTTATAGATTCATTCCCATTTTCGTCCTCTTTCCATTTTTGAAATATTTTGTTGTCATAAGCTTAGTTTCCTTCTTATTATAGATGTTCTTGTTGTCCTTAGTTAAGTCATGTTGTCTTTTGAGCTGGTCTATTTGTCTTTAGGGTAGTTTTGTAGGTGTCATAGCTTCTTTTGTTGTCTTTGGGATATTGGAAACTGTCAAAGAAGCATCTCACTTCATGTTGAAGCCATGACAACTAAGAGGAAGAAATATAAAGGAGTTTATGTTGAGATATGAACCAATGGATATGAAATTACTGGAATAATACCCTACATTCACCCAAGCATCTTCCAGCGTGGGGTGCCTTCGATTCTGTCATAAGCTGCAGGGTTAGCATGGGAAAATTGCTAAAGATTTTGCCATTAATTTTGTAGAGACAGACATTACCTTTGCATAAAATGATGAAGTGCATGTGCAATAGGAAAAAATGGTTACAAGAATATAGGATAAGGTTGCAGGGGAAAATCAAAGCTTTAGAAACACAAATTGAAATGATCCAAACTGAACTTTTGAAGAAGGGTCTCAAGATTGTTGCTGAAATTGATGGCACTCCGTGAACAGGGTAATATCATAATATTTTGCTTATGTTGTGGAAAATAAATATTTTTAGGAATATGCAGGCTTGTATATGCTATTAGAAATGACTTGAAGGTGGAAAATATCTCAAAAAGATAAAATCTCAAAAAAATAGGCAATTTTGTAGCAACTCTCCATATTGAATGTGAATATTTGCTACGAATTTGCTGTAGCTTTCCATGGAAGTAAAGACAAGCTTAAAATTAAGAAATGGGAGTGATAAAAGTATGTGTTTAGCTTATAAATTTCAAATAAGACCCTATAACTATCAGAAAGATCAAATGATTTGCAAAAACATATTTTCTAGCATTTGCTACCAAACTTCCTATACTCTGTTTTTTCCAGCGTGATGAAGATTTAAATGAATTTTTGGGAAATTAAATAATAAAATTATGGATAAGAAACAATTCAAAGGTGTCCACGTAAAAATTTTCAATGAGGATAAGTATTTTTTTGGAAAATATTCAAACACAGAAATTTGATAGAAAATTCAGTTATACAAACAAATTATTTGCTACGAAAGTTCTGGAAATGACTATTTTAGTAGTCCACTTCAAGCTCACTTTTTGACCAAATGGAAAGGAAATTTTGAAATCTAAAATATTTTTTCTTCAGCACGAGCTCATCTACAAGATCCTCTCTCAGTTTTTGCATATCTATAAGGGTTTGGAAAATACGCACTTATCTTTGAGGCCTATTTTACAAAAAATTTCCTAGCCAGATTTGTTGCAAAATTTTGAAATTAGACTTAGTGGAGGTCCATATCAGCAAGTCAATTGGTCAACCTCCATGTGGAATCTAGCACGTCAACCATCCACCACATCACCAGTTAGTTATATTCGATAAGGGTCATGAGTAGAAATTGTTGAAATATTAAATGATGGGAGACTCGTTTTTGTATACAAACTCTGTTGAAACATAATATCCCTAAAAAGGCTCCATTGTTTTGTAATTTAACTAGAATTAGGTCTCTTAGTAAGGAATTGAGTCTGGACTAGGCGGTAGTGGCCTCACTCTATATATGTGAAGTTTTTTTACTTTGAGAAGTTAATGAATATTACGAGAGCCACTTTTGTAATATTTTCTTCATGTGCTAATATACATTTTGCAGCAGATTGTCTTTAAACTTGAGATCCTTTTTGGATTATGTGTTTTTTATCTCCATATTGTGTATATTGTTATCATTTTCATGGAAATTTGATCACTTGGAATTCATATTAGATGCTCCAACCTCCTTCATTTGCTATGTTTTACTGTAAAATCTTGTGTTTAAGCCAATTTGCCTCAGCTTCCAAGAAGACAATTTGTTTGTAATTGAATTTCCTTAGCTAACTCCATGCCCAATGGTGGCTCTCAACACATTGTTTCACCTACATAATCACATGAAAGTACAGAGTTATCCATTTGATGTTTTAAGCTTTATACAGAAAACTTATAAGTAATTTGAGAGATCCCTCTCAGACTGAAAGGGCTAGCTTCTAGTTAAAATATGGTTTGAAATAGTTATGCTAGGTTGATGATTGACACAGCCCAACTTGTTCCAACCTAGTGATAAAATTTTGGTGTGTCTACCGGGAACCGAAAAGCTCCATTTACCAGATTTTCTTTGAGTCTCTTCATTTTTCTTCCTTAGGGTAACCGGAAATTAGAGTTTTATTTTGAAGGTTGTGATATTACCCTGGCGACTCTAATCTCAAAAGATATAGATGATCAAAGCTTAATGGTGACTCCACTGCTTGAAGATCAGTATCTTGAATAAGTTCCAAGTTGATTTATACTACAAGAATAAATGTCGGGTATGCTCATTTGGATCAACCTCACATCTATAGTTTTCCAAATCCTATGTCTTGTGTTGATTGGTCAACCCATCTTCCCATGTTCAAAGATGAAAAGAAAGATGATGATGGTCTGCATTTGGTTAAATTCCATATACATGTATGTAGACTGGGGGTTGAGTTTCTTAAGGATTGTCTCATGAAGATATTTATGGCTACCCTAGAAGATAAAGCTAGAGTATGGTATGAAGGGTTGAAATTAAGAAGCTTGTGCTATCTTAAAGATTTGCATAGAATATTTTTTGGACATCATGGGAAGTCTCATCCTTCATCACCACTGTTTCAAGACTATTGTAATATTTGGAAAGGTTCATTCAATATCTTAAAAGTATTGATGATGATGTAGAATGTATGGATGATGAGGAGATATTAGAGGAACTTTGTGAATTTTCTTCACAAGCTAGTTGTCATTATGAGCAAGAAATTTTCCAACAATCAAATGTATCTTCTTTAGTTGAAGATGAAATGGATCATAAATTTGGCAGTCAAGTCATAATACATGAAATTTATGAGGATTTTCAGCCTTGTCAATCTATATGTAGTCAAAGGTATGACGATCCAAATCATTCAAATTGTTTTTCATCCCATTCCGTTTCTGAGATTTTATGTCAAGAAGAATTTTCTCAATATCAGCTTTTTGAAAATACATGCATGAACAACGAGGTAACATGTGATGAAAGTTCATTTTTAGGTAAACCCGGGCTACATGAAGAGTTGAATATACAGGTTTTACCTATTATGTTTGGGGGTCATCAAAATAACTTGGATGATATGCATAAATTTGTTTGTATAGTAGTTGTTAGTGTTCACAATCAAGATGACAATCCTCATGAAAAAATACCAATATTATATCTGATTTGTTTGATAAGAAAAATATTAGTTTTGATACACACAATATGGATGTCATGTTTGAATATGTTCAAGGATGCATGGATGTTTTTATTGATTTACACGAAAGGGAAGAAAAATATATTGTTTCCTTTTTATTTGATGATGTTCTTAAAATTGAATACATAGGACAAAAGAATCGATCAATTATAAATAAATTCAGCCCTCAGGGTTTTCCTCATCAAGAAGAGGTGATTTTTCATGATTGTCAAGATCCTTTGGTAAGTCTATTCCAGTCATCAGCGAAGGTGTAGTTTATTTCATTTATAAGTTCAGTTTATGGATTCATTTTTTATTCTAAGTTGCCAATAGATGGTCCACTTAAGAACATTCAAGAAACCCAGGTGCTGGATCAACTCTTTGATTGTAGTATACTGGAGCTTTCGTATTTCTTGAGTTAAGCAGGTGGATTTTCAGATGTTAGAGTAGGGTTATTGGTACATAAATAATCTTTTTGGGAAAGAATTTCTTTCAGCTTTAGGCTACATTTTGTTGTTGCCAGTTTCAGTTTGTACATCAGTTTGATATCATATTGCAGCAGTAGTAGTTGGTTTCCAGTTGGTTTGTAGTTTTCTTTTCAGTTTGGTGAATGGGTTTGAATGTAGTTTTCAAATTGGGATCAACCCAATGGTTAGGCACTAGAGTTGTTGGTTCTCTGTTGCACCACAGGGGCACAACATCCCCATTGGAGCCATTTTTATCCATGATAACACTTAGGTTTGTCTTTGAGTCAATTTGGTTAAGTTAGATAGGGTTTTAAGTTTTTCTTCAAAATAATTACATGTACAAAGGTCATCTTTGTCATAAATCCAGTTTGTAAGGTCATTATGAATTTCAGTGGGTGTCAACATTAAGGTGAAAATAAAAAACTCCATGTGTCTTAGGTTCATTTGTTCATAATTAGCAATTTGACAGTTCAACAAAATTTTGCAGGAACTCCAGTTAGAAAAGCTCAGGGTTTGCTATGGAAGTTCTTGACACTTTTGTAGCAGATTTTCCTTCCCGAACATTGATTTCTCTACAGAAGTATGTTGTTGTGGTAACGGAAAGGAAAAGGTGAAATTTTAAAAATGGTCATGGTCAGAGTCATGTGAGTCATGATTACATGTCATGTGTCTTATCCCTCATTCCAAAAACGTGTACACTTTAGATTCATTCCCATTTTCATCCTCTTTCCATTTTTGAAATACTTTGTTGTCATAAGCTCAGTTTCATTCTTATTTGAGTTGTTCTTGCTATCAATAGATCGGTCTTGTTGTCTTGTGAGCTTGTCTAGTTTTCTTTAGGGAATGTTTGTAGGTGTCAAAACTACCTTTGCTATCTTTGCGATATTTGCAGCTGTCAAAGAAGCAACTCACTGCATGTTGAAGGCATGACAGCTTGGAGGAAGCAATATAAAAAAATTTCAATGGTGAGATACGAACCAATGGCTATGAAATTACTGGAAGAAGACCCTACATTCACCCAAGAATTTTCCAGCGTGTGGTGCCTTCGATTCTGTCAGAAGCTCCAGGGTTACCATGGGAAAATTGCTAAATATTCTGCCATTAATTTTACAAGGAAAAAAATTTCCTTTGCATTGAATGTTGAAGCACATGTGCAAGAGGAAAATATGGTTACAAGAAGATAGGAGAAGGTTGCAGGGGCAAGTTAGAGCTTTAGAAACACAAATTGAAATGATCCAAGTTGAACTTTTGAGGAAGGGTCTCAATATTGTTGTTGAAATTGATGGCACTCCGTGAACAAGGTACTATCATATTTTTTTTTCTTATGTTGTGGAAAATCAATATTTTTAGTAATATACAGGCTTGTATAGGCTATTAGAAATGACTTCAAGGTGAATAAAATCTCAAAAATTAGGCAGTTTCGTAGCAACTCTCCATATTGAAGGTGAATATTTGCTACAGATTTGTTGTAGCTTTCCATGGAATAAAAGACAAGTTTAAACTTCAGAAATGGGAGTGCTCAAAGTATGTATTTAGCTTATAAACATCAATGCAGACCCTAGAATTTTCAGAAAGATCAAATGGTTTAACGAGAAAAGTGTGGGTTTTGCACTGCCAAATTTTGTATAGCACCTATACTTTATTTTTCTTTGGGAAATAAAATAGTACGATGATGGATAAGAAACAGGTCAAAAGTGTCCACATCAAAAATTTCAAGGACGATAAGTATTTTTTGGAAAATATTCAAACTCAGTAATTCGGTAGCAAATTCAGTTAGAAAAATAGAGTATTTGCTATGGAAGTTTTGGAAATGATTGTTTTAGTAGTAAAATTCAAGCTCAATTTTTTACCAAATGGAAAGGAATTCTGGAAATATGAATGAGTTTTTTCTTTAGCACGAGCTCATCTACAAAAGCCTCTCTCAATTTTTGCACAAATATTAGGGTTTGGAAAAAACACACTTATCTTTGAGGCCTATTTTACAAAATTTTTCCTAGCTCGATTTGTTGTAGAAAATTGAAATTTGACTTGGTGGAGGTCCATCTTAGCAGGTCAACAAGTCAACCTCCATGTGGCAACCATCACATAATCCATCCAACACATTAGTAGTTATTTATATTCAATAAGGGTCATGAGCATAAATTGTTGAAATATTAAATTATGGGAGACTCCTTTTTGTATACAAACTCTGTTGAAATAGAAATATCCCTAAAAAGGCTCCATTGTTTTGTAATTTAACTAGAATTAGGTCTCTTAGTAAGGCATCGATTTTGGCCTAGGTGGCAGTGGCCTCACTCTATATATGTGAAGTTTAATGTTACAAGAGCCACTTTTGTAATCTTTTCTTCATGAGCTAATATACATTTTGTAGCAGATTGTCTTTAAACCTGAGATTATTTTTGGCTTATGTGTTTTTATCTCTATATTGTGTATATTGTTATCAGTTTCATGGTAATTTTATCACTTGGAATTCATATTAGCTGCTCCAAATTCCTTCATTTGTTGTGTTTTACTGTAAAAGTTTATGTTTAAGCCAATTTGCATCAGCTTCCATACCTGACTCTATTCCCAATGGTGGTTGTCAACACATTATTTCACCTACATAATCACATGAAAGTATAGAGTTAGCCATCTAATGTTTTAAGATTTATACAAAAAATTTATATGTAATTTGAGAGAGCCCTCTAAGATTGGAAGGGACAACTTCCAGTTAAAAACTGGTTTAAAATATCTATGCTAGGTTGATGGTCGACACATCCAAACTTGCTCCAATACAGTGATAACATTTGGTGTGTCTTCCAGGAGCCGAAAAGCTCCATTTCCTGAATTTTCGTTGAGTCTCTCCATTCTCATTTATGAGGGTAACAGGAAATCAGATTTTTATTTTGAAGGTTGTGATATTACCTTAGCGACTCCAATCTCAAAATATATAGAAGATAAAAGCTTCATGGTGACTCCACTGCTTGAATATCGGTAACTTGAAGAAGCTCCAAGATGAGTTATACTGCAAGAAGAAATTTCAGGTATGATCCTATGGATCTGTCTCACATCTATGGTTTTCCAAACCCTATGCCTTGTATTGATTAGTCAACCCATATTCTCATGTTCAAAGATGAAAAGAAAGATGATGTTGGTCTACATTTGGTTAAATTCCATATACATGTATGTAGACTAAGGGTTGATTTTCCTAAGGATTGTCTCATGAAGATGTTTATGGCTACCCGAGAAGACAAAGCTAGAGTATGGTATGAAGGGTTGAAATCAAGAAGCTTGTTTTCTCTTAAATATTTCCATAGAATATTTTTGGACATTATGGGAAGTCTCATTCTTCATCACCATTGTTTCAGTATTGTTGTAATATTTGGAAAGGTTTCATTCAATATATTAAAAGTATTGATGATGATGTAGAATGTATGGATGATGAGGAGATATTAGAGGATATTTATGAATTTTATTCACAAGCTAGTTGTCATGATGATCAAGAAATTTTCCAACAAGCATATGTCTCTTCTTTCGTTGAAGATGAAATGGATCAAAAATTTGACAGTCAAGTCATAATACATGAAATTTATGAGGATTTGCAACCATGTCAATCTATATAAAGTCAAAGGTATGAGCCAAAACATTCAAATTGTGTTTCATCGCATTCCTTTTCTGAGATTTTATGTCAGGAAGGAACTCCTCAAGATCAGGTTGTTGAAAATACATGCATGAAAATTCTGAACAGTGAGGTTACATGTGATGAAAGTTCATTTTTAGGTAAACGCGGGCTACATGAAGAGCTGAATACACAAGTTTTACCTATTCTATTTTGGGATCATTAAAATGACATGGATGGTATGCACAAAGTTGTTTGTATAGGATCTGTCAGTGTTCATAATCAAGACGACAGTCCTCAAGCAAAACTACCAAAGATTATATCTGATTTGTTTGATAAGAAAAAATTAGTTTTGATACACACAATATGGATGTCATGTTTAAAGATGTTCAAGGATGCATGGATGGTTTTTTTGATTTACACGAAAGGCAAGAAAAATCTATCATTGCCTTTTTATTTGATGATGTTCTTGGAATTGAAGACATAGGACAAAAGAAGCCATCAGTTATGAATGAATTCGGCCCTCATGGTTTTCCTCATCAAGAAGAGGTGATTTTTCATGATTATCAAGATCCTTTGGTAAGTCTATTCCAGTGATTAGTGAATATGGAGTTTCTTTCATTTATAAGTTTAGGTTATGCATTCAATTTTTAGTCTAAGTTGCCAATAGATGGTCCAATTAATAACAGTCAAGATGCCCAGGTGTTGGATCAACTCTTTGACCGTAGTATACTGGAGGTTTCATATTTCTTGAGTTAAGCAAGTGGATTTTCAGATGTTAGAGTAGGGTTTTTGGTACATAAGTAAGCTTGTTGGGCAAGAATTTCCTTCAGCTTTAGGCTACATTTTGTAGTTGTCAGTTTCAGTTTGTACACCAATTTGATATCATATTGGAGCAGTAGTAGTTAGTTTCGAGTTGGCTTGCAGTTTGATTTTCAGTTTGGTGAATGGGTTTGAATGTAGTTTTCAAATTGGGATCAACCCAATGGTCAGGCACTGGATTTTCTGGTTCTTTTCTGCACCACAGGGGCGCAACATCCCCATTCGAGCCACTGTTATCCATGATAGCACTTAGGTTTTCCTTTGAGTCAATTTGGTTAAGTTAGTTAGGGTTTTAAGTTTTTATTCAAAATAATTACATGTACAAAGGTCATCTTTGTCATAAAGCCAGTTTGTAAGGTCATTATGAATTTTAGTGGGTGTCAAAATTAAGGTGAAAATAAAAAAATCCATGTCTATTAGGCTCATTTGGTCATAATTAGCAATTTTATAGTTCAACAAACTTTCGCAGCAACTACAGTTAGAAAATCTCGGGGTTTGCTATGGAAGTTACTGACACTTCCGTAGTAGATTTTCCTTCCTGGACATTGATTTCGCTACGAAAGTCCATTGTTGTGGTAACGATAAGGAAAAGGTGAAATTTTTAGAAATGACCATGGTCAGAGTCGTGTGAGTCATGATTACATTTCATTTGTCTTATCCCTCATTCCAAAAATACATACACCTTATAGATTCATTCCCATTTTCGTCCTCTTTCCATTTTTTAAATAATGTGTTGTCATAAGATCAATTTCCTTCTTATTCAATTTGTTCTTGCTGTCCATAGATCGGTCATGTTTTCTTGTGAGTGGGTCTAGTTGTCTTTAGGGTAGGCCTGTAGGTGCCATAGTTTCTTTTGTTGTCTTTGGGACATTTGCAGTTGTCAAATAAGTAGCTCACTGTGTGTTGAAGCCATGGCATCTCAGAGGAATAAATATAAAGGAGGGTTAGTGGTGAGATATGAACCAAAGGATATGAAATTAGTGGAAGAATAACCTAGATTCACCCAAGCATTTTCCAGCATGGGGTGCCTTCGATTCTTTAAGATGCTGCAGGGTTACCATGGGAAAATTACTAAATATTTTGACTTTAATTTTACAGGGACAGACACTTCCTTTACATAGAATGATGAAGCACATCTGCAAGAGGAATAGATGGTTACAAGAAGATAGGATAAGGTTGCAGGGTCAAGTCAGAGATTTAGAAACACAAATTGAAATGATCCAAGCTGAACTTTTGAAGAAGGGTCTCAAGATTGTTGCTGAAATTAATGGCATTCCATGCACATGGTAATATCATAAATTTTTTCTTATGCTGTGGAAAATAAATATTTTTAGTAATATACAGGTATATATAGGCCATTAGAAATTAATTGAAGGTGAAGAAAATCTAAAAAAGACAAAATATTTAAAAATAGGTAGTTTCATAGCAACTCTCCATTTTGAAGGTGAATATTTGCTATGGATTTGTTGTAGATTTTCATGGAAGAAAAGACAAGTTTAAACTTCAGAAATGGGAGTGCTCAAAGTAGGTATTTAGCTTATAAATATCAAAGAAGATTCTAGAACTGTTAGAAAGATCAAATGATTTGTAGAAAGGTGTTTTCTAGCATTTCCTACCAAAGTTTGTTACCAAACTACCTATACTCTATTTTTTCCAGCATGATGAAGAATTAAATGAATATTTTGGAAATCAAATAGTACGATGATGGATAAGAAACATGTGAAAGGTGTCCACATCAAAAATTTCAAGGAGGATCAGTATTTTCTGGAAAATAATCAAACTCAGCAATTCAGTTATAAAAATAGAGTATTTGCTATGGAAGTTATGGAAATGACTGTTTTAGTAGTAAAATTCAAGCTCGCTTTCTTTCCAAATGGGAAGGAATTTTGGAAATATGAAAGAGGTTTTTCTTCAGCACGAGCTAATATACAAAAGTATCTCCAGTGTTTGCATAGCTATCAGGGTTTGGAAAATACAGACTTATCTTTGAGGCCTATTTTACAGAATTTTTCCTAGCCAGATTTGTTGCAGAAATTTGAAATTTGACTTGATGGAGGTCTAGCTCAGCAAGTCAACAAGTCAACCTCCACATGGCAACCAACACATCAACCATCTAGCACATCAACAATTATTTATATTCGGTAAGGGTCATAACCATAAATTGTTGAAATATTAAATGATGGGAGACTCCTTTTTTTATACAAACTCTGTTGAAACAGAAATATCCCTAAAAAGGCTCCATTGTTTTGTAATTTAACTAGAATTAGGTCTCTTAGTATGGCATCGAGTCTAGCCTAGGTGGAAGTGGCCTCACTATGTATATGTGAAGTTTTTTTACTTTGAGAAGTTGATTAATGTTATGAGAGCCACTTTTGTAATCTTTTCTTTATGAGCTAATATACATTTTGTAGCAAATGTCTTTAAACATGAGAGTATTTTTTGCTTATGTGTTTTTTATATCCGTATTTTGTATATTTTTATCAGTTTCATGGAAATTTGATCACTTGGAATTCATATTAGATGCTCCAAATTCCTTCATTTTTTGTGTTTTACTATAAAATTTTATGTTTAAGCCAATTTGCCTCGGCTTCCATGAACACAGTTTGTTTGTAATTCAATTTCATTAGCTAACTCCATGCCCAATGGTGGTTTTCAATACATGATTTCACCTGCATAATCACATGAAAGTACAGAGTTATCCATCTAATGTTTTAAGATTTATACATAAAATTTATAAGTAATTTGAGAGAGTCGTCTTAGACTAGAGGGACTAACTTCCAGTTAAAAGCTAGTTTGAAATAGTTATGCTAGGTTGATGGTTGACACAACCCAACTTGTTCCATCCCAGTAATAACAACCCCACTGAGCAAAAAAGTGGTATCATGGTTCCTCCTTTCTATATCATCCTAAATATCTACGATTAGTATCTTCACAATCGTATGCTTGACTCAAGTGCCTCTCATAATTTCATGCCCAAGGAGATCATGGATAAACTTGGGTTGAGTATAACACGAGAGTAACATGATCTTTTCTCTTCTGATTCATGCAGAGTCAAGTGCTTAGGGGTTATCAAATATTTGGTAGTTGTTTTGGCACAAGATCCTATTAAAATATTATTTATCGATATAGTTGTGGCCAAAGTTCCCCCTAATTACGAGATGCTTCTCTCAAGGAGATGCAGCACCAAGATCAATGGGTCACTCCAGTTAGACCTTTCTTATGCCACCATTCCCGTTTTTGTGAGAGGTACTCATCGCCTCTATAGGAATTCCAGATTGACTTACTCAATTAGTTCAGAGCAGAGCCTTGAGAACTCCCATGTCTACACCGTCAAGGAAAATATGGGAAATTTTGTGTTTCCTTTTTTAGACGAGGAAAAGCTCTCTCTTTTCAAGAAGGATGATCTCCTCTATTTTCCTCCAGATGCTAGCACCGTATGGAAGATTTGATTTGATAGTTCTTATTCCAAAGCCAGATTTGGAGCGAACGATGTCCTAATTCCACATTCTGATAAACATTCTTCTTTCTCCTTTAAATTAAATTTTTAAACAACAAATAATATTTCCGAGTATGAATCCCTTCTCCTCAGATTAGAAATCACGTGAAAACTAAATATAAAGAATTTATATATATTTGGGGACTCCAAACTAGTGGTTAAGTAAGTATAAAATAAATGACAGGCTAAACATCCTCATTTGCGCACCTATAGAAAATAAGTTTGGGACTTGGTCAAAATTTTTTTTCTTAGAAATTAATTTATGATTGTTCCTCGTGAACATAATCATTTAACGGATGCTCTGCTTGTTACAGAAACCACATTTGTCCCTCAAAATAAACTCAAAATTAAGTTCAAAATAGAGGTCCTTTATAGACCCTCCATACCTAAAAATATGAAGCATTCGCACGTATTAGAGGATGAGCAAGAGATTAAAAGATTTATACAATTGATCGGATAATACTTAGACTATTGTATTAAAGAAGATGAAGATGTTGACCTAGCACTGGCTAGCCCATCTCCTCTAGGTTCTAGGATCAGTGACCATGATGTCATTCAACTAAAAAATAATTATATCCCCAGAGGGTTAATCCCACTAGAGAATTTTGTTATCATAGTGACACAGTGGCCACTCCAATTCTTAAACCTCTAGATATTGAGATAGAGCATGTCAACATCTCTACTACGTCTGAGGAAAAGTTGATTAATTTGTTTAAACTTCTCTCACCTCACGCAAAGGAGCAATATATTCACCTCCTCTTAAGGTATTCAGATGTTTTTTCTTGGTTATACAATGACCTCAAAGCTTATGACTAAGATATAATAGATCATCGAATCCCTTTGAAACAGGGATCCAAACCATTCAAGCAAAAAATCTGTCACATTAACCCCCTCTTACTCCCCCTATTGAGAAAGAGATTGAAAAGCTTATAGATGTGAAAATAATTGTGCCCTTACGTTATTCCACTTGGGTGGAAAATTTAGTGCCAGTTAGGAAAAAAAGCGATGAGATTCGGGTGTGCGTCGATTTTAGGAATCTCAACAAAGTATCTGTGAAGAAAAATTAAACCCTCCCAAAAATGGATGCCATACTCCAGCGAGTAGTTGGTGCAGCTCGCATCTCTGTGATGGAAAAAAGTTTTGGTTGCAATCATATAGTTGTCCATAAGGATGACATGTACAAAACTTCTTTTACCATGCCTTCTGGTATGTTTATGTACCAGAATATTCCTTTCAGTTTAATGAACACCAAGGAAACCTTCCAGAGGGCAATGGAAATTTCCTTCACTAACTAAAAGGATAGGTTCATAGTCATCTCCTTAGATGACATGACTTCCTTCTCTTCTAGCGATGAGAAATATATCAAGCATATAGAAATTATCTTCCATAAGTGTCATAGGTTCGGCCTGTCCCTAAATCCAAAGAAATATTTCTTTGTGATGACAGAAGGGAAGTTATTGGGGCACACAGTTTCCCAACGTGTTAGAATTGACCCCGAAAGGGTACAAGAGATTAAAACTATCTCCTTTCCACGCACCAAAAAAGAGGTCCAAGCATTTTTGGGAAAAATAATTTGTCTGAGAAGATTCATTCCAAATTTTGCAGAGATAGTAAAGAGTATTACTCGCATGCTAAAAAATGGAAATGATATTAAATGGGATGAAGAATCAAAGCATTATTTTGAAAAAATTAAACAAGCTATAATGGAATCCCCTATCCTTATTAGCCCAGATTACACGAAATATTTCATAATTTTTCCTTTTGCCTCCAAGCATATTATCACCGAGACCTTGTTCCAAAAAAACTAGGATGGGTACAAACAACATGTTGCCTTTTTTTAGTAAATCTCTCCAAAATGATGAACTAAAATATAATGTTATAGAAAAGTAGGCATATGCCCTGGTCAAAATTCTTAAGGCTTTCAAAGAATACATTTTGTTTGTTAAATCAACAGTCTGTATCCATAACCTTGCTGTAAGAGATATATTCTTGTAGCACGAATCCAAAGGGTGAAGGGGAAAGTGTATTTCCAAGACCCAGGAATACAATTTCGAATTAAAACCTATTAAAATAATTAAAGGGAAGGGGTTAGCTAAGTTACTAACTGAGGAAAATTTTGATGCACTAGGCATCAACTTGCTTTCTCTTGAAAATTCAGCAACAGAAGATGAAGGTCAGCAAGATAAGCAGTCAAGGTTGATGCTACCACTATCAGGTTCCGCTACCATTCATCCAAATTTTTTATCGACTGAATGTTACAAAGATATCATTAGTTACCTTCAGACGATGAAGTTTCTAAGTTCCTTGAGAAAGGTTGTGAAGCGTACTATTAAGTTAAAATTGATTAGTTATTTTATTATAAATGGACAATTATACTGGAAATATCTAGTAGGTGTTATTTTAAACTGTGTCCTCCCTGCACAAGTAGATAATTTAATAGCTCAACATCAAAATGTAATGTTCAGTGTCGCTACACCTAGAAGGCTATGAACCATAATATTTTGAGAAGTTTCCTCTATTGGCCCACCCTTTTTAGTGATGTGAATAGGAAATTAAGGTCTTGCCACCGGTGCCAGATTTTTGTTGGAAAGTAAAATCTGACTGCTCTGCCCCTCAATCCTATTTTAATTGAAGCACCATTTCAGCAGTGGAGTTTAGATTTTATCGGGGAAATTTGACCCCCTTCCAGTGGCCAACATTGCTGGATTATTATTGCAAACGATTATTTTACTAGGTGGGTGGAAGTTGCACCTTTGAGAAAGATCAATGACAAGGATGTAATGGAATGTTTGACATAAAGCATATTTTCTCGTTTTGGCTGCCCCAAAAGATTATAGCTGACAATGCTAAGCCCTTTTGCTCCACCACTTTCTAAATTTTTTGTGATAACTATGAAGTCAAGCTGGTACATTCAACGATTTATTACACTCAAGGGAATGGGGTCATTGAATCTACTAAGAAGATCATATAAATTATGAAAAATTATTTACATTCGAAGAAGTGGAACTGGAATTTGGGGCTTAAATATGTAGTCTCAGCTGATAGGAGAATTACCAATAATTTTATTGGTACTTTCACTTTCCATATTTTTTATGGTTTGGATGTTGTGTTTCCCTTATACCTAGGCACTAAGGTTATGAAAATATTGCAAGTCATAAATGAGGAACCCAGCGAATTACAGAGGCAGATCAATCAATTGATCCATCTACAATAAGATAGGGAGATGGTATTTCAAATAATTAACCAACATCAATTCAAATTCAAACAGGTCTTCAATAAATAGGTGAAAAATAGGATTTTTCTCCTTGAGGACTGGGTCATCAAATGGGATAAGAGGAACGAAGAGTCGAGTAAACATGAAAAGTTTGATAACCTATGTCTAGGACCTTTTGTTATTGATAGAGTCGAGGGGGGGAGTTCATTTTCCCTCAAGAAATTTGAAGGAGAGGAAGTTAGCAACCTTTTGTTATTGATACCATGCAATTAGCGACCAATTTCTCAAGCATTACATCACTTAATGGACATTTTTATTAAAAATAAATAAAAATACAATAATAAAAATGTGTGTATATAAAAACATAATAATATGCATATATATGGTTGTTTATATAAAAATAAATTTTATTTCAATGAAAGAAATAACCTGGAAATGAAATAACCAAAATTAAAAGTGCTTATCATGAAAGTAGCTTATGTTGTAAGGATTAAACTATAATTTTAACCATTAAAAAAATTATAAAAAAATAGAAGGCATCTCGCTACAATAAAGGAATTAAATAAATGTTGAATAATATATTGTAAACCATCCACAATACCTCGTATGGTCCCTAAATCTAACCAGCGTGGATGTTATGCGATTTATATGCAAAGAAAATTCAAAGCCCACTTAATTCCCTTATATAGTGTCTTGAAGATGATCATGCACCTATGGATTCTTTATAAGTCTTGTGTGGTTCTCTTGTGTCACCGTCACCTATAACTTAGGTTGTTAAAGCATAAGTATTCTCCTCCTCTATGAAAAAGTGCTATTGTGGTTTGTTCCTTACTGATCTTTAGCCTGCCTTCTTAGGATGGGGTATGATGACAACCTTTGTTAGGGCTATGGACGCTCGCTAGAAGCAGAGAAAGGTCAATGGAATTGAGAAAATTAGTGTGCAACCTATCCATCCCCTTCATTTTGGTTTAAGTGGGGTATTTTGATGAATCGGTTGAGGCTATTGACGCTCGCTGGAAGCAGAGAAAAAATAGTGGCATTGGAAAGCTCCAATGTGGTTCTTCCCACTGTGTCGCGAAGCCAAAATACATAAAAGCCATTAATTTAGAATGTGATAGGCCTTCAAAATATGGAAGAACAAGAGGCCAAGGAAAATCCTACCAGTAGGGCAACAAATGACTCCTATGGGGCTATGGACACTTGCTAGCAGTGGAGTGACGTTCAATAGTAACTTCCGTACAAGGGTGTCCTAAAACCTTGTGTTTTGATGTTTTCTGTCATGAAATCTATGCTTTATGTGGCATGATATTTCCCCTCATGGTAAATTTGATTACATAGAACAATATAAAATCTTTGAGAGACAATAATTTCCCTTAGTTCTCCCTATCCCTCTAAATTTTTTATTTTATTGCCTAACATGTAAAGCTAGATTTGGGAACCATTGTCAGGTGGCCGATGGTGAAATCATTTTTCATTCAACACATGTTTATATAAAAAAAGTAAAGAGAGATGCATTTTAAAAACATATTGAATCATCATTAATAATTATTTATAATAACATAAGAAGGAAGAATAGCATAGAATTACATATTTAACTCCTTAATTCACCCAACATATTTGAAATGAGAGAAATAAACATTAACCATTAATTCTACAAACTCCATAAGATGAAACTTCCTCATTTCATAAGTTTAATTATTTAAGCATAAGCAGCAAAATAGTCTGACTATAAGTTAGCTAAGAACCATCCGAGCTTCCGCGCTCTATAATACATGAAAATTATACAAAATTTGACAATTAACAGGTTTCCACTCAAAACTAAGCCAAGTACTCTAGGAATTATAATTATCATAAACGTGGATTATCTCTATAGCAGTATTGTAGGAGCCTGCAAGATGAACGCTTCCAATAGGCTCCCGTGGGAAAATAGTTTTGAAACCCTCAAAACTTCTGGGTAGCATGGCCAGTTGTTCCTCAATTAGAACCACGTGCTCTTCCATCCATGTTAACATATGCAGTATCCTATCCATTTTTTCATGAAGGGTCTCGCAATAGCCTGTGTTTCTACTTCTAGAACCTGCCATTCCAGTTATCTCCTTTCATCGTATAAATTCTGAGAAATAATCGTGTTTTCCCCGACGGTGATCATTATATTCCTTAATTAACTCCCGTCACTCATGCATTAATATTTACCTTTAATCCATCACATCAAAAACATTTCCCTCGTTTCATATTTGTATGGAGTTATCTCGTAGGAGGATCCATGCCGCCGGTTAGCCATGACTCCATAACCCAACCAGAAAAGGCACCTGGCTTGCGTTCTTCGTTCCCCATGGGCGGGAACCATCCCCAGATGGAGCCAATGTTGGGGGTAAACCCCCCCATGATTGAAATTTTCTAAGTATGAACCCTCATTAATCTTATATAGAGAGATAAAGCGCCCCCTCTAAGGAGTGAGCATGATACAAGGGTGGATCTAGCTCAATCGAGAATCAACAGCCAACAATTGACATCACATTCCCAAATAGTACTTTATTTAACTCCTCCCAAAGTCCCAACGCATCTAAATGATCCACTCGTATCAGATCTGACGACCACCAGAGCTGATCACAATCGAACCTACTCACATGTTAGTGCTCCCTCACAAACGTGATGCTATGACAATCATTAATCAACTTCCAATCAATGTTCATCGCACCTAAAATTGCTCGCTGCCTAATTTATTCCTCCCATGCGATGAGCAGGTCCCACCTACTGTAGTTGGTGGCCTGGCCAGCAAAAATTGCACACCTGGTCACCACATTAATTAGCCTCATTAAATCGCCATTAAACCTTAATACAACCATCATTTTCCTATTTTTCTTGTTGGTTTATTCTACTGGATGCTCTCTAGAAAAGCACGACCAAGACTGTTTCTAGGTTGCAGGACTAATTTCCATCGCCGAATTCACCCATATCAGCCTGTAAGTCATCTTCCCTCTCCACTTACCTGTTGTGATTGTAGTTCCACTCCTTTGAGTGGTTATGGTTGAGCCAACAAGCAAGGAGGCCCTCGTAAACGAGCTGGACAGGGTGCAGGACACTAAGGTGTGCATGACTGACATTCAAACCCTGAGAAGGACCCTCACTCCTTCAGCTGCTATAACGGCTGATGACCACTTCCTGCACAGGACTGGAATATTGCATGCAGCCCTCCCTCTAATTCATTTCAACCTTGATTCGATTTTTTTGTTAGCTGATAACTTTGAATAAGAGCAGCAAGAGGTATATTTTAAAATTAGTCATGTATTGTTTTTAAATATTGATGAGGGGATTATTGCGAAGATGTTGGGGATACTAGCCTAAGGAATAGATATTATAGATAAAGGATTGGATAACGAATTCATCACGTGGGTTGATGGGAACAAGATTGAATTCCTTAAGACCCTTTTTGAAAACCCAGACCCTGAGCTAAAATTTGTTTTTCCTATTCCCGCTAATTCGCTTAAGCCTTTCTGCCAGACCTTGACGTCTCCCCTATCGGTTATTTTTTGTCTCGCCGACGATTCTTAATTGGACGAGTCGGTGTTTTGAGAAATTCATATTTTCACCCTTCAATAGGGCCAATAGACCATTAACTTCCCTAATTACCTAGATCATGTCCTTATTGTAGATTTATCCACCACCCTTCCTTTTAGTTCTTTCTATCGTTGTTCTTAAATTGTTCACTTATTCATGTACAATTATCCTTCATATTTTCTCGCTTTGAGGCTACTCTCGAGCACCACAGACATTGATGGTAAGGAGAGAGAAGTTTTCTGCTGGTCGAAAGTAATATAGGCTCAACGTGTCCCTTTTTCTTACTCACAATATATTGACTATTTCGCTCACCTCTTAAAGTCCAAGATAATAGAAGCCCAAGTAGATATAATTTAGGAAGACCGTATCAAGGTTCTAATATGGATCGAACAAGAAAGTATTGGAAGTTGGTTTTTGTTTCCCGAGTATATGGTGATATGATTATATGATTTTGACAAGTAGCCTACTCGGCTACCTAAGTATGTGTCACTTTTATTATTTTTGTATGAATTGTTAAGGCAAAATATTGTGTTTAATGAATTTCATTTTCTATCTAAAAAGAAAGGAGCATTATTAAGTTTTCCTTATGCTATATCTCCTTTAATTGATAAGAATAAGAATGCCATTGATGCCTTGGAAAAGGAGATATCTTCTTTTGTATTTATGCAGGATGATTGTTGGCACTATGATCCATTAGGCATATTTTGAGACACAAGAAACAAGCTCGATTATCAGCATATGTGCACGAAAGCAAGCCCAAACAAGAGGAGCTGGAAAATTCACCAGTGTTGGTAGAAGAGGACTTACAGGCGACATCATCTACAAGGATGACAGAAACAGTCACCCAATTTGACTCCATTCACTCCCAAATTTAGGTGCATGCAGGAGAGACTGAACCCATAGTTTCTTGCTCTACTACTCCTACATGTAAATGAGAATTTGACGACCTAGCTCAGCTTGACCGTAGTTCGACAAGTCAAGCTGAAAGAAGTTGATGTGGATGCAAATGTGTTCGATTAGTTGGATGCAGATATTAGGAAGACCTTGAAGATCATTGATCCCAAAGACTTTGGGACTCAATATTTGGACATTAAACACTCGTTTAATGAGAAGAAGGAAATAATGACGTCCAATGCAAAACTAACTATAATCCCGGAACAATCCCAATCAACAGGCACCTCAGCACTCAAAGAGGTGTTACCTACAAATGGTCCCCATTTTATATCAACGATTGACTTTGAGATAAACGTCTTAAATCTTACATTGGTCTAGCTTGGTATAGGGGAAAATCAATAGATGGTTCGATCTAGGACCTCTTCCCTAGCAATAAACCTGGGTAGAGTGTCAGAAATGGACTTGATAAATTTACATAAGCAAGTGAGTGATATTGTAGCACGGAGGCTATTGGAATGCACAACAGGGAGCAGGAAGATGCAGGCCATGATCGAGAAGGTCTCCAAGGAGTTTAACATAGACCGAATGGACCTGTGCACCAAGACCAAATGGATCAAATAACTAGAGGATATTGTTGTGCGTCAGTCTGACCATCCTAAAGATATTTATCCTCTCAATAAATTACTGGAGGAGAAAGACAAAGATATTAAAGCACTCCAATCAATCCTAAAGATCTCGGACCATGACTCTCATGTGAAAGAAATAGAATCGGTTATGTGTATCAAGGAAGAAGAGTGCCATAGTGCTCTCATGCAGCTAGAAGTAGTCAAAGTAGAATATCATGAAAAACCGGAGCGACACCTAAAACTCTTGGAAAAATATAAGGCTTCAATTGAGAATGCTCTTAGCTCGGCCCAGACAACTGAGTTAGAAGATCCCAAGTTATTACATATCAAGATTACTCAGCTAGAATAATATTTGCAGTCAACCAAAGAAAAAATCTCAAGATCTGACCACATAATCGAGGTCATCGTGGAGTGGAAGAACATCAAAATTGAGAAAATTATAGTTGCTCTGAAGGATAAATATGATGAGGTCAATACTTTGGAAGAAGTTGCTCATGTCACAGTGATAAGAAAGAAGGTACTCATGCAAGATAAAGGAGAAATCTGGTGAGAGGTTTGGAAAAAAACCACTACGGTTGAGTCATATGTGAAAATTATCTCGCAATGCGAAAAGGATCTAATAAAAAACGCCACTCTAGAGGAAACTTATACATCTGAGGCCTTAGGTAAAAGGCTAGGAGACCTCAATGCCATCATATATCTGGCCAATACTTTGGAAGATGACACTTTGGCAGAACTTGAGCTACCTCCTAGAGACGAATGTGTATTCTCTTTGTGTATGCTAAAGGAGAAGCAAATCACTATGCAGGAAATGTGGGGTGAATTCGACAGAGTTATCAAAGGGATAAATGACTTCAGAACCGAGTGGATTTATTTAGGAAGATTTTGTGTGCCTTTGTTTTGGAATGAGTAAAATTGGGAAATTTCTTGGCAAAGGTTCTTTGATCGATTGAAAGCAACAGAAGAGGATTTGGGTTTTCTGGCCATGCTAGGGGAAGAATCAGTTTCTTCTTACATGATTGTCAATTCCCTTTGTAGGGACTTTACTAGTTTGTTCGAGGTCAGGATCATATAGAATCTCCCTGCCGCCAGGTATCAAAAAAGAACATGTTTGGTGGTGGAAATTACCAAAAACAAGAGCATGCCCTCGTTAGCTACTACTGAGTGGGACAACTTAGTCAAGCTAAAACATAGTTTAAAAAATAGCGCCACATTCTAGAAGCTCAATTATACGTCATGCGATGTTGAACCGGTCCCACCAATGCAGTCTGTCACAGATCAATCGAAATACTAGAATGAAATTCCCCTAATTATAACTCAGGCACAAACTTTCATGATGCATGGGGTGCACATGCTCTCTCCAACGAGGCTGAATAAAAGGACCAGGTCGTCAAAGCCGCGAAGGTTACACAATGTTTAATGATTTCATTCCCGAGTTTTACTTTACTTTTATTTATTTTAATTTCAATGTCAATTAGTCACAACAGAAACCATAAATAAAACAATTATTTTGAAGACTATTATTTAAAACCTTGTCTCCCGTCATGGGGGGGTTGTTTGCAGAAGTGGGAAAAAACTTTATGAAATACTGAAATTGACTATACATGATACATAGTTTTCATTTTCAATTTTGAAAGTCTGGCCTGGATATTTTTATTGGTTCTATCTGGTACTTTCTATTATTTCTATTTGTAGTCACAGTGAATTAAATATGAGGCTCACTCTCATTTAAGTAATAACTCATTTCTTTTTTATGTTCCGATATCGATATTATCAACATATTTTCAGAATGATTAGTCTTGAATTATTGATAACTAAAGGTCTATCTTTTGTTTAACAACAATTCGTGTTTTATTAGTGATTTCAATTTTGTATGTTTCTCTTGTGGTGTTTCTATATATGTTTTATTTTAAGGTGCATTTTGTTCTCCATATTATAAAGTTTTACTCTCTTGTTATGAATTGTAGTCATGATATTTTTTTACTATTAGTTGATTTCATTTACATTATAGAGTAAAATGAATATGCCTGCACTTGTTTCACATGTTCTTGTTTAACTTAAGTACATATCTTAAGTTGTTTTGTTTTTTTCCTTATTTCTTTTGCTCTTTTCTATGATTCCTATTATCATTGTTATACTTTATCAGTACTATTTGGCTCGTAAGGAATCTGATTTAGGAATTGTGAATATTTAAGCATGTGTTTATCCCTTCTGTGAATAACACCACCTATTACAACGATTGATTATCTATATATGACCTTATTTTATTTTATTTATTGAAAATAAAATAATCTAGATTATAGAGTTACCCCATGTGGTGTGTTTTAGGTCAGCAGTTACACCTAGAGCGGGGGGACTCATTAGTCCTCAATGAATGCAGACTTGAATCGTTTACTTGTGCAAATGATTTGATCACCAACATAGTGTAACATTAGTTGTAGACTGGTTTTGAGTGTACATGTGTTGCATGTAATCATTGATCGATCCTTGGGAATTGTGCAATCAATTTGGAGGAAATTCCTAGAGAATAGGGGCCAATTTCCTCCATATTTGTGCAAGGAAATAGGGCCTCAAACAAAGGTATAAATTTACCAAGTCTAGGTTAGAGCTTCTCATTGAGTAGAGAGAAAGGTAACTCACTTACAAGTTGAGCTCAGAGTGAGCAAGAAATTGTAAGACATTCTCTATTCATTTGATTAATGCAACCAGGCTTAAGGGTTTTTTACCAGTTGGTTTCCCCTAGAAATTTTTTTGTACTTGTGTATGTGATTATTGCATGTTTACGGATATTGTTATAAATTGTGAATTAATTTTTGCTGAGCAGTAGAGTAGAATTGTGTGTCTTGATTTAGATTAAATTTCTTGAGAAGTTGTAATTCTATCACCAAATTTCTACATGTTATCAAAGCAAGATTCACATTAGAATAAGAATATTGAAGTTGTTCCTTAGGAGGTTCGAATTTGCAACATCGATGTAGCAAGATTTCTTCAGAGTTGGGAGAATGACCTTTATTGGACTGAGATTAGAGTATGCCTTGAAATGAAACTCGAATTTAATTACATGGAAGGATAACATGGAAGAAGTGCTTGATGACAATGTATTTTTGGAATATGTCAATACAGACATTCCAAAACCGAGATCAGTTGAATGGAAGAAACATGTAGCCAAGGCGAGGAGAATAATCCTGGATGGATTGAGAGACAAAATTGTATCAAATATCCATGGCAAAGAAAATATTTTAGAAATGTGGAAGGAACTAACAAGATACTCAAGAATAACATTGACCATAGAAAATTGACCCTCAAAGATAAACTTCAAAACATCAAGATGTAGAAGAATGATACTATTCCGCAGTATCTCACCGGATTTACACAAGTTCAAGAAGAGCTTGGAGGGGTTGGTTTGAATGTTGTAGAAGATGACTTGGAGGGCCTAACTCTTTTAGGCCTTCTGAAAATTTGGCATAGCTACCATGACTTAGTGAACGAGAGGGATAAATTACCTAATTGGGAACACTTATGGTCTGATTTGGTACAAGAATAAATTAGGTGAAATACCAGAGATGGAAGTTCATCCAAGGGAGAGGATGAAGCAAAAATTTCATTGGTTGGAAAGGTGAAGAAGGGAAAAGGGAAGAAATCCTAACCCAAACCAAAATCTAGCCAAGGGGGTAGGAAGAAATACTTGTCAAAAATTAAATGCTTTAATTGTCATGAATTCAAGAACTATGCTACAAAGTTTCCACACAAAAATTCTAGCAAGAAGAACTCGAGAAGAGTAGTAGGTGAAGCATTGGATTCACAGTTAAAGCTAGACTTCACCCTAATTGCAGGCATGTCCATAACTATGATGGGGAGTATGTGGTACTTAGACTCAAGTGCCTCACTCCACATGGCAAGGTGTAGAGAGTTTTTCAAAAACCTGGAGGAGAAATATCTCCATATGCATATTAAGCTTGCATATTAAGCTTGGGGATGACGGAAGGTACAATGCTACCAATATTGGTATAGTGACTTTTAAGAGGGATTCAGGCTCCTCTTCACCTCAAAGATGTCATGTTTATACTAGGCATGAAGAAGAATCTCATCTCTATAACAGTTTTGGAAGACCGTGGCTATGATGTGATCTTCAGTTTAGGAAAATCCTTTCTAAGACACATAACCCCTAGACAGGTAAAGAAGATCTAGGTTCGTGTGAAGAACTTGTATAAAATTGATGTGGAAGATTGTATTGCAATTAAGCAGTACCTGAAAGAAAGTGTAGAGTCGCTATGTGGGTGAACTCTGGCACAGGATATTGGGCCATTTACATCATGGCACCTTAAAAATTATGGAAGAAAATAACCATTGGCCTCCCTAAAGGATCACTTGAGCATCATGATTTCTGCAAAGGTTGTATCTTGGGGAAGTATACAAAATACACATTCCATGATCGAGACAACAAAGAAAATACAGTCTTGGAGAGAGTCCACTTTGATGTTTTTGGACCCTTCTCGACAACCTCCATTTACAAACAAAACTACTTTGTTATTTTTATTGATGATTTCTCAAGGATGTGTTGGATCTTTTTCATTTTGAAGAAGAAGAATGATACATTCTCAAAATTTATAGAATTCAAGGCCCTAGTTGAGAAAGGGATAGACAAGAAGGTGAAGGCTCTTAGGAGAGACAATGGAGGTGAGTATTTTTAAAATGAATTCAAGGAATTTTTTGCCAAAGAAGTAATTCGAAGAGAATTGACAACTCCCCACAACCCAGCACAGAATGGGGTAGCTAAGAGAAATAACTGAAGCATTGTGGGAGCTGCGAGAGATATGCTACATGACAAAGGCTTGCCATTACATTTTTGGGAAGAGGCATATAACACAAAATTATAATTGCAGAACTAGAGTCCTCATTGGATTCTTCGTATGATTACACTGGAGGAGGCTTTCTCGGGGATAAAGTTGGATGTGTCTCATTTTATAATTTTTGGAGCCTTTGTTACTGCCATGTCTCCAAATATTCTAGGAATAAACTTGAGTCGGCAACCGAGTTGGGAGTTTTTGTGGGTTATATCGAAACTCCACACAATTATTGGGTGTACTGACCTTCCCTCATAATGACGATTGTGTGAAGGGATGTAAAGTTTTATGAGGAGAAAACAATGAGACGCTCTCTTGAGAGGGAGATTAAAATCCCACCAAAAGAGGACCTTTAAGCTCCAAATGAGGAGCCTCAGGAAGTTGTGGAGCAACCAAAAATGGAGGAGCAGAGAGGAGGAAGAGTGGAGACATCCAATCAAGAAGAACCATCCAGAGACGATAGGAAAATAACTGGGGAAGCTGATATATTGGTGCAGGATGTGAGGGAGAATGTGGGAGTTCCTTCAAATTTTTGCAGGAAAAGGAGGTCACCTGAGAGGTACACTAGCTACATGTGTCTAATGACTGAGCTTGTATAGACTGGGTTATCCTATTTTTAGGAAGTATTTGAGAAACCAGTTTGGGTTGATGAAATTGTGGAAGAATATGAATCCATCATGAAGAACAATGTTTTGGAAGTGGTCCCAAGACCGACAAATAAACTAGTTGTGGGTTCAAGATGGATCTTCAAGGTTAAGAATGCAACAGATGGGAGCATAGAGAAGTATAAGGCCATATTTGTGGCCAAAGGATTCTCTCAATTTGAGGTAATTGACTATGAATAAACCTTTTCTCACGCAGCAAGGTATTCATCCATTAGATCAATTCTTGCACTGATTGCTTAGATGGGGTGGAAGATCCACCAAATGGATGTAAAAAATATATTTCTCAATCGTGTTATTGATGGGGAAGTGTACATATAGCAACCAAATGGTTTTTAGACATATGATCGAGAGTCTCACATGTGCAGACTCAAGTGAGAATTGTATGATATCAAACATGCACCCAAATCTTGGTACACTCAAATTGATTGTTATCTCACTGGATTGGGCTTCACCAAATGTGAAGCGAATGTGAAACTCTATCATATTTTGGTAAAATTTAAATTTCATATCATTTTTTTATATGTTGATGATTTAATATTGATAGGTGATGAGCTACTGATCATCTCTTTCAAGGAGGACCTTGCAAGGGAATTTGAGATGAAAGACATGGGCTGGAAGTATGGAAAGGCGATGGGGAATTGTTTGTGTCTCAAGGAAATTATGCCACCGAGATACTATAGAGGTTTCAAGTGGAGATTTGCAAGCCCATGGAGACACCTCTAGCGACCAACTGGAGGAAGGAGAATGTCACTTCAAGTGAAGAGGTGGATACTACCATTTACCAGTAACTAGTGGGTTCACTTATGTGTCTTGTGAATAGATGACCAGATATGTGCTATGCAGTCAACCAATTGAGCCAAGCTATCGTTAGGCCAACCAAATTATATTGGAAGGAAGTTAAGCATGTTTTAAAGTGCCTGCGAGGAACTACCCAGTATGGATTATAGTATAGACAGAAAGAGGGAGTGAAGATATGTGGCTTCACATATGTAGATTGGGCAGGGATTCCATCCGACTGAAAGAGTAGATCAGGTGGAATTTTCAGTGTTGGGTCCATAACAATTTCTTGGTACAACAAGAAGCAAAGTTTTGTGGCACTTAGCTTAGCAAAGCTAAATACATGGCTACAATTCAAGTAGCATGTGAGGTGATCTAGATGATAAATATACTTGCAGGACTGTTTGGTCAGGATATGAATGCAATTGTGATCTGTTATGATAATCAGAGTTGCGTTAATCTCTCTGAGAATCTGATATTTCACAATCGATCCAAGCATATAGATATCCAGTCTCATCATTTGCGAGACTGTGTGCAGAGGAGGATAATGTTGCTACAATACATTCTGACAAAGGAACAAGATGCTAACATCATGACAAAGGCCTTGTCAAAATGGAAGTTCGAAATACATAGGTGCAGGATAGGGGTGGTTGATAATCTCTTTCTTACTAAGAAGGAGTGTTGAAAAAATGTAGTAAGAAAGGCTCAATTTCACTTAGCCTTGGTCAAATTGAGAAAATTTGAAATTTCCATATCAACAAAAAACTTGAAGGTGGTGAACATATTTGACATGGCTCTTGTCACTTAGTTAGCTCAGTAAATTCAAGTTAAGGGCTCAGAGTTCATTTTTCTTGTGTTGATTGCTAATTTGTAGCAATCCAGTTCAATTATTTCAATTTGTATTCAGTTAAACTAGTTCTAACTATTGATAGGACTAGTTGGAGGTTAGTTGTGCATTGGAACAAAATTCTAACTCAGTGATCATCTAGTTAACTGATCAATTAACCAAAAATAGCTCATGCATGCAAGGAATTTGAATTTCTCAGTTGCGGTGGAGATTCCAAGGAAGTGTAACATCAATTGTATACTAGTTTTGAGTGTACAGGTTTTGCATGCAATCGATGATCAATCCTTGGGAATTATGCAATAAATTTGGTGGAAACTACTAAAGAATAGGGTATAATTTCCTCAGGATTTGTGCAAGGAAATAGAGGCTCAAGTAGAAGTAGAAATTGACCAAGTCCGGGTCAAATCTTCTCATTGAGAAAAGAGAAAGTTTATTCACTTGCAGGTTGAGCTGAGAGCCAGCAAGCAATTATAATACATTCTCTATTCATCTGATTAGTGAAAGAAGGCTTAAGGATTTTTTTTCCAGTTGGTTTCCTCTAGAAAAATTTATGTACTTGTGTATGTGATTGTTGCGTGTTTTCAATTATTGTTCTAAATTGTGAATTAAATTCTGCAGAGCAGTAGAATAGAATTGTTTCTCTTGATTTAGATTAAATTTCTTGAGTTGTAATTCAATCACCAAATTTCTACATTTATGTAGATTTTGTTTCCTTTTAAAAAAAATATAAATTGCAATTCCTTCTTTATCATTTGAATTCCATAAAAGTTTCTTGAATATTTTAGGCGTAGGTTCCTAATTTCATCAACCATCCTACTCCTAACACCATATCCATTCCATAAATAGGTAGTACATAATATTATGTTTGTAGTTCAAGGCCTTCTACATGTATCAAGGCTTTATGAACTTTTTCTACCCCTTCAATTGGTTGACCATCGATACTTATAACCATGAGATCCTAGATAATTCATACAAAAATATTTGATTGTGTTGCGAGATTAATTCCCACAAAATTGTGGGTGCTTCCAAAATATACTAATATTGTGATATCCTTTCTTATTAGAGTTCCTTTTAGTTATAGACTATTTGTTTTTTTTATATTATAATTTCTTCAAATGAAATCATGGGAGTTTTACGTAGAGTATTGCAAATATTACCCTTTTATTCTATATGAGGAGTTTAACATATTATAGTTTGTTGTGCTTCTTCTTCTCAAGCTAAAACTTCTTACTTACATTCCTCACGATTTTGTTTTATGCATGTGATTAAGTCTAGTGATGCCCTTGGTGGATTTTCTTAATCATCGGTGTCCTTCATGTATTCTTAAACAACAACTTGCACTTCCTTCCCATCTATTTGTAGTAATATGTGTGGTTGGTTGCACATTTATAACCCTTGTTCCACTTTTTACTACATCTACGATAATTGTTTTCTTTCCTTTTGATTTCCTCATCAGAGTTTCTACTAGAGGAGTGAAATTATTTTTTGATCTCATAGTTATAAGATTTCTGAGCTATGCATTTGTGTCCTATTGTCTACCTATCTCTAAAGAAATTATAATCGCTTTCTTATGGTTGTGAATAAGTCTTATCAAATTTTGGTAAAATAATATTTCAAACTTTTTTCTCAGTAGCTTTTACCTTACATATTGCATCTTCCATAGTTGTAGTATCATATAGCTTTAGTTAATTCTGGATGGGTGGTTTAAATTTGGTGATGTAAGATCAAACTAAATGGCTTGTTGACAATTCAAGTACTTTTGTAGCTATTTCCTCCCATTCATGTGAATCATCTACATTTCATTTCTGTTGAATCCTAGTGAATTATGTGAAAAAATCCTCTTCTTTGATACCTTGGAATTGTTTACAGAGTTCATGTTTAAGTTTATTCCAATTTATTGAATGTCCTATTTTTTTGTCGCATGTATCAATTATATGCATCCCCTTCTTGTTTTATGGATGCATAACTAATTTTTTCTTTGTCATTATAGATACCATAAATTTAAAAATATTATTTTGCTTTGTTAAACTAGGTCATGCCTTGTTTTTCATTCCCAACAAATTTTGACAATTCAAGTTTTGAATTGGCAGGTATGCAAAGCTTGGTTGGCTATATTGTGGGAATTGGTTAAGAATTATCATTCCATGAGGTATATTCACCCGGGGGTTTGGTGTGTTAGATGAGCTCAAAGGTATATTTATTTGAGGATTTGGTGTTCTAGATAGGCTTAAAGGGTTTGAATTTTGTTGTGGAATGGTTGTATTTTGAGACTTACAAATTTTTTCTATGAGGTCCTTAAATAGTTTAGTGTGATTTTTATTTACCTTGGCACTTAAATTTGCTTTCTCCTATTGTATGACAAAGTGATTATGAGTGAAAATGTCCCTTAACTCTATTTGATCTTGTTGTACAATATCGTGATTTTGAGAAATATGTTCTTGTAATGTGTCCTATTTTTTCTTTATGTTATTCATACTTTCTATCATTTTATTTTTGTAATCTTGCTCATTCCTTCAATTTGTCATTGATATCCACCATTTTCCAAGTTACTGTTTTTGAAAAATCTGAACCAAAATTAATTATTGTACTACAAATGAATTGATCATGGAATAATTTGAATATGTATGGATGCAATTAATTAATGTATGGATTTTCAATTCATTATAATTGAGGTTGTTATTATAATTTTTTTTTTTATTATATTCCCTTTTTTTTTTGAGGAATTGACAACTAGGTCAAGCTCATACTCAAATGACATGGGGTTGATTCCAACCACTACCAATATACCTCTTAGGTGAACCCACGTGCACTCTCATGCACGGCTCACACGACTCTACTACCTATATACTTTTTAGGTGAACCGATGTGCACCCCATACATGCCTCACACTAATATTGTAGAGAAATTTGAACTTCGAACTATTACTTTCAAAAAAACTTCATATCATAAAAATCACCAATAAAATTGCCCTCTTAAATTATATTTTCATCATTATTCTTTACTTATTATTTTCATAAAAATAACTCATTAATAACCAATTAAATATAAACAACCTAAAAAGTTTGATATATCAATGTTGAAAAGTTTTGTTTTTTCCACAATGAGGAAACTTTAAATAAAATATGATGTTCTACTCTTGAAAACCTATTTAATCTTAACCTATTTTGATTTTGAAAATCTCGTCTACATATTCAACCCTTCTTTTCGATTGGAAATATTGTAGGTTTAAATCTCAAGGAAAATATTGAGAATATTTAACATTGGGAAATCAATAAAAATAAAGTGATAGGTTAGACTTGCAATGTCAACAAAGTACAAAACAAAAATAATTGGTATGTAGGAAAGTATTTAATAGTTTAATCACACAATCAAATGTAATATTTATATAAAAATACAAATTGAAAATGAGATGGTGGATTATATAGATGGGCTTAATATAAATAATAGGAGTGAATGCCTCTTTAAAGACTTTTCACTTAATGTTGTAATTATAATTTATTATTGTTATAATTACCACAGACAGTATATTGTATTCAGGTTTGACTAATTATTAATTTGTTTTGATTCAAACAGGTTTGACTAATTATTAATTTGTTTTGATTCAAAAATAAATTATAGTTTTTTAATAGTTTAATTATAAAAATTAAATTTTATTATTTTTATAATATTTAAATATATTTATTTACAATTAGATTGATTTACCATTATTTTGCAATGATTACATATATGGTTGATTGTACTATCAAATCTCGAATGGTACATGTAATAATAATAATAAACACCACCCGATACCAAAGCCAAAAACATTGATTAAACGTTTTTAAAAATTGATTAAACATTTTTAAAACACCAAATTCCGATGTATAATCTACTGTGCATTGACGTGTCTTTTAAGGTACAGATATTATCAGAGTTCACATGATAAATTCAATCTATTGGAATTTGATTGTGAAAGGTTTATTGTCAGATGGTTTGGTTTGTTAAATAGAGATATGATATATTTTATTAATAATTAAATTGAATTTAGAATTATTTATATATTTTTTAATAATTAAATTGAGTTTAGATTATGTTAATTTTAATATTGGATAAAGAAATAGTTTATTTATTGATAAAATGTTATCATTAAAACATAATTTAATTATTTTTAAAATAATTTAATTTTAAAAATAATAAAATTTAAAATAGATATTCATATTTGTCAAAGGGTTTAGTTTGAGTGATTTGATAAACAAATTGTTTCCCATGAAACATTGTGATTGGCCATTTATAACATGATTTGACAAACAATTTGTTTGGTAATTAAATTCTATTTACTAACCATAATTAATAAATAACATTTTTAAAGTTATAAAATAATATTCCTAAATATTTATTTCTAATATTAAAAAAATATAAAATATCATTGTAGATTTTGACTTTGTATAATTAATTATAATTGTTTTTTTTTTTCTTTTTAATATCTTGTTTTCCAATTTTTTTCTTCTAGTTTTGATTTGAAATTTTAATTTAGAAGACAAATTAATAAGCCTCCTATATTTCCATTTATGAGAAAATCAGAATAGCACTATGAAATATTGTTTTTTAATAAATACTTACAAATTATATGGTTAAATCAAAATACGAATTTGTTAGATAAGTAATTTGTAAAATTAAAAAATAACTAAATTTTAAATTTATTTAATTAGCAAATAAATTTATTTTTAATTATTGTTAATTAATATAAATTTTATAGAAAGATTATGTTTTTATTTAATTAGCGAAAACAATAATTATAAAATTATGTTTTTGGATTATTTGGTTGAACTAAAATCAATACAGACAATAAGAATTTTGTATACATGTATATTTATATTTAAAACTAAATTAAATAGTTGTTTGATGAGTTTGGATTTAATGCTTAAGGTTGAAGAGTTATTTATCAGTGATTTCCTATTTCTATATCCATTTATATAAGCTTCCATTTTGCCAAATCTTTATATTCTTTTACTTTAACTTACCTATATTTAAACTAGACATTCATTTATTAGCTACTATAACTTGTTATATTTATTATTATTATTTTTATTATTCTTTACTATTTATATTTATATTTATATTTGTAATATTGCAGTTTACTTTAAAGAACAGTTTATCCTTGAAGTAATTTCACCTAAATTGATTTTCATCATGAAATTTTATCTTGATTTGGATTTGCATATTTGGAAGAGTCTTTTGTGAAAAAAAAACGTGTTTTTATAAATTATCTATGTAAAATTTATTTTTTTAAACCACATAACTTGTAATTCTTTCTCTACCATTGGAATTTCATAAATGGTTCTTGAACATTTGTGATGTAAGTTCCTAATTTCATCCACATCCTACTCTTAACACCATATCTATTCCATAAATAGGTAGAGCATAGTATTTTGTTTGTAATTTAAGGTCTTCTATATGCATCAAGACTTATGCACTTATCCCAGGTAGAGCATAGTATTTTGTTTGTAATTCAAGGTCTTCTACATGCATTAAGACTTATGCACTCATCCCAGGTAGAGCATAGTATTTTGTTTGTAATTCAAGGTCTTCTACATGCATCAAGACTTATGCATTGGTCCTAGGTAGAGCATAGTATTTTGTTTGTAATTCAAGGTCTTCTACATGCATCAAGACTTATGCACTCATTCTAGCACTTCCATTGGTTGACCATAGATGGTTGCAACCATGAGATCCTGGATAGTGTATACAAAAGATTTAATTGTGATTTCCACAATAATTCCAAAATTTATTAATATTGTGATATTCTTTTATTTATACCTTATTTTAGTTATAGAGTATTCGGTTTTATTTTGCTTATAATTCCTTCCAATGAGACCATATAATTTTTATTTAGAGTATTGTGAATATTTCTCTTCTATTTTAAATGGGAAGTACAACATACTATATGTTGTTTTGCTTCTTATTCTCAGGTTAAAACTTCGTATTTATCTTCTTCTTTGTTTATGCATGTGATTAAGGCTACCTTTGGCCAATTTTCTTTTTTATGTATGTCTTCCGTGTCATCTTGAAGAAAAACTTGCACTTTCTTTCCATCTGTAATTTATCTTCAAGAACAACTTGCACTTTCTTTTAATCTATAATTTTGTAGTGATATGTGTGGTAGGTTGCACATTTATAGTCCTTGGTCCACTTTTTACTGCATTTACAATGATTGTTTTCTTTCTTTTTTCATTTCCTCCTTAGAGTTGCTACTAAATTGTTTTCTTTCCTTTTCATTTCTTCCTCAGAGTTACTACTAGAAGAGTCATATTCTTTTTTAACCTCATAGTTATAAGTTTTTGAGCCATGCATTCATATCATATTGTACACCTATCTCCAAATAATCTATAATCACTTTCTTTTTGCTATGAATAAGCCTTATCAAAATTTGGTAAAATGATCTTTCAAACTTTTTTCTAGATAGTTTTTACCTTACATATTTTACCTTACATAGTTGTAATACCATATAGACTTAGTTCATTTTAGATGGAGTGGTTTAAATTTGGTGATGTAAGATCGAAATAAATGTCCTACTGACAATTCAGTTACTTTTGTTGCTATTTCCTCCTATTTATGTGAAATCGTCTACATTTCCTTTTTGTTGAATCTTAGCAAATTTCGTGAAAAAATCTAGGTTTTTTTTTTATACCTTGGAGTTGTTTAAAAAATTCATTTTGAACTTTATTGCAATTTATTGGTTGTCCTAAATTTTTTTTCGCCACTTGTATCAGTTATATGCATCCCACTCTTGTTACATGGATACAAAACTAATTTCTTCTTTGTCATTATAAATGAAAAAAAAAAAAAAAAAAAAAATCTTTATTAAACTTGCTTTCACACCTTGTTTTTCATTTCCATCAAATTTTGACTTTGTTTTTGGCAGTTTTGAAAATTGTGGTTAGCTATATAGTGGGGTTTGGTTAAGAATTATCATTCCATGAAGCATATTTATCTGGGATTTTGGTGTGGTAGGCATATCAATTATTATGTAACGAATGATGACATTTGGTAAATTTGGTATTTTTATGGAAGTGTACAACATATGGATATTCAAATTCCCCAATACCATATGATATGAAGGAAAACATTTAATAAATTAATGGAAAAATAAAATATAATATTTATATAAAAATGAATGAGAAATAAATACTGGATTACATAGATGGGCCCTTTATAAATAATTCAAGTGTGTGACATTTTAAAGGAGTCATGCCTTTTCATATAATGACTTTTCTATTGATGTTGTTATTATAATTTGTTATTGTTATTATATTTCTTTTTTTCTAGAAAAATAGACAACGGTGTCTGGCTCTCATACTCAAGTGAGACAGGGTTGATTCTGACCGTTATCAATATACTTTTTAAGTGAACCAAACCCATATGCGCCACCATGCACAACTCACACACTTTGCTACCAATATACCTCTTAGATGATTCCATACATACCCATACACTACTCACATGACTCTTCAGGAGATGTTTTGAACTTTGAACCACGACTTTCACAAAGAATTTATATCATAGAGATCAACAAACTTCCTCTCAAAACCATATTTATGTTTTTTATTTTTTATTATTTTTTTATTCTTTACTCTTTATTTTCTTAACAATAACTCATTGAAAACAAGTAAAATATGAACAACTTAAAAAAAATTATCAATAATAAAAAATATCAGAATTATTTTTTTCCAAAATAAGGAAACTTCTAACAAAATATGATGTTCTATTCTTGAAAGTCTCTTCTACATGTTCAACAGCATTTCCCATTATGATGTTCTATTCTTGAAAGTTTGTTCTACATGTTCAAAGGCATTTCCCATTATAAATATTTTAGATTTAAATCTAAAAGAAAATAAAGATAAAAAATAAAAAACTCATAAATTTAACATTGGGAAATCAATAAAAGTGATGGGTTTAACTTGCAATAACAACAAAGTAGAAAACAACTCGTATGAAAACATTTAATAGTTTATTGACGCAATAAAATATAATATATATTAAAAAGATATTGTAGATTCGTTTGTGGTAGAATCACATGCTTTATAAATTATTTATAAGAATTTTTTTTAGACCATATAACTTGAAATTCTTTCTCTACTATTTGAATTTCATAAATTGTTCTTGAATCTTTGTGGTGTAAGTTCCTAACTTTATCAGCCATCTTACTCTTAACACCATATCCATTCCTAAATAGTTAGATCGGTAATATTATGTTTGCACTTCAAGGTCTTCTACATGTATCACGAATTTATGCACTTCCTACCCCTTCAATTGGTTGACCATCGATAGTACATAGTTGTAACCATGAGATCCTCGATAGGGTATACAAAAAGATCTAATTGCGTTTCTAGATTTTGGAAGTTCTTCCAAAATCTACTAATTTCCTTTTAAACTTCCTTTTATAGAGTATTTGGTTTTATTTTTCTTATGATTGCTTCAAATGAAATTATGAGAGTTTTACTTAGAGTACTGTTAATATTACCATTTTATTTTAGATGGGGTGTATCACATACTATAGGTTGTTGTGCTTTTTCTCATGCTAAAATTTTTTACTTACTTTTCTCACTAGTTTGTTTTATGCATGTGATTAAGGCTAGTGACATTTTTGGTGAATTTTCTTCCTCATCAGTGTCCATGTCTTTTTCAACAACAACTAGCACTTTTTTCCCATCTAAAATTTTGTAGTGATATGTGTGGTTGGTTGCACATTTATAGCCTTTGGTCACTTTTTACTGCATCTATGATAATCATTTTCTTTCTTTTTCATTTCCTCCTCAAAGTTGCCATTAGAAGAGTCAGATTCTTTTTTGACCTCATAGCTATAAGATTTATGAGCCATGCATTTGTGTATTATTGTCCATCTATATCCAAAGAACCTAAAATCACTTTCTTTTGGTCGTGAGTAAGTCTTATCAAATTTTGGTAAAATGATCTTTCAAACTTTTTCTTGGTAACTTTTACCTTACTTATTGCATCTTCCATAGTCGTAATATCATATAACTTTAGTTCATTCTAGATGGGTAGTTTAAATTTGTTGATGCAAGATCAAACTAAATGTCTTGTTGACAATTCACGTACTTTTGTAGCTATTGCCTACCATTCATGTGAAATCATCTACATTTCCTTTTTGTTGAATCCTAGCGAATTCTATGAACAAATCCTCTTCTTTGATACCTTGGAGTTGTTTAAAGAATTCATCTCCAAGTTTATTCCAATTTATCGAATGTACTAATGTTTTTTCGCCGCATGTATTAGTTATATGCATCCCCTTATTGTTGCATGGATGCATAACTATTTTTTTCTTTGTCATTATATATACCATAAATTTAAAATATTCTTTTTCTTTGTTAAACTAGGTCACACCTTGTTTTTCATTCCTAACAAATTTTGACAATTCAAGTTTTGCTTTTGGCATGCATGCAAATATTGGTTAGCTATATAGTGGGAATTGGTTAAGAATTATCATTCCATGAGGCACATTTATCTAGGGGTTTGGTGTGTTATATGAGATCTAGATAGGCTTGAAGGGTTTAAATCATTTGAAGAATTTTGTTGTGGAATGGCTATCTTTTGAGACTTACAAATTTTTTCTATGGGGTACTTAAATTCAGTGTAATTTTTATCGACCTTGGAACTTAAGTTTTCTTGTTCCTATTGTACGGTAAAGTGATTATGAGTGAAAATGTCCCTTAACTTTGTTTGATATTTTTGTAGAATATGGCGATTTCATGTAATATGTTCTTGTAATGTGTCCTACTTTTTCTTAACTGTTATTCATACTTTCTCTCATTTTCCTTTTGTCATCTTGTTAATTCCTTCAATTTTCAAATGATCTCCACCATTTTCCAATTTATTGGTGGGTTTTTTCATCAATCTCAACCAAAATTAATTATTTTACTATAAATGAATTGATTTCACAATAATTAGAGTATGTGCGGATGTAATTAGTAAATGTATAGATTTTCAGTTTCCAAATTGGAAGAATGTATGGAATTTATGATGTAGTAGACGACATGCTATTGGATGTAGTTAAATAATTCCATACAAACATGAATTAATTAACTAAATTATTTGTAGTTGAATTATACATTATGAACACGATTGTACACAATTGTACAGATGTATCCGTTCACTACCGCATGACATTTTTAGCCAATCAATTGTGTTGTATTGTAGCAAAATATGGATTGGAAGTTGAGGAAAATGAAGGCTATATAAAAGAGGTGATTCTAGATACCGAGTGGATGAAAAGTACACTAAATGAAGGAATTATGGTTGCAGCTCATACGATGAATGATGGTTGAAGGTATTTTGACAACTGTGTGGATGATTAGGTAGTAAATGATGATGTGTGGTAAATTGGTGACTATATATGATTGTGTAATGGATGATATAATTGGTAATTTGGCATCCATATGGATAATTATGTAGTGGACGATGGCATTGATAATTTGGTGGCAATATGGATGATTGTGTAGTGGATGATGAATTTTGGTAATTTGGAAATTTTATGGAAGTGTGCGAGATATGAAAATTCAACTACTTGGATACCATATGGTATGAAGGAAAATATTTAATAGATCAATGGAAAAATAATATATAATATTTATAATGAAATGAATGATAATTAGATGATGGATTGCATGGATGTGCCCTTTATAATTAATTCAAGTGGGTGCCCTTTTAAAGGAGCCATGTATTTTCATGTTATGACTTTTCAATTAATGTTGTTATTATAATTTATTATTGTTATTATATTTCCTTTTTTTTTTCCTAGAGTAATCAACAACTGGGTCAGGTTCGTACTCACATGACACAGGGTTGATTCTAACTGCTACCACTATACCTCTTAGGTGAACCCATGCACGCCCCCACACATGTCTTACATGACTTATGTTGGAGAATCAAGGTAATTGAGGATTAGGGTTGATTCTCCTTAGTTGATAATTAGTTGTGGTATTTGTTGGCATTTTGTTATTTATTATTTCTTATTCATCAAGAAATTACCAAACATAAATGCATGAAGATCACAAAAAAACATAGAGAACACAATATATAAGCTCAAAGCCAAGGAAAAACCCCTCCAAGAGGAAAACCTAGAATTTTTGTCTCTTATTATAGAATCAAATCAAAGTGAGACCTCCAAGACCCAAAGACCAAACCTCTTCCAAGCACCAATTCACCCCTCCAAAATCCTTTCTCAAAGAAGACGAAGTTTACCAAGTCAAAGGTGGTCATACTCCAAAAACTTCGCTTCAACTCAAAGTCTCGGCCCTTTACTTCAGGTCTAAAATTCGGACCTACAATCCTCGGCCCTGCAACTCACACAAAAACCCTAGATCCTTCGCATGTGTGAGAAAACCAGTCGAAAATTCAGATATTCTTCTTCTTCCTTGGGTTTTCTCCTACTTCCTTGTCCTTCACTCTTCTTTTCTTCTTGTTCAATACATATATAAAACTTATCAATTGTGTATCCAAATGAGGACACATTTTCCTCCATTTATATTCATTTAGGAGAGCAAAGAGGTGCTCCAACAAGGTTGACTTGTCATGGCAAGGCTGACTTGGTATTGGAGGAAAAAATGACTCTTCTTGAATCAATAATAATAATTTTATTTTTTTTCCAGAGAGTCCAAATGGGACTATAATACATGGCAAATGTTCTTCTTTGAATCAAAAATCCCTAGAAGCATGAAGAGAATGCTTTGACCTATAATTGAGCATGAAACCCATGCTTGAACAAATTCAATTCTTTTTATTTTATATAAAATATGCAATGTAAATTTAATTATGAAGACCGAATCTAGTTACATTCTCCAATAGCTTCACTAGAAATATACCTCTTAGGTGAACCCATGTGTGTCCCCACACATGAATCACACAATTCTTGTGGGATATTTGAACTTTGAACCACTACGTTTAGAAGGAATGCATATCATGGAGATCAACAATCAAACTACTCCTAGGGGCTACATTTCCATTTTTATTCTTTATTAGTTTTTTTATTCTTTACTCTCTTTTTTGTGGGTAATAATAACAATTTGAGAACAAAATAAAATATGAGCAACCTAGAAAGTGTATCAATAATAATAAAAAATATCAATATTGAGATGTTCTTTTCCAAAATAAAGAAAGGCCAAATAAAATTTGATGTTTTACTTTGAAATATTTTTATAAAGAAACTTCAAATAAAGTATGATGTTTTACTCTTGAAAACAATATATACTGGATATAAACCTTGAAATTGAGGAACAATTTGGAAAATATGATGTTCTACTCTGAGAAAACAATATATACTTCAAGAAAACCTTAAAATCGAGGAACAATTAGAACACTATGTGGGGCCTACATGTTAGATGATGTAATAGTATTTGAATCCATTGCATGATGTGGATGACGGGAATGTGATTCTAATTGGATGAACAAATAAACTAAGCCAATGGATTTGGATGACATTAAATTATCCTATGGTTGTGATTGTTCATATATGACTAAATTTTCCAATCCCGAGATAGTCAAAATGGCTACAATAAGAAATGATGTTGTTATTGATATGGATATAGAGATATTGATCCAAAAACCCAATATGAGACTTATACATATAAATTAATTTCCTTGATTTATCATGTTATTTTATATACCAATTGTTGGCGAGAAGTCAGGTCTCGCGGACAAGACCCAGGTTCAAGAGTTGTGGCCAACAAAGGGGTCCGGTGTAGTCTAGGAACACGCCGGCATTTTCACCCTGCTCCGGAGAGCAGTGCGTCTCACCCGAGGCGTGCCGCAACCACATGTAGAAGGGGATGAGATCAATGGCAAGGAACAAATTCGCAACTCATGAAGGCCAGTGCATCGATTACATATACAGAGTTATATATATGCAAGATCACTTAATAAGCATTCAGACATTCGCAAATAAAATTTTAAACCATCATAAACACATTACAGGCATATAAACATCTTATTGAGACAACAACCTTCCATTGTATTAATCTCTTGGCCAAACACATGACTACATGGCATTCTCACTGATAGCCTACAAATCTGATACAGAAGGATTTCAGAACAGAAAGGTAGAATAGAGAAGAAGAGGAACCATAGGAAGGACATGCGTGATTCTTCCGTATTCGCTCTGTGCGTCTTTTTCCTATCCCGAGCCTCGCAACTTCTTCAACATCCCCCTCTTTTCAGCCGGGTGACTGTTATTTATTCTCCCGCTCTCGCGACTATCAGTTCCTCTGTGTCTTTACTTCAACTTCTCCTGGCTTCTCTCCCGTTATCTGCGTGTTCCACTTTCTGTCTTCTGCTGTGTGTTTCCTGCATCTGTACTTGTCCATGTTCTATCTCCAGCTATCGCATGCTTCCGCGCCACCTTGATAGCTCCGCGACTCCTGGTAGTTGCGGCGCGGTCGCTGTTGCCATGTGTCTTCATGCCGCAACTCAAAAGGTCAAAATTCAAAATGTTCTAGCCAAGATTTCAAAAACAATCAAAAACAAGGGCCTCAACAGGCCCCGACCACAATTCCTTGACTCGTCCCCGAGTCAATCACAAATAACAGTCTCCAATTCCATTGCCCCGCTGGCTCCCGTGCTCTGTTCTGCTGTGCCTTCGCCCCGCGCCCTTTCCTGCTGTGATCCGCCAAGTGGTTGCTCAAACAAGGGCCCCAACTCCGGGACCCTGCGGAGCGCTGTATCTTTAAGCCCGGTGAAGTCCAACACCGCTTGCTGCCATTCCTGCATAAGCAAGTCTGCTTCTTCAGAGATCCTGGTGGCGGCGGCCTCCTCTATAGTCGTCGGGATAGCCCTGAACAGCATGGCAAGCTGGGTCTCGGCCTTGGCATCCAGCTATTGTATGGATTCGGTCCGGGCTCGAATGGGCGGACGGATCTCCCGAATGACATGTTTGGCCGCTGCCGAGTCGGCCTCAGTCTGTTGAATTTGAATTTCAAGCTCGTCCGCGTGGGCATAGAGCTGATCTAACCGTGATGGGTCCGCGGTCTCTTGAATTTCACGGGAAATCTGTTGCAGCTGGGCAGAGATAGGCTGCGTTTTGACAGTGAGTGCGAGTGAGCACTCCTGCAGACTTCGCAGAAGGGCGTAAGCCTCGCCCGCAGTGGAATGAAGAGTCGCCTGCATACTAACTGCCTGAGTCTGCTTGGTAGTCACCTGGTCTGAGTAGACAATCTGTGGATCCGGAAGGGTAGGCCGTGTGGCTAACGCCGCTTGGAGTTCCTGGTTCTCTTTGCATAGACTAGTGAAAGCAGTCCGAAGGTGGTAAGCCTGGGCTGCTACACTTTCCTCCGCTACATTGTCAGGAAGTGGGGCATGATGAGCCCTTGCAGCGGGCCATAGGCCGGAGAACGCCTGAGCAGTAATGGTGACCTGCTCCTGTAGGTAGGTCTTCTCCCTGGTCAGCTGATCGCGCTGTTCAGTAAGCGCTGTGATTTGGTGGTGCTGCTCAGTGCACCGTTGCTGCAGTTCTGAATGAATCTGTTCGGCCTTTCGGGCCGCCCGCTGAATAAGTAGGTACAGCTGCCCTGTACCCCATGTTTCGACATTGGCCGTGCCGGAAGCGCCCTGCTCCGGCATCCGTTCCTGCAAAGGTTGGCCACTGGCCACTGATCGGTTGGCGGTCTCAGGAGGCGGAACCGGTGTCTGCTGCTGCATTGAGGTGGCCATAACGGACTTCGGTCAGTCTTGCTAAGTGGTCTGGTCTGGGGGAGGGTCAGCCGAATCAGCCCCAATAGTGGCCAGTCGGGTAGATATAGTAGAGACAGGATCCTGGGGTGTGGCCACGGGGTCAACCAGCGGTACTACGACTTCAGTACTGGAGGTGACTTCCACCTCGTGGTCTCCTCCGAAAATTTCCCGGATGAGAGGATCTGATACAGTGGCTGATGAGTTGGATGGATTGGAGGAGGTGGCAGGTGGATGGCCGGTGGAGGGGGCAGTGGACGGGGTGAAAGAGGTATGGGGGAGGCGAATATTGAGGAACTCTGACGGATCGATCAGGGGTTCCTCCGGAATCAAAGTCCCTGTGAGTGGAGTGGATGGTGGATCATCGTCAGTAAGATCCACCACTGGATCGGTGACAGCAGTGCGGGCCCTCTTGGAGGGAGGGGGGTCTGATGGATCAGGTCCCGGGCCCGTTTCGCCCATCGGGGTGATGATAGGGCTGGTAGAGGTGAATAAGTTGGTGGGGATGGGAGAAGTGAGGGGGGCGGTATGGGAGGGAGCAAGAGACCGACCGAGCTGAAATTCAAAAAATGAGGGGAACAAAGGGGCACCACTTGAAACAACTTGGGTTACCACGTTAAGGTGTCGTACCTGGGCATTGAGGTGTTGTACGACGGGGACCAGTGATTCGGGCAGTTCCTGTGCGGTCTCAGCTGCATCCTGCAGAGGTCCCGCCGCAACCTGTGAGGACCCCACTGTGCCTGTCTCGGCAGGCCGCTGCGCCGGAATCATCCGCTCAAAGTTATATCGGGGGATCCCGTTGCGGATGTGCTTTGTGACCCCCGGCCACGCAGAGACCTCGCGGTGAAAGGTATCATCATTCAACTGGAATCTGAGGGGCGCCATGTGGAAGGTGGCTTCCGGCACGCAAGTTGGGCAGAGGTAAGTGTGCCTGTGGCTTACCCCGAACCATACCTGCTCACTATACTCATCCAACAGGTGCCTGGGTACCCGTTGCTGGTTAGCCACCACATCTCTCATTAACTCATACCACGCCCGAAACGCTTCCGCGTTCACCTATTTAGTGCTGGGGTCCGAGGACACCTGCCACGGGGTGAACTTCATCGCGAGAGGCTGGCTCGCGGTAGTCTCTGCCGGCATCCGGACAGGAGGACTGTGCCATTTCCACATGGCGAAAGCTAAAATCAAGTAACCGTAAATGAAACTGGTGGTGCGCTTGTAGTTCTCTTCGCAGGCTGCGAAGAGTTGTTTTAGCACGAAAGAGCACCAATTCAGCCTGACGCCCTGGATACAGTGCTCCGCAATGGAGATTATATCCAAGGTGCACTCTCCCTTAGTATAGTGCCGCATCGTCTTGCTAGCAATGAGGTAGCAAGCGAACCGAATTTCTGGCTTATTAATCAAATCAATTTTGGCACCTTTCCCCCCCCCGCGGGTGCCATACTTGGTGTACAGGTCTGTGTCACCCGACTTTCGGGCGCGCTTGGACGATGTCTGGTCAGCAGCGGAGACATCGGCGCCATTCTGAGACAACCTTGTCAGCCGATGAATGTCCTCGGCATGGATGGGGATTTCCTCATTGAGCCACCGGGACCCGTTCTGTATTCGACTGAGGAGGAACCGGGTGCATTGCAGGGCCGGTCCTGTAGTTCCAAAAACAGGAAGAGTCATTAAATTCATCAAGGACGATTGCTGGAGGCCCCTGTATTCCTGTCGCATTCAGCTGTTGGAGCTACTGCCTGGCGTGTAGTGATGCTCCATGTAGGTCTGCCAATGGAGATGGGGGAATTCGGCTGGGTCGGATAGATTGTCGTCCATCATCGCTGCGCTATCATAATTTCCAACCAGCGACTCTGTTCGGTGGATTCAGCTGTCCAGCACTGGTTCAGGAACGGATAAGAGAGCCCTCGGCATCTTGGCACGACGCTGGTAAACTTGGAGAATTCTTCTGGAGTTTCCTTCTGGGTGCGGTGCGCTTTGAGGCTGCAACTGCTCTAGAGTCGCTGCAATTGCCAAATTGAATTGGTCCGTCATTCTCGTGCTGTTGGCCTCCATGCAAGTTATGTCATCCACTGGCACGAGCGGAGTTGATGAGACTCCATAACGACAATTAATTCTTGCTATCCTTCTTGCTTGCGATAATCGTGCGATCAATCGCATGCCTGTGTGTAATCTGACAGTTGTTGACGGCGTCATGGGGAAATGGGCGGACACGACGGCTGAGGGAACTGCGGGTGATGGCAAATGATTATGGTACGATTACTGTCTACTTATGGTAATTTATGATGCAAATCTGAGCGATCTTACAGACTGACAAAAGGACTGACGGAAATGACCTGGACTGACACTGGCACGGGGATGGATCCTACAAGGACGACACGCTGGACTGGCGCTGTGACACGCTGGACTGGTCCACCCTGACCACAGTTGGTTGCGGTGAGGTAACCGCAACTGACCAGTTATTTGACAGACTGCCTATGAACGGAAAAGACTCCCTACGCTCATCCCGGTTGCGGGAGAGTTATTTGACTAGGCTACTCTACGAGTTCTCTCGGTTGCGAGAGTTATTGATGAAAAGTGAAAGGGACCTACTCCTGGTAGGGTTTCAGGCGTGCGCCATTCACCCACCCAGGGAGAACTGTACCGTCCAATTATGCCAACCAAACGGCTCCTGAGTCGCGGATCTCGGTGACAAAGTAGGGTCCCAACCAGTGCATCTGGAGCTTGCCTGGAAACTTCTGGAACCGGCTATCATGTAGGAGAACTTTTCCGCTGACTTGGAAGGCTTTGGTTTTGATGTGACGGTCATGCCACGCTTTCTGCCTGGCCTTCTGAACCCTCTGGTGGAATTCCGCCAGGAATCGGGCCTCATCCAGCTTCTGTAGCTCCTGGAGGCATTCCCGAAGTGACTCCTCTTCTGAGAACTGAAGAGACGTTGCGATCAGAAGACTGGGTACAATGAACTCGGCGGGAATCACAGCTTCCCGGCCATACACCAACTGGAATGGTGTTTGGTTGGTCAAACATTTCACCGTAGTCTGGTAGGCCCACAGTGCCACTGGGAGACGCTCGTCCCAATCATCGCGCTGAGCATTGAAAATTTTAATCAAGCCCCTTTCAAGAATCTTATTGAATGCTTCCACAGTACCATTGGCCTGTGGGTGGTATGGGCTGCTTTTATGATGCTGAATCATAAATGTGTCCAGTAGTGACTTGACCGTGGCATTAATGAGATGCGTACCCTGATCGCTGGTCAAGCTCCGTGGGCAGCCAAACCGGCTGATGATGTGTTCAAAAATGAACCGGGCAGCGGTCTCTGCCGAGAAGTCGCGTACCACTGCTGCCTCAGCCCACCGAGTGAGGTAATCCGTGGCGGTAATGATGTACCGGGCCTTTGAGTGCCTGGCGACCGGGGCGATGGGACCTACGAAATCAACAACCCACTTTTCGAACGGCCGCAACACATGCACTGGGTGTAGCGGAAGCTCGTCCCGGTGCGAAGGCCTTCCCGTCCGCTGGCAAACATCGCAGCGCTTCACATAGGCCTTACAGTCAGCATGTACCGTCGGCCACCATAGGCCAGCTTGGAGCACCTTCCTTGCGGTGGGTTTCGCACCCACATGCCCTCCCGCAACACCACTGTGACATTCCCACATCACCGCTTCCCATTCGTGGTCAAGAACACATCTGCGCAACACCTCATCAAGGCCGAGTTTGTATAGCTGCCCCGCGATCAATTGGTAGTCGGCTGCCCGGACAACCAGGTGGTGTTTCTGAAGCGGGGTATAATCCTGAGGGCATTGTTCCGTGGTCAGATAAGTGGCAATGTCAGCCAGGTAATCTGGTACTGCTTCGACTCGGAAGAGGTCGGCATCCGGCAACTGATTGTCCAACGAGCTCTCATTCTCTCCCGTCTCCAACCTGGATAAATGATCAGGACCGACATTCAACCTGCCGGGCTTGACAATCACCTCAAACGTGAATTCCTGGAAAAGTAGAAGCCAGCGACAGATCCGTCCTTCCAGCACAGGCTTATTCACCAGATACTTCAACGTAGAATGGTCCGTGAAGATTGTGAATTTGCCGCCCAGAAGATAGTGGCGGAACTTCTGGAGAGAGTACACCATCGCCAACGCCTCCCGCTCGGTCGTGGTGTAATTCTTCTCCGCATTCGACAACCAGCGGCTGGCGAAGTATACGGGGTGGTCAACTGTCATCTCCCCGGGTTGCGCCAATACAGCCCCAAGTGCAATACCGGACGCGTCAATATGCACATGGAACCGCTTATCCCAGTCAGGATTCACAAGGATGGGTGCCGTCGCCAACTTCTCTTTCAAGGTGTCAAGTGCCTTGCTACACTCCGCTGTCCACTGGAACACTTCTGACTTCCGCAACAGTTTCTCCAAAGGGGCCATAATCTTTGCGTAGTTGCGAATAAACCACCTGTAATATCCTGTGTGCCCGAGAAGTGCCCGAAACTGCTTCACTGTCTCGGGGGATTCCATGTGAACGATGACCGCGACCTTGGCGGGATCCATGCAGACCCCTTGCTTGCACACCACGTGGCCCAAGAGTGTGCCGAATGGAACTGCAAAAATACATTTTTTCAAGTTCAAGGAAATCTGCAGCTGACGACACCGGTCAAACATAATACGCAACAGGGAGGTGTGTTTCTTCAGCAGGCTGTAGATGGTCCATTCGTCCATGTAGACCTCTAGGAACTTGTGAATGTACTCTCGGAAAGCAGCAATGACAATCCGGGAAAACATAGCCGGTGCGTTCTTCAGACCAAACGGCATAACGTGGTATGCGAATGATCCCCACTCAGTGGTGAATGTCGTCTTTGCTTTGTCTTCCTCCGCGATGCGCACCTGATGGTAACCCGAAAACCCATCAATGAAGGAATAAGCTTCGTTTCCCGCAACATGTTCTAGAACTTCATCGCTGAAAGGAGTGGGAAACGGATCGTGGATGCAGGCATTGTTCAGGCTCCGGTAGTCTACACAGACACGGATCTCCGCTTTGTCCTTCTTGTTCTGGATGATAATGGGACTCACCCACTCTACTTCTTCTACTGGGAAGATAAGACCTGCAGCCAGCATCTTGTCGATCTCCATCTTGACCTTTTATTTGATACGTGGGTTCAACCGGTAGGGTCGGTGCTTCACCAGCCTGGCCCCCGGTTTCAGCACGATGCGCATTTCACCCAGGTCCCCCTTGATCCCCTTCAGGTCGGCAACCGAAGACGGGAACAAATCTTCGTATTCCCGGAGGAGGCTGAAAATTTCTTTTGTTGTTTCCTCGTCCCAGTAATCTCCCACCGTTGCGAGCTTGGGTTTCTCGTCCGTTCCAATGTTCAGTTTCTTTGTCTTTAGTGGCTGTAAATGGACTCCTTCAGTCGTCGACTCTTCACTGATGCTCCGCTCGCCTTCCCTTTCGTCAAAGTAGAGATGCCTGAGGTCCTCCAGACTATCGTCATCCGGATCGCCGTTAATCCGGTGGAAAACCAACTCGTGCCTGACCTCAGGTCGTGACACAACCGGGCCCTCGTCAGGCTCGGGATGGCGGAAAAAAAAGACCTCCTTGATTGCCTGTAGGGCCTGAGACTCCTGCGCCGTCTCCCCTTCGAACAAGAAGCACCAAACGAACTTGTCCGTAACTGCTTGCCAAGAGCGGGTTCCCCGTTTCCGCTCTTCCTCCAAGTACCAGGCCTGGGGAATTGTACCCAGGGAGTGGATAAAACTGTGGACCCACAGCTCCTCGGGGTACCGAGTGCTACGCCACTGTTCCTCGCAGGTCCGCAAATGGTGTCGCGGGTCGGAAGTTCCATGATACTTAAGCGTACTGCAAGGTCCTTCGTCCTCTTTAAAGCGTGCCCGCAGAGCATCCGCCACGCACTCCCATCGCAACAGAGTGTTGCGATGATTTTTCCACCATCGGGCCGACGTGGATTGCAAGGCCACATCCAAAAGAGGCATCCGCCTTTCAGCTGGGACCAGGTCTTTCACCTTGGTAATAAAAGTATTGACTGCCCGCATGTTCGACAAGGTGGGATATCCGCGGATCTCGGTCCCTACCCATCGGACTTGGGCAATGGAGGCACATCTCCGCGTGGTGGTCTCATACCCCCCTTGCTGCCAGTCTTCCCAAGCGAGTTCGGATCCGAGCTCCGAGCTCTGCACACTCCGCCAATTGACAGAGCCAGTCGCGGTCGGGTTAATATAATCGTCCCGCTTTCCTGCGGTCATCTGATAAAGGTGGTCCATCATCTGAGCATCCTCCCGATTGTCCACTGTTTCCGTATATCGCGGGCCCTGATACGGGTCGAGAGGCTGGGTGACCCGTACCTCCCCATCCTCAAAGATCATCAGTTCCTTCTTAATGTTGATGATGGCATAATTCTCAAAAGCCCAATCAATGCCGAGTAAGGCGGGATAGGGATCCTTGTCTCCCATGATATCAATAACCTCAAAATCGGTGTATGTCTTCACCCCCGCAACGTCGACCTCGACGCCCTCGAGCCAGCCGATTGGCAGAATACAGTACTGGTTCGCCATCCTGAGTTGGATTGGTGAGTAGGCTAGTCATGGCCTTCCAAGAGCCTCCCATGTCTTCCGTGGCAGAATGTTGACGTCGGACCCCAGGTCCAACATGGTGTCGCTGATTTGGAATCCCGTGACCTGCGTGTTAAGCTGGAATTCTTTGCCTGTTCGTTTCTTGTTCTGCTTCACGCGCTGCACGTATTGAGGGCCAGCGTCCGCTGGGTCTCTAAGTTCTGTGCGCCCCTGCAGTGCTCCTTCCAAAGCATGCTTGAGCTGCTGCCACAGCGCAGCGTTGTCAACAATCCTGAGGAATAGCCAAAGCCAATCCTCGACCACCGTACCTGCGACATTCTCCGCACCAGATTCAGGCGGCACGGGCTCCTCCAAACCTCCCTCGTCCTGCAACTGGGCGAACGCCTCAACTGCCTCCTGGAAATACTTCTTCTGGGCTTCGGGCCTGATCAAATTCTTCGGGGATGCCGGCCGAACCACTCGTGCTGGCTCCTTCCCGTGGGCATCCTCTCCAGTCTTCTTTCCACCCCTCGTCACGATCACGACGTTCTGCAAGTCTGGGGTTGCGGTCCCTCGCGGCTCTGAGTTTATCAGATTCGCTCCCCTCTGCCTCGCCCATTCTTCCCACTTCTTGATGAGCTCCGGGCAGTCCTCTGTAGCGTGGGCGTTGACTCGGCACTGGGAACACCAGGGTCGTCGTGGGAGGGGACATTCTCGAGCCACGTGACCCTCCTGGTCACAGTTGTAACATTTTACCGGATCGCGTCCGCCTGTGCGGCCTCCCCGCATGCTGCTGCCTCTTCCCCTTGGAGCCTCGTTCACCCTGTAGGAGGGACAATCCAATCAATCTGCAAGTGCGTCGAGCGCCCTGCACTGCTTGGTGTTGTGAGTCGTGGAAACACAAAACTCACAGTACACATTGTTCGGGACCGTGGAGTACTTCTGTAATATCGGGCACATCCGAGGAGGATGCCCCAGCGTCCGACAAATATCGCAGTATTCTGTGGTGGAGGAACCCGGTTGAGGTGGGAACCCCGCGTAAGTCTGTTGCGGCTGGTAGACTCCCTGCGGGTTCATCGCCGCGCCGCCCCCAGGCGGTGGGCCCCCTTGGATTGCTGCGACCGAGGGACCTGCTCCTGCGCCGCGCAACCGAGGACACTCGGTTGCGACATGGCCCTCGACTAAGCAATGAGTACACCAAACATTCGGTCGCGCTGGTCTCACTGGCTGAAGCTCCTTGATCTTTTCAGTCTAGCTGGAAATCTGGTGTTGCAACCCTATCAAAGAAGGATCTTGCAGAGCCGCCCCCCGATATTCTTAGGGGTAGCCCGCCATGGCTTCAATCTTCATAGCCTGCTCCAAAGCGTCCTGCAGATTATCAATCTTTTGCTGAGTGAGAGGGGTTCGTGTCAAGGGAAGCAGAGCCTTGATGAACCAATCTGTTACACAGTAATTTGTCACCGTCCCTACCATTCCCCGTCCCGCACAATGGAGGACCCATATTGTGACCTGTGAACATTGTCATGCCTTGAAAATATCATCAATGCATCCCTCTAAGCATGAGCCTCATTTGCCCTTGAGACATCTCCTTGCAAAGGTCATGAAAAACATCCCTTTTGGCATTGGCGCGGGCAAGCAATTCAGTACTCGCGCCAATGGGGAAAATCCTGCAAAGAGGTCGCGCCACCTGGCGCTCTGTCATAGAGCAGTAGTCGCGCCACCCAATTTAGGGACTGTTTTTTAAATAAAGATGGCGGAAGTTGAGTTCCAACAAACTCTAAAACCATTGCCTATCTTGAGTTGGGAGGTTTGGCTGCGGGAGTTCTATGGAAGGGAAGTGGTTTTGCCACCTCCCATGGAACCTTCCTTGTTGATAGGGCCAATCCCATAATAATAGGGATCCCAACTCTCTCCTTCCCCATCTATAAAAGCCTGCTCAATCCCATGGCAAGCTAGTCTTGAAGTGCCTAAGCTCTGAATCTCCATATTCCCAAAAGCCTTTGTGTTGTAAAGAATCCCCTCTTTCCCTTAAGGCTGACTCAAGTAAGGAGACCATTGTCACGAGACTCCGGAGAGGTTTTCCCTTTCCTTGGCGAGCTTTGCGAGACGTGGACGACCGGAGACCCGTCCGAAGGAGATCGCGACGTCAGAACTTGGTTGTAATCTTTCTTCGTTTATTATTTAATAGATGATTATGATTATGGTTCCACTCCGTTTTCCATCATGTTAATGTGAGTAACGTCCTTTCTGACTGATGTTTAGTTACGTATGCTAGTTTCTATGCTTGTATCTGTTCGTTTCTTCCATGTGCAGGTGTTCATCCGCGGAGATCATGGAGGGATTGTGATCTGCCGAGGCTGAGGAACGGAGACGCTTCTTCTTCAGATCGTGGCATTGGAATCCAGGTAGGCTTCTATCCCAAGTCTTTCATTCGTAACTAGGAGCTTGCGTCATAACATTGTTTGATTGTTGCTAGACCCCTGCTGGGCTAGTAGGGATCGCCTCTGTCCGCAGAGGGGATTTACCTCCTCAACAATTTGGCGACTCCACTGGGGATCGTCCGGATTTCATTGTCTCGTTGGTGTTGACTCGCTTTGATTATTTTATGTGTTTCCTTGCTTGATGAACCTTCTGGGTCGGGTTCTTTCACTGTTTTTGCTTTTTGGTTTGCTTAGCCTGCATTGGTCTGCTTCTGGAGTACTTGTTTTTAATTTTGGCTGAGGAACTCGACTGGCACGGTTTTTAGCCCGACAGTCGCGCCAATTGGCGCACGTTGCCTTTGTTCAGCCCGCGCAAATTGCTTCCTGGCGCCAGTTTCACACTTACAGTCGCGCCACCCCTGTAAGTTTTTTGAGTTTCCTCATTTTTGAGCTCTCTGGATTTGATCAGTGTTTTTCTTCTTGATTTTCCGACTGCCTGAGTGTGTTGGAGTCCTATTTGGCTGGGAATTCACCTCTATTCTTTGGTTGTTTGCTTATATCCACCGATTTCATGTTTTAAGCCCTAGGGCATCTAGTGGCTTAGTGTATCGAGCCCTCCTTGGAAGTTTTGGTGTTTTGATTGTCCTGTCAACTGTCTGATTGATTCTCCACACCCTCTAAGTAGTTGTTTATTGTTTTATTGCGATTTTTGGGTGATTGTTCATTCCTTCATTCGAAATTCGTTTGGTCTTGCCTTGGACCTAGATCACACGGTCCATTGGAAGCTTTTGAGTCTTTTCTTTGCTTTGAGAGGCTTTGGTCGATTTGGGGAGCTGGTTGCTTGTGTTGTTGAGTGAAATTTGTTTGTTTCGCTCTCTTGAAAATCGTTTCTCAAGTTGTTCCGTTTGTTTTCAAGATTGTTTAGTGCATATTGGCTATTAAACATTGAAAATAAAAATAAAAAATCTCTTTTGCTTTTGTTAATTAGTGCAAATTGTGATCTTTTCCATATCGCTAGTGATTAGTGTTTTGAATGAAAAGTTTTCAATTTCATTAGTTGCATTAGAGATCTCATTGTTTGTCTTCCGTCCATTTCGTTTGTGTAAAAGCTCTCAACTCTTCTCTAACTAGTTTTCATCGAACGAAATGTTGCACTGTGGCATATAGCTTTGCATTTAGGAGTCTTTCGAGACACTACATACGATAGGGCCTGAAAATTGAAACCTAATTGAAGATCAACCGTAAAATTTATTCAATTAACCTAAGGCAGCATTGGAACTTAACGAAACATATTTAGAAGGTCTAGGCTAGAGACGTGTTCCGGCGTCGTTAAACCTAGCAGCTGTCGTTCGCCTGTTGGCTTTAGACAGCGCTAGTACGGACTTGCACTCCCCGTACTGTCGCGTATATAAAGGGAGACCCCTATAGGTTTTCAATCCTTTATCCATAGGGAGCCGAGTCTGCCGCCCTATACCCGTGATACACCGAACACAGCATTCGGGGAGACTACCTGCATGTACGGAAAGTCCTTGGTCGATTTCTGTTTCATTATTGAAACCAAGGTGTATATTGCAGTTCACGGATATTTGGTACACCCTTTGTGCCTAGTTTTTCCTGAGCAGTCATTTGGTCTTTTCTGACTCCCTAAAACTTGAAAAGACCGTCAAGCGCTTGTCCTTTCACGCTTGTGTCAACTCTGAAAGAGATAGAGTCATCTTTTTATCGTTTCTCGACTCTTAAAATATGAAACGGTAGAGTTTCTTACTTTCCAATGTGGTAAAATTAATCGCCCACGATTACACACCCGTTTAGACTTTGCTTGTTGACCGTTTGATCGTGTGTCTTAACTCATTTTCAGCCCGTGTGTGTGTTTGCTCTTTTCTTCTAGTCTTTTGCCACAGTGGCGGAGCCTTCGGTTTCGTCTACTGGTAGTCCTTACATGGACGATTCTTCAAAAGCTTCTCAGCCTTCTGTTGAACCACAGCAGCCCGTTGTTTCCGAGTTTCCTGACGGGGGACTGGTTCTCGCCGAGCAACCCTTTGGAGGACCAGTTGAGTTCAATTGGCCCTTTTCGGACCCTGTGTCTGAATTGAGATTAGGAGCTGATTTCCTTTCTCTTACATCGGGTTCACCGTTTGTTGCTGCTGTTTTTCCTCCTAGTCCTCGCCGTATTTTGCGTGATTTAACGGCAGGATCGACCATGAGTGATTCTGGGGAGGAAATTCCTGGTGAAGACTATCAGCGCATCACACGTAGATTGTTTGAGGGAGACGACTCTGAGCTGGCTACCATGTCGTCAGCCAGTCCTTCTTTACCACAGGGATACAGATCTCTGGGTCAGATCATTTCAGCTGCAGCCTCTATGGGAATATCATCTCCTGCTTCGAGGCCAGCTGTCACTACACCCGGGGTGTCCCCTTCGACGCCCGTCACTTCTGTTCCCGTTCGGCCCACTGTTTGTGTGGCTGCCTCTTCTTCTGTTGTCTCAGCTACCAGGGCTGGGCCAACTTCTGAATATGTTTATCTAGCTACTGCTATACCGGAGAATATATCTCTGGAGGAGTATCGGTTGTCCTTGCAACAACCGAACGCCGAAGCTGGACAATTCCCCCAAGATCCTTACCGATCTTTCTTTTCGCACTATGCATAGGATGGCACTCTCGTGTATGCTTTCCCAGGTCAGTTTGACGAGCACGGGGAGGTTTTGCGCCTTCCTGCTCCTGAGGCTTATCTGTATGCTCAAGGTTTACCGTACAACCAGGCTTATAACCCGCAGGGACAACCCTTCCAAGGCCAACCTGCGGGCCAACCTGGCTATCTGTATGACCCACAGGGACAGCCCATCCAAGGCTACCCTGCGGGCCAGCAAGGGCCATTGTACAATCCGCAAGGACCATATTATAGCCCTTCTGGTCAACCTGGTCAACCTCAGCCGGGGTATCAACCGGGACCGGCCTATGGTCCTGGGGGGAAAATCCAGCCTTCTTTACCAATGCAACGGCAGTATCCTGTTGTTTCTAACGTTGCATATTAGCCAGGACCATCCTATGGTTCTGCTTCAGGTCAAACTGGTTTCCAGCAAGCACCTGGTCCTGTTCCACCACCAGGCCAACCGGTTCATTCGGTACAACCCGGTGTCCCGCCTCCAGGCTAGCTCGCCCATCCGGTACAACCTGGGGCTCACTTACAACCAGGTCAACCTGCGCAACCAGCGTCGCCTGTTTATTCGAGCCAGCCTGGTCATTCAGGCCAGCCCTCTCAGTCGGGTCAACCTGTTCATTCAGGGCAGCCCTCTCATTTCGTTCACTCTGCTCAACAGCCTGTTCATTCAATGCCGCAGCCGAATCAACAGCTGCGCCCTACGTACCAGGCTCCGCAGGGTTTCACTTTTCAGCAGCTTACTCATCCTCAGAGTGGTTATTATCCTCATGGTCAATCTCAACCGAACTATAACCACCCCAGAGGCTCTCAGTATTATCCTCCTCCACCCGGTTCTACCTACGCTCAGCAGCCAAATCCAAACACTGCTTATACAGGGCCGACACCTAATCAGGGCTCGAACCCTGGTTATCAAGCCCCGCACTATGGTTACCAGCATCCAAATCAGTCTAGTTATACGAACTATGCCCCCTACGGTCAGAATCCCGCGGGACAGAACCCGTGGGGGCAGGGATATTCACAACCATCGTGGAGCATGGGTACCGGACCTCAGCCTGGGCCTGGCATGGCAGTTAACCCTCCATTGCCGTTCCTGGCTACCTTGGAACTGCCAGATGTTTCAAAGTTGACCAATGATCCGATTTTACATAATCCATAATGGCCTCCGGTTCCCACCAAGATACCAGGTGATTGTCCCAAGTTTGAGGGAAAAGCTGGCGAAGACCCCCAGGCGCATGTAATGACGTATCACCTCTGGTGTTCGTCTAACTCTTGGGTCGACGATTCGATCCGTTTGCGTCTTTTCCAGCGTACTTTAATAGGGGCTGCTGCTAAATGGTACATAGAGCTATCCCGTGGTATTTTTCAGGATTTCAACTCGTCAGCCATGGCTTTCCTCACGCACTTCCAGTTACCAGTCCGGTATGAGGCCGGGACGCACCTCCTGACTTCTCTGAAGCAGGACAAGGCCACTCACATCTCAGATCACATTCATGAGTGGCGGCGCCGTCGTCGATTGATCAAGTTTCACATACCTGATCAGATTTTGACTCACTGGTTCACCACCTCCTTTGTGAATAAAATCGCTCAGGATATCGCGATGGGAGCGTGTGTGACAGAGGAACAAGCTATCGCGCGTGCCCAGTACCTGGATCTTGTTTATTCGCAATCTGGCACGCTTTATGACATCCTGCCTGATGCTCCACGGCCCGGAGCCAAAAAGGCCCCGCCCACCCCTACGGTGGATGGTGTCATTGGTTCCGTTTCTCAAAATTCGAAGAAGTCTTCGAATGGGAAGCAGAAGGCTAATTCTTCCAACAATACCTCTACTAATCCCGCCTCATCCGATTCTGGTAAAACCGCGGAGGTGAATGCCGTCCAGGCCAATCCTGCGGACAAATCCTCCAAGGGGAAGAAGAAGGGCAAAGGCAAATCAAAATCTAATGCCCTGAAACCGGAATCTAAATCTCGAACTGAGGATGGCTCCCAACGTAAGCCGAAATTCCCTTGCCTCATCTGTGAAGGTGACCATTACACTAAGGATTGTCCACGACGGTCCGAGGTTAGTCAAATTCTTAAAGGCTCTAAAGGGACTCCGGCTGTTTTAAAAGAGCCATTTCCATCTCAGCAGACCCAGATGGTCGAACAGGCGTCACCATCTGCACCGTTTGGGTCTCAGGTTTTCATGATGAAGACTAATGCACCTATCACTATCGCTACACGGTCGAAGGATTACAATGAACCACGGCAGGCGCCCGGGAAGGCAGTTGCGGAAGGGCCGCCTCCCCCACCTGCCTCCGGTCCATTGGAAATCGAGAAGCCGACTCCCGAACCCGTTGTGAAACCACCTCCCAAGGGTGTTCTTCGAAGATCCTCTTATAATCCGAATGCTCGTGCCGCTCAACATTACAGTATCGTTGAGGATCTGGCACAGGCGCCATGTGCCATGTCTGCACTTGAGGTTCTTCAAAGTTGTCCTTCACAACGGAAGGCTTTACTGTCTGCAATCGGTGGTATCGATCCCGCCGACTCGAGCCTTCTCACCTTCGATCTGGAGAATTTCACTCCCCGGCTTCCACATCAAATCGCTTTGGTCATTCAAGTCGGGATTAACGGTCTGAACATTCATAGGGCCGTCGTAGATGAGGGTGCATCTACCTGCGTTATGTCCTCCGCTTGCCGGAAGGCCATCGGCTCTCCAGCTTTGTCGTCATCTCCCAATGCCCTTGAGGCATTTGATGGTCGGGAATCTAAACCCCTGGGCGTTCTCGAGAGTCTTGCGATCACATTACAGGGAAAAACTGTCAACGTGGAAGTGGAAGTGGTTGACGCTAAACTCAACTACAATATACTTCTTGGCCGCAGCTGGACCCATGCCATGCTCTGCGTGCCGTCTACCGTCTTTCGATTCATTAAGTTCCCTCACGAGGGCAAGATTGTCACGGTGGATTAGTTGTCATTTTTTACCTCTAGCTCTGAGAACAACGTGCCATACGTGGATCAAATTCCGAATCCCCCAGACAGTATAGGACCTGGTCTTTTCAAAGACCCAGTCCTCATGGGTATATTCCCAGCACCGCCACCGAATACCGCTCAAGTCAACATGTTGTCCAGGACTGATGACCCCTGGCTTATTCCTACGCCTGAGCAGGTATATGAGTTAGGAGAATCCATGCCTTTAACGCCAGTAGAGATCAGCTACTGTGAGATTGTTGCCGCATCGGATCCTCCACCTCCTCGGCATGCTCCGATGAGCATGGCTCTCGACGTCTACTCGCAATCCCCCTGGCTTGGTCAGGCTGATTCACCTGATCCTCTCAGAGAGACTTTTCCTTCAGATGAGGCTATCATTGAAACTATGTCTCTTGAGGAGCTGCCCTGGGGCGATGGACATCATCACTCTTCGTTTGTGCCCAGCTTGGGGGCAATGACTGATTGTCTGGAGCGTTATGCTACTCAGGTTCCTTCCCCTCCTCTTCAAACACCGATCTTAATGCACGAGGTCTTTTCAGAGGGTAATCTGAGTAACATTACTCAAACTGTTCCAATCAACATCTTCGTTAAACCGGGGATTGTTGAGAACATTCACGTGGGTGTGACTTGTTCTCCCGAGGAGATTCAAGTCTATACTGAGCTTTTCAAAGAATTCAGAGATGTTTTCGCATGGTATTACGAGGAGATGCCGGGAATTGATCCTAGTATTGTCGTTCACGAGATTCCAACCTATCCAGGTGCGAAACCCGTGCGCCAACGCTTACGTCCCATGCATCCTCGGAAAGCCGCCGCTATCAAGGCAGAAGTTGAAAAACTTCTGAACGCGGGTTTTATTTATCCTATCCCCCTTACAGAATGGGTGTCCAATATCGTCCCTGTTGATAAAAAGCAGGGTACCATTCGAGTCTGTGTAGATTATCGCGATATCAATCGCGCCTGTCCCAAGGACAATTATCCCACTCCGTTTATCGACCAGATTATCGACGATTGTGCTGGGAGTGAGATCTATTCCTTAATGGACGGTTTCTCAGGTTACAACCAGATCAATATCGCACCTGAGGATCAACATAAGACCACATTCATCTGTCCGTGGGGCACTTTTGCATATAAAAAACTCCCGTTCGGCTTAAAGAACGCTGGCGCCACGTTTCAGCGTGCGATGTCATATGCTTTTCATGATATTCGCCATATTGTCCAGCCTTATCTGGACGACTTGCCTGCCCATTCGGGTAAGCGAGAGGATCATCCCGAGCATCTTCGCCAGATATTTCTTCGTTGCAGACGCTACAATATTAGGCTCAATCCTCATAAGTGCGTCTTCTGCGTCGATTCTGGCCGTCTTTTAGGCTTTATAGTCTCGAAAGACGGAATTCGCCTTGACCCTCTGAAGGTTGAGGCCATCGTAAATCTCCCATCACCCTCCTCCCCGTATCAGTTACAGAGTCTGCAAGGGAAAGCGAATTTTCTTAGGCGCTTTATCCCGAATTATGCCGAGGTGGCCAAAGGATTCACTCGTTTGTTAAAGCAGAACGTTCCCTTTCACTGGGACGAAGTTGCTCAGGAATCCTTTGAGAAGCTGAAGACATTGCTAGTCAATGCTCCGTTGCTTCGTCCTCCGGACTACCACCGCGACTTCACTTTGTATCTAGCCGCCGCATTTAGCACCATCGCTATGGTCTTGGTGCAGGATGACGATAACGGTGATGAACATGTTGTTTATTACCTGTCTCGGAACCTTCTCGACCCTGAAACGCGTTATGCACACGTCGAGAAGTTGGCCTTAGCAGCAGTACACGCCGTACAACGCTTTCGCCATTACATCCTTTTGCGCACGATAACAGTGGTTTCAGACTGCAACCCTATGACGTATATTCTGTCTAGACAATTACTAGGGGGCAAGTACTCCAAATGGATCGTGATCCTGCAGGAGTTTGACTTGGAGTTCACCACTGCCAAGTCAACTAAATCACTGGTCTTCGCGGATTTGATATGTTCTCTCCCTACAGACTCTATTCCCTCACACTCTGAAGACCATATACCGGACGAAACGCTTTTTCTTATCAGTACTCGTGATCCTTGGTACGGTGACATCATAGTGTATCTTCAGACCGCGACATTTCGGTCTGAGTTGGATAAAATTGCCCGCCGTCGGATTCGGCACCAGTCCCAACCCTACCGTATAGTAGGAGATACCTTATATCGTATTGGAGTAGATTCGGTGCTCCGACGATGCCTTACCTTGGAAGAGGCTGAAAAGGTTCTGAATGACTGCCACAGTGGCGCCTGTGGCGGACATATGTCCGGGTATGCTACTGCCCAGAAGATTCTGCGGGCAGGTTATTTCTGGCCTTCCATATTCAAGGATTGTATTACTGCAGTCCGTAAATGTCATCCATGCCAGATTTTTCAGCGCAAGATGCGCGCGCCGCCGTTGCCATTGCATCCCGTTATTACCGTCGGCCCTTTTGCAAAATGGGGCGTGGATTTTATGACGTGTAACCCTCACTCGGCCGGGGGGCATGCGTATATCATTGTCGCCGTCGACTACTTCACTAAGTGGGCCGAGGCGATGCCTACACTAGCTGCTGACGGGAAAACGGCTGCTTCATTTTTATTCAACCATGTTATTGCACGATTCGGGGTTCCTCAAGCTATCGTCACTGATCACGGTACTCATTTCCGCGATTACATGATGGCGGAGCTGACAGCCGCGTTGGGCCTGCGTCACGACAGCTCAACGCCATACTACCCTCAAGCGAACGGTCAGGTTGAAGCAGTGAACAAGGTTTTGGTCACCATGCTTCAACGAACAGTTGGGATCCATAAATCCAGTTGGCATCTCCAACTGTTCTCAGCTCTCTGGGCGTACCGAACATCTGCTAAAAGTGCAACCGGATTCACACCATTCCAACTGGTGTACGGTCTGGAAGCTACTTTGCCGGTTGAATGTGAAATTCCTTCGCTTAAATTAGCTGTGGAGCTCTTACCGGATACTTCTCCCGAGGAAGAACGTCTTCTGTATCTCGAACGGTTGGATGAAACCCGTCGTCTAGCTGCTTTGATCATCGAAGCACAAAAGAAGAGGGTCAAAACTCATTTTGATCAATCTGTTTCTCCCCGTTCTTTCATCAAAGGAGACCTCGTCCTCTTGTACGATCAGGCACATGATAAGCTTGGAGCCGGTAAACTCCAGCCTATGTGGCACGGGCCCTATATAGTAAAGCGCGTTTTGAAAAATGGGGCCTATGAGCTTATAGATTACGAAGGAGTTCCGTTGGCGCAGCCCAGAAATGGGCTGTACCTTAAAAAGTACTATGCCTGAAGTGATTTCATGGTGTGGTGTGTGTACATAGGTGTGTGATTGTCATTTGTGTGCATAGTGTGGTGTGCTTTGTAAACATCTTTCTGCTGATCGGGTCTTCCTGGTTGTGCAGATGTCTATTCATCCATTTGTTGGTTTCGCGGATGGTGCCTCCCGCAGTACCAGGAATCTGTCTTCCGCAGCCTGGGTAATCTACGATCCTGTTGGTGAGTTGATTGACCTGCAAGGTGTGTGTTTAGGACGTACCACGAACAATATCGCGGAATATAGTGCCGTGTTGGAATTATTAACCGAGGCAGTAAACCTTGGTATCTGTGAATTGCTCGTGTACCTAGATTCACAACTTGTAGTGTTACAGCTGAACGAACACTATTCGGTAAGGAACCCGTCCATATTACGTCTGTATTTGCATATTCGATTACTGGAAAGGAATTTTGACTACATTACATATCATCATATACCTAGGCATTTGAATACATTAACAGATGCAGTAGCAAATTTGGTATTAGACAGACATTTGCGCAATTTATAAATCATCATCACATGTAAAGAAAGACTCATCCAGAAATAGATATGTATATATATATATATCGAAATGTTTACATAGAGTGTGTCACATAAAACTCAAAAAATATACATAGTCGTCTTAGTACATCCGGAGACGCTATGTCTCTCAAAAATAGGTGTGGTATAAATCCTAAGGACTAATCCGCATGGTGCTCATGATAGCACGTGACTGCACGCACTAGGCGCCTCAGGATTCGGTGGATCTGATTCGGAACTCCCACCGTGTGGCGCTGGTATGCCATCGGTACGTCTGCTAGCCGGGCATAATCTGGAATCCCATGGGCAATCCCCTCGAGGTTCTGGATCAGTTCATCTCCTCCGGCGCCTTCTCCCTGAATCTCAGGGGCGAGTTGTGTCCTCCGGGAGATTGGAGACATCCCGGCTGGTCTCTCAGGTCCTACATCTGCATGCATATATGATTGTGTTAAGACGAATGTGTATCAACAAAAAAAAACATATAAACATAAAATCAAAAATATGAGGTCTTACCCAGCTCCTCGTCCCAGTCATCTCCTTCTGGTAGTGGGAGGTCTGGGTCCCCGGTAAAGTCAGTTCCTGCATATGGCCAGTCTTCCACGACAATCAGCTGGCGCCGTAACCACCTAAAAAACTCTGGCCTCCAGGACATCTGTTGGCCACCTCCAGATCTGGGCATCAATGCTGCCCAGCGAGCCATTCTGGGCTCTCGTGGTATCGGACTCCCCACTGCGGCCCCTTGGCCCTGGAAGATTGGTAAATGTTCCAGAATGAATGATACCAAGATGGAACCATAACCGAACTGCTTCAGTTTCCCCTGTTTGCACTTTGTGAGCTGCCTTTTCATATTGATAGTTAGTGCTTCTTCCCAGTTGAACAGTAAGGGACCCATGCATTCTGAGGCCAGCAGGAGTTGGGTCTTCGTGGCCTCGTGCGGAGCCTGCGACCCAGCAGCCCGCGTAATGGTATGGAGAACTACTCTCAGTGCTAGATCAGGGATGGTGTGGATGTCCACCTTCTTGCTTCCTGATCCTGTTTGTGCCCCTCGGCACACCCGTGCCATTACTTCTTCCATCTTTTCCCCAGATGGTCTGCTTCCAGTCAATACAGGGATTGGACCTCTGCGAGACAATCCAGTGATGAAATAAACGTCGGTGACCTCCAGTTCTAACACCTGGTCTCGTAACTTGAACACCTGTTCCTGTTCGTCCCAGATACTGATTAAGTACTGGAGGAGCTCGGGCTGAGCTCGTAAACATGGTGTGAGGAAGAACTTTTTCAATCCATAGTTTCTAAGTGCATTCATGCAAGCTTGGCTTTGCATGGCCTGTTCATCCTCTTCTCCGTGCTCTCGTTCCTTCCATTCGATTTCCATTTTGAGTGATTATCTGCATTCATATGGTCAAAAACCCTTAGTTAGATCTTTGATGAGCTTCAAATTCCATGCAATTTGGTCTAGATGTCGAAATTTTGGGCGAATTTTGAGGTTCGGCCGCTGGCGCGGCTGTTTTGTAAACAGTCGCGCCACGTGGCGCGAGCCCTTTGTAAAAAAGAGCTCATTGGCGCGGGTCCGTGCCCGATACCCGCGCCAATGGGCGCAGCCCTAAAATTTTAAAAATGGCCACACAGAACTGATTTTTAAGGGAAAATTATTAAAAAATGAATGAAAATGAAGAGCAAAAGAGCGCCTCTTACCTGTGACAGACGAGAAGCTGAATGGTCGACTGGATTTGTCGCAATCACCGTCAGAAGTTTCTGCTCCAAAAGGACCACTGTTGCTTTTCACCAAGGTAAATAGTAAAAGTAATTTTATTTTTACCAATTTGACATATTTATAACTTTTTCGACGTTAAATGAGTTTTAAAAGTTATTTTTATCAAATATTTGCATATGTTATGTCGAAATGGATTTTACGCTTGCTTGGTATGTGCAGCGGCAGGTTTTTGCGACTTAAACGATGGAAACGAGTTGTATTTTATACTTTTTCGGACTCGGTAAATACACGAAAAAGTCACTTTGGAGTCATCTTTCAGCTCTTTTCTGACTCTCTAAATATGAAAAGATTGTCGAGGCCCTTTTCGTTTCGATCTCGTTAAAATGGACACGAATCGACATCCACCCAGTATAAGTTTAACCCTTTTTCGAGCTGGAATGGATTGATTACGAAAAAGGAATACCCTAGCCTATCGCGACTAGGAGGTTTTCCCGGATATTGTTTTCTACCTTTTCGGATCTGGGAAACTATTTACGAAAAGGGACTGCTGGAGTTTTCTTTTCTGCTGTCTTTTCAAACTCTCTAAACATGAAAAGATGCCGAGTTCTTCCTTTGTCAGACTCGTTAAACCCTGATGACATCGGATCTAGTCAAAATGACGTTCTCCGAGTTCCTCCTTCCTAGGACTCGTTAAATGCACTAGGATGGATTCTCCCGAAGGGCGGACTTATATTGCAAGCATATGCTATCCCCTTCAAGCTTGTTACTAAAAATAATTGGGGTACTCACCAGAAATGGTGGGGAAAAATGGAATCATCGTCGTTATCGTTGGCAGTATGTCGCTCTTGAACATGGCACTTGTCTACATTCGTGTCGGGTTGGGGACATCTCATCTCGCTGTTTCACTTTGCCTCCGTGGGTTTGGGTAATCTCTTTTGACCTCTCATCTGTTCATTGCCTCGTCACCATGACCTCTGATCCGTTTGATGTCAAATACTGCCAAGTCCACTGTCGTGCCGTTTATATGTTCAAGAGAAGTAGGCCTCTACAAATATCAACCTTCCTCTGTTTCTCATACGATCTTGATTCACAACAAAACATCATGTTCCTCTGTCTCGTGTCGATGATGTGGGAAACATTATGGCCCACCTTCGATCAAGGTCACTTCCTGTCGACATCAGCTCATTATCCAGGAAGCTGATCTAGAGACTCCTTATGGTACCTTGGAGCCTGCATGCCTCAATGGCAGGTTTGTCGCATTCGACGTGAGGTTTACATCATTGACCTCCGATCGAGTGATTCTGCGGGTGTTCGACGTCAACTCATTTATTCGCACGCCGTAGATTGTACCTGTAGTACCTTGAGGACCATTGTCATTATTGGTGGTTTCTCTCGCGTCTGTTAACAGCTTTCATCATTGGCTGGTAATCAGACGATGTTCTTGCATGTTCGACTTCAGCTCACGTATTCACGTGCTTGAACTTGTACTCTGTTGGGTCGAGATGGAGCGCAAGACCCTGGATTGTGTCTGTTGTAATCCAGGCTGCAATTGTGGATTATTATCATTATGTACATGACTCACTGATTGGATGGCTGCGACCATACCTGAGTCTATTTATTTGATCTTAGTTGGATGGCTGCGCCCATACCCTGGATCCGGATTATAGCATACTCTGTTTCGGATGGCTGCGTCCATACCACATATACATCATGTACTTGAGATATCAGTTGTATCTTTCTGCGCAGGTTTTCCGACGGCGGGCCTTCAGTTGAACATGTTCTCGTAAAGCATTTCACCCCTCTTTCTCTCGGGCCTCATACTTTAGGGGGCATCTGTTACACAGTAATTTGTCACCGTCCCTACCATTCCCCGTCCCGCACAATGGAGGACCCATTTTGTGACCTGTGAACATTGTCATGCCTTGAAAATATCATCAATGCATCCCTCTAAGCATGAGCCTCATTTGCCCTTGAGACATCTCCTTGCAAAAGTCATGAAAAACATCCCTTTTGGCATTGGCGCGGGCAGGCAATTCAGTACTCGCGCCAATGGGGAAGATCCTGCAAAGAGGTCGCGCCACCTGGCGCTCTGTCATAGAGCAGTAGTCGCGCCACCCAATTTAGGGACTGTTTTTTAAATAAAGATGGCGGAAGTTGAGTTCCAACAAACTCACAAACCATTGCCTATCTTGAGTTGGGAGGTTTGGTTGCGGGAGTTCTATGGAAGGGAAGTGGTTTTGCCACCTCCCATGGAACCTTCCTTGTTGATAGGGCCAATCCCATAATAATAGGGATCCCAACTCCCTCCTTCCCCATCTATAAAAGCCTGCTCAAATCCATGGCAAGATAGTCTTGAAGTGCCTAAGCTCTGAATCTCCATATTCCCAAGAGCCTTTGTGTTGTAAAGAATCCTCTCTTTCCCTTAAGGCTGACTCAAGTAAGGAGACCATTATCACGAGACTCTGGAGAGGTTTTCCCTTTCCTTGGCGAGCTTTGCAAGACGTGGACGACTGGAGACCCGTCTGAAGGAGACCGCGACGTCAGAACTTGGTTGTAATCTCTCTTCGCTGGTTATTTAATAGATGATTATGATTATGGTTCCACTCTGTTTTCCATCATGTTAATGTGAGTAACGTCCTTTATGACTGATGTTTAGTTACGTATGCTGGTTTCTATGCTTGTATCTGTTCGTTTCTTCCATGTGCAGGTGTTCATCCGCGGAGATCGTGGAGGGATTGTGATCTGCCGAGGCTGAGGAATGGGGACGCTTCTTCTTCAGATCGTGGCGTTGGAATCCAGGTAGGCTTCTATCCCAAGTCTTTCATTCGTAACTAGGAGCTTGCGTCATAACATTGTTTGATTGTTGCTAGACCCCTGCTGGGCTAGTAGGGATCGCCTCTGTCCGCAGAGGGGATTTACCTCCTCAACAAAATCCCTCTGGTGGTTTGGATCGATCGGGTAGCTGAGTTTCCCGATCGCGTCCTTGAATCGCCGCATCAACTCCCATGCGGTCTCACCTTCCTTCTACTTAATTTCCCACAGCTATGACAGGCCCTGCTGGTCTATCTGGGGAAGCTTGAATTCGCGGACAAAATCCCGCTTCACATCCGCAATTACGGGGTTAGGATGAGCCTCAAACCACTTAATAAACCATCGCAGAGCCCTCTCTCTGAGCGTGGTTTGGAATTCTATTAACTTCCCTGCATCCAGCGTCTGGCGAGCCCTCCAGATGGCTTCGCACAGGTACCAGTGTTGTTCTACATCATCATTGCCCCGGCTAGAGAACTCTAGATACCGGGTGAAAGATCCAGCCATGTGTGCTTGCGGAGAATTGACCAGGATAAATCCTTCAGGTCCTGGTTGCGTAACGGTCCCACTAGGAAAAATACCACTACTAGTAACGCTGCTGTTACCGGACGTTACTGACGCTGATGAACTATTGTATGACTGACTCAATGCTTGTAACTGAATAAAAATATTACTTAAAGGTTGATACAGTACCAGGGGAAGGTCGGGATCCTGGCCATGCAGAAGGTGGGAAGTAGGGCTGCCTGGAGGGGTGGGTGCCGTCTGATCTTGAAACATCCGCTGCATCACGCCGTGCCATTCGTCATCGGAACTCTCTTCGGGCTGCATCTTTCCATCGTCTTCGCTAGTCATTCTCTCTCTTTCTCACGTCGCTGGGCTCCCATGCACCCACTGTACTTCTACCGCTATCCCGTCTGCTTCCCGGGTATCCAAACCCATAGTTTCTGTCCTCTGAGGCGCCTCCTTTTGATTTTTCCTCTCGATCTCCCTTCTCTTCAAATCTCGCATTACCCTTCTTCGCCACCTATCGGCGATCTGTGCCTGCCGATGCGCACGTTGCTCCTGCAACTTGCATGCGGCCTCAACATCCATTCCCCACTCCCCACTTTCACATTCTACACAGCATCGGTCCCCTCAACCCTTCCCCCAGCACGGGTGGTTTACGCTTCCATACTCGTTTTGTGGAATTCAATCAACCCTTCGTCCACCATCAGAGCTTTGATCCACAGCGGAATCTCCTTCAGCAACTTCCCTCTTAACCTTGAGTGGAAAACAGCCTCGGCTTTCGAGAAGGATTGGTAGCACTCAGCAGCAAACTCCACAGTGTATCCTTCCAACGTGGTCCTTACCCAAAAATCCAACGCGCGGGTCAGTTCAGTGTCCACCCGGTGCAGTGCCACCAGATATTCGTGCACCCACTTGCGGTTTCTCTTCCGCAAGCCTTCTTGGGGCACCGTCGCTCGTAACCTCCGCAACCAATTGTAAAGGTCCGTAGGGAACCTTCCCCAGAAAATTTCGTACGTATCGCTGGCTGAGTCAGAGAAAAGAACAAGCTCCTTGATCGCCGCCTCCTTTTTCTTGGTCAGCTCTGCTTGCTGAGCAATGAACTGATCAAGATGATCATCCCACCATCGCCGTATCGCTCCTTCAAAAATCCTCGATACCATGATCTAGGTCCCCTTGGAACATGCAGGTCCCGGCAACGGAACCATTTGTTGGCGAGAAGTCAGGTCTCGCGGACAAGACCCAGGTTCAAGAGTTGTGGCCAACAAAGGGGTCCGGTGTAGTCTAGGAACACGCCAGAATTTTCACCCTGCTCCGGAGAGTAGTGCGTCTCACTCGAGGCATGCCGCAACCACATGCAGAAGGGGATGAGATCAATGGAAAGGAACAAATTCGCAACTCATGAAGGCCAGTGCATCGATTACATATACAGAGTTATATATACGCAAGATCACTTAATAAGCATTCAGACATTCGCAAATAAAATTTTAAACCAGCATAAACACATTACAGGCATATAAACATCTTATTGAGACAACAACCTTCCATTGTATTAATCTCTTGGCCAAACACATGACTACATGGCATTCTCACTGATAGCCTACAAATCTGATACAGAAGGATTTCAGAACAGAAAGGTAGAATAGAGAAGAAGAGGAACCATAGGAAGGACATGCATGATTCTTCCGTATTCGCTCTGTGCATCTTTTTCCTATCCCGAGTCTCGCAACTTCTTCAGCATCCCCCTCTTTTCAGCCGGGTGACTGTTATTTATTCTCCCACTGTTATGAATATTTTATTAATTATTAGTTAGATATAGTTATATTAGGTTTTATTAACTGAAAGGGCATGATCAAAGATCATGCCTCTTCGCCAAGGGACACCTTGAGGCTATATTTAAAGCCTAGGCGATCCCTCATTGTAATCATCTCTTATCTATCATCATTAATAATATATATTTATCAAGTTTACCAGAGTTTTTACACTTCATTGGTATCGGAGCCATCGCTCTTCGGGATCTGTGTGATCACCCAGGAATTACAGAATTCCAGAACTGCAATTCCAGATTGCAGATTTTTTTTTTTTTTTTTTCAGTGCTTGTGGCAGCGTTTGTTTAAATTTTTTTATCAATTCCGTCAAAATTTGTGAACTCAGACCTGTCATACTTTGGAGGCTCGGACATCCTGTAACTGCCTCGGAGCAGTTATCTCATACCTGTTTGGGTGCCTCCATAACTCGGTCCCGTAGGGTATAGCCTCATAGTTCAGACTCTGGATAATCAATTCAGTGAAGACAATTACAGAAATATACCATAGTTCACAACTCATAAATTAGAGAAACCCACGAGGGTTTGAAGAAGTATTGTTTGGGTTAAAAGTCTGTTATTGATTATCCATACCCTCGGACTTGTAGCTGTGAGCATTGAAGAAAATAGAAAGGCTGAGCTTATCAATTTTCTCCAAAGGAGCGAGGTTTATCAGTTCATAAATCCACCCAACAGAAAGGCTGAACTGATTTTATGCGACAACAATAAATCTCTTGGGCCGAATTACACTGTGGATCGATTCATACAAATTTCAGTTGGGTCGATTGATGAAGGAATGAGTTTCCTCCCTGTTGCTGCGTAGGACACTTCAGTCAACACCGAATTTGCTTTCAAAAGAGCAGTTGACCTCTGTTCATTCACAAGGAGCATATTTCTGTGTGAAGGACACATTGCATGGTTGGAGTCATTGTTTATTTCAGACTACTTGTGGGTATTTTCTCTTAGCGTGGAAGCTAAATGCACTCTTATCGGTGTGTGCATCATTGCTTTTGGGATTGCGTTGTTTCTAAACTCGTGGTGGCATCATTTTGAGTGGCTTGTATCATTACAACTGCCTGGTCTGGTCGTCTGGCAGCACTTCAAAGGGCTGAGCTATTGGCTTCATTCTTGGGCAGTGTATCTCTGCTTCACGCGTAAGTGCCGAGGGTTGTGCCATTCCAAAACTAGGCGTCGACTCACCGCATAAAAAAAAAAAAAAGCGTGAACAGGTGGACTCCAGATCGATATAACTTTTGAGCATCGTTATAAAAAAATCGATTTATTTTAATTATTAAGAAACGGTGTGTCGTCGCAAACCGAACGGGCAAAAACAATTATCACGGAACAATTTTTTTTTAATTATATAAAATATATAATATATAGTTAAATTGATAATTATATATATATATATATTATAATTATATAATTCATTTATATATATAATTCTCATTTAATATATATATATATATATATATATATATATATATATATATAAAAGGGGAAAAGAAAAACTGGCAGAAAAATATTTCCCATCTCATACATATTCAGTATGTCTTTATCAATGATGACGATTGATCAGATAAAAAGGCAAATATGGCTAAAACAAATGGAGACTAAGGACAATGAGAACAAAATATTGCAGAAATTTAATGCCATCATGAACAATATCACAGAACTCTTCAGTAAGCTAAATGATAAGATAGACCAGTTAAGTCAGACACAATCCCCAATATCTCCTAACATGGAACAAAATCAACAAAACAATTCCGCAGATTCAGGGAACTCAGAAGAGCATCAGGAAAAAACTGATTTCCCACATCACCATGAAGATATAGATGTTTATAAACAACAAAATGTTCCATCCCCAGAATTGAACGAAACATGTGAAGCGACCAACACATCCGAAGCCACTGATATAACACCAGAAGCTGTTGAGGCCTTCGGTGATGAAGCACATATGGTGGTTAAGAACGAAGCGTTTGATGATGAGAAGAAGTTGCATCAAACAATAATTGTTGGTAACTTACCTCTAAATCTAAAAAGGAATCACAAAAAATCACCAGAAGAACAAGGAATAGTTGGGAAACATGAAAAAGTATTCCAAGATCTACCCATAAAAGTGTCTTCCAATAGGAAAATCAAACATCCAATAGAAGTCAAGACAGTATCCAACTCTGTCGATATCAGATCTTTTTACTATCCACATCACCAACAGATGGAGCTCGAGAAGATGCTTCACGATCTTTTTAAAATGTGGGAAGCAAGAGCTCATTGCTTGAGAAAACCAGACATTCGTCAACATTGTCCATCATTACGTATGCTTTGAGGACAAAGCATCTTTAAGAGAGGGGCAATGTTATGAATATTTTATTAATTATTAGTTAGATTAGTTATCTTAGGTTATTAACTGAAAAGGCATGATCAAAGATCATGCCTCTTCGCCAAGGGACACCTTGAGGCTATATTTAAAGCCTAGGCGATCCCTCATTGTAATCATCTCTTATCTATCATCATTAATAATATATATTTATCAAGTTTACCAGAGTTTTTACACTTCATCTTATTGAGACAACAACCTTCCATTGTATTAATCTCTTGGCCAAACACATGACTACATGGCATTCTCACTGATAGCCTACAAATCTGATACAGAAGGATTTCGGAACATAAAGGTAGAATAGAGAAGAAGAGGAACCATAGGAAGGACATGCATGATTCTTCCGTATTCGCTCTGTGCATCTTTTTCCTATCCCGAGCCTCGCAACTTCTTCAGCATCCCCCTCTTTTCAGCCGGGTGACTGTTATTTATTCTCCCGCTCTCGCGACTATCAGTTCCTCTGTGTCTTTACTTCAACTTCTCCCGGCTTCTCTCCCGTTATCTGCGTGTTCCACTTTCTGTCTTCTGCTGTGTGTTTCCTGCATCTGTACTTGTCCATGTTCTATCTCCAGCTATCGCATGCTTCCGCGCCACCTTGATAGCTCCGCGACTCCTGGTAGTTGCGGCGCGGTCGCGGTTGCCATGTGTCTTCATGTCGCAACTCAAAAGGTCAAAATTCAAAATGTTCTAGCCAAGATTTCAAAAACAATAAAAAACAAGGGCCCCAACACCAATTAATTTCATGTTATTTTAAAGATCAATTAATTGGAAGATGAATCCCCAATGGGGGTGTCTTGTTGGAAGGCCATGTGGTGATAGAGAGAATAGGTGGGTTAGGACGACATCAACACGCCAACCCACAACATTGATATCTTGCATGGTTGGAGTAATGGGTTGTCATTCCGCGGGCTGTCAAGATTCGAGGAGAAAGATAACAAGGTTTATGGAGCAACATGAGGTATTCAGTCACACCCGAGTGATGGTGTATATTCGTTGGGATTGTTCATCATGTGAGAAGGCGTATGCTCTCAAGCCATGGATTGAGCCCAATGTGCAGGGGGCGAGCCTTAGGGAGTCAACATCTGGGAGTAGGGCCTGGTTTTGTCTTCGTTTGTGGGATCCTGGGAGTCGGTTGTGGAAGTAATAGTGTGCGGTGGAAAGAGTAGGCTCGGCTCTGCGGGAGGAGGGCGCCAAGCCACACTGCGCGAACCTGTTGAGCAGGGAGAATTCTTGGATGATAGTCTGGTTGGAGTAGATAATGGATGCGAAGGAAGAGTGATATTAGAGTAGGCTCAGGCGGAGCCTTGGAGCACTTACTCTCTAGTGTATATGTCGAGTCTGGCATCCCTAAGTCGGCATTCGGAAAGGGGAGTGGTTCCTGGTTTTTGAGGAGACTGCAAGCACGCTGGAGGCTGCCAGCGATAGGGATAATGAGAAGGGTCTCGACATCGGAAATCTCAGACGAAGAACGGTATTCGGTGTAAACAAGGATTGTGCTAGCCAGGTGGGAACACAGAGTGGCCATGGAGGTTGTATGTCGAGGCAACGAGGAAGAGCTCACAAAGGTGCCCTCGGTTGTGCAATGGATGAACAAAGACCAAATGGGGAGCCAACATTTTGTGGAAGCCATGGCGGTTTCTCCCTCTTGCTCTCAAGGCCAAGTTGAAGCTTCAATCACACTAGATGCGATCTCAACCCAACTCCAACATATCCAAATCAACTTGGACAACATGCGGGAGCAAAGGTATGAAGAACACAATGAGCCAATTTCCTATATCAATGACATACAACACATGCAGACTGAAACTCTAGACACTCTGGAGAGTCTTCGACTTGAGCTGAGACGTTTCCATGACCACCTCTGAGCACTAGAAATTCAGGTATAACACATTTACAACCACATCCACAACTGCGCAGGTTTCTTTGCTATGTGGCCAACAACTCCTCCCAATCTGCCGCCATGAAGTTTTATGTTTTCATGTTTTTTGTCAAATTTTTGCCGGAAATAACCATTAGCACTGGTTGCCATGCCCAACACTCAAGAATCCTATTGGTAAGGCCATGGGCCTGGTTCACTGTTAAGACTAGATTGCTCAAATGTAAGGCAACCATGCTGCTATGTTTTGTACACTTTGAAATGATAATATAAATATGTTTTAGACCGATAAAAAATAAAATAATTGAAATTTGAAATTTCTAAATTTTTTTGGAAATTTGTTTTTATTAAGAGTGTTCTAAAAATCTAATGTACTTGTAAATTATACAATCCATTAAAATAAGCGTACACAATAAAGATTGATATTAATACATAATCCTTAAAAAACAACTTAACACTATTGAAAACCTAAATTAAAAAAAAAATATGAATTAAGATTAATAAATAATTAATGAAAAAATTAAGTAATTGAATTATAAAAACATTAAGCATCTTTTTTACCATTTTTCAAAAAACTTTGCAAGTGAAATATCAATTTTATACATTTATATATGAAATTATTAGAATAATCACATTGTTTTATGTAAAAAATTAGTTATTGAATTATTAATTTTAGAAATTAATTTAATATGAGTTTAATATCATTATAAATAAAACCAACATAGATCCATCTTAAGTCTAGATCTACCCAAAGGTGAGAGAGATCAAATCTCTTAAGATGTAAACCTCTTTTTAAATACAAAACTTAAAAAAATATTTATAAGTAGAAATATTTGATTCTTCTTAGCTCTTGGTAAATTCAAAATTAAGATATATATATATATATATATATATAATTGTTTTTGTATTAACATTTTTTAAACATTATATATTAACTCCATATTAAGAATGCAATAAATTACACATATCTCTTGTGAAAACATAAGAAAATTTTTAGTTTAAATTATTTTGTTTTTTTTAAATAAACTTGATAGAGAATCATATTATTTATTATGGACATTGAAATATTTTATTTATGACTAATAGTAAAATATTTTTTTATTATTAGTATACTTTTATTTTAACTAGTACATATCAACTAAACATAACATAGAATGATAGAATGAATTACATATCAACTAATATCAATTATATTATTTTTTTCAATTCCATATTAAAGGATTGCATATCTCTTTAATATTAAAAATAAAATATTTTTACTTTTAATTACTTTATTTTTAAAGTGAATACTATATATTAATTCCATATTAAGAATGCAATAAATTACACATATCTCTTGTGAAAACATAAGAAATTTTTTAGTTTAAATTATTTTGTTTTTTTTTAAATAAATTTGATAGAAAATCATATTATTTATTATGGACACTGAAATATTTTATTTATGATTAATAGTAAAATACTTTTTATTATTAATATATTTTATTTTAACTATTACATATCAACTAAACATAACATAGAATGATAGAATGAATTACATATCAACTAATATCAATTATATTATTTTTTTTCAATTCCATATTAAAGGATTGTATATCTCTTTAATATTAAAAATAAAATATTTTTACTTTTAATTACTTTATTTAGGATAGACATTGATTTCTTTTTATTATTATTATTTTTTAAATTTGTTATTGTAAATATTATGTTATTATTTTTAAATATAATTTTATGTTACATCTCACACTAAATTATAAAAAGCCTCTCAACCACCACACTTATACTTATAAAAATAATTAGAACATAGATACTAAATTTCTAAATCAATCTATCTATATATATATAACAACACACGATTCCAAACAGACTCGTTAAAAGAATTTAAAGAAATTAAGTAATAACCATTACCAAAGTTTAATATAGAAAGTAGGTAAGTCCTCGAGTATTTAAAAGAATATATTAAAATAAGGAAGGTCTAAACCATAAAATGACAAACAAAAACTATACAATGAAACGTCGACCTAATAATAAAAAGAAACATAAAATAACTCATAAAAATTTAAGGAATTTACGGACTCCTCATTACGAAAGTTTAATATTGGAGAGTAGGTAAATCCTAAAGCAGAAATAAAAAATGCAACACAATTAAGGAGGTGTAAACTATAAAATGACAAACACAAGCGATACAATGAAATGCTACCTAATAATAATACAAAATATAAAATAGTTGAGCTGAGGCGGCGAACTATAAAATAATTATATAATGGATCATGTGTAAGGTATAAAATTGTTAGAGCATTTTTTTTTCATTTATAAATTTATAATTTTTTTTAATTAGGTGGAGTGGAGATGGTTGAGATTGGGATTAATTTTAATATTGAATGAAAAAATGATTTATTTATTTGTGGATGTTGTTATAAAGTTTGTGTGAGATTCAATTAAGTTTAAATGTTCTGTGGGACAATTTTTATCCCTTACAGCTGGTTCTTATTCTCAACCCCTCATTAAATTGAAGAATAATTTATTCGCCCATGATAATGTTGTCTCCAAGATTGTATGAAGCTCGGTCGAGCTTGGACATCGAGTGAGATAACCACCCTCAGCTCCTTCCCATAAAATTTGAATTAGTGATTTAATTGGGACTAAACCCCACGAAAACTAATTAATTTAAACCTCATGAATTATGACTAAATTACTTAATAATAGAATCTAACTTAAAATAACATACAAATTTTAAATAAGCATTAGTATTAAACAATGTCCCGATGGGGGTGTTATTGTAGTTTTAATGGGGGCAAGGACTGATATGATGGGAGCCCCACTGCCCCACCCCTTTGCATGCCCCACCACCCTGACGTATTAATGAGCCATTACCTCCCAAGTAGGGTGGAAAAGGCTCTCTGACATGTCTTTTTGTTTGGCTATGTTGCATGGTTTGAAGGCACCATCATGCTCCTCCTTTTTAGAAACCTTCTTGGATCCTTTTGTTTCTATGTTTCCTCTCCAACTTCTCCCTCCATCTTCCATGACCTTCGATTATTGAATGATTGCTTGAGTGTAGGGGTCCCTTTTGGTCCTTCTAGCTTTACCTCCACCTTTGGTGGATTTTTTAGAAGGGGAAGGGCTTTCTCGAATCCTTTGATGGTGCAATGATTTTATCACAGTCTATTGGTAAAAAAAAATCATCATAGGCTCCTACATCTACCAACTCAACTCTATCTACACCTTAGCTACATCTTATTTCCTCAAGGTGTAATGATGCACTAGGGTACACATTTCCTTAAAGGAGGAGGGGGTCGAGGAGTGATGGGTGGTTCCAGAGCTAAATTTCAAGAAAATTCTTCAGCTTGTAGCTTTCAAAAGGACACCCATCTTGATTGCTGGCTGAGGAGGAAATCCGATAGGAAAGGCAAGAGGATTTGGACTTGGATGTCATGGTAGATATTTCTCTTTGGGTTCCTGATATGGGAAACTCACAAGGAAGATAGAACCATTATCTTCACACAATAGATCTCTACTGGAATGTTAAGATGTTTTTGGGGAATGATTATTGTGGAAATAAGGAAGACTCAAGTGAACCTTATGCACCATCTAGACGAGCTGAAGAACCTCATGCTAGATGTGGGAAAAAGGCTAACTAGGCTATAAATGTGGTCACTTCCCAACTCTCTAATTCCTCGACCAAGCAAGGTCGAGGAACAACCTATTACTCTAGACATCTCTAATGGTTTTGATTCTTAGATATCTATGTTTGTCGACCACGGCTAATGTTGCCCCGTTTTCTGATTTTTTGTTTAGTTTCACTAACTTGTTCTTCGAGACTCTGCATAATCCAAATGCCACACCTTTCAAATTTTGTTGTTGGTTTCCCACTTGGTGGGGTAGCAGTTTCACAATAAGTTCTCAAGTCTTAAATTGTGAACTATGGGTCAATTGTTATCCTGTAGACTCTCTACTCTTTTATCTTTAATTCTGTTTCCTAAAAAACAACCTAAAACCAATAACAAAAAATTAATATTATACAATTAAAAAAACCAAAATAAATAATCAATGAAAAATGTTATAATGAAAGAAAAAATATATTTTGATTAAAACATTATGATTCAATCTTAAAATTAAAAAGACCTTACAATAAAAAAAATATTATAAAAAAATTCAATTTATAAAATATATTTTAATTATAATAAAATTAGCAATAATGAAAAAATAATAATTTATAAAATGTTATATATATGATTATATTATTTAATTAATTATAATTCTAACTCTATGAAATGTTTTTGTTTTTTTTAAATTTTCTCTTCAATTTTCACTAAAATCCAACAATAATATTTTGAATTTATTAAATTTAAGTGATGTAGGAATCCCTTTATACACTCAAAAACACTTTTTTAAACAATTTAAATTCATGATTTTCCCAAAAATTATATCACTAGATCAAGAAATAAAAAAACATCTAATAGTTAGAGTGTGCCATGTTATTATAATTAATTATATAATTTGAAATTTCAAAATACAATTAAAAACTTATTTATTTATTTAAAAAATAATAATAATAATAATAATAATAATAGAGTGATAATATAATTAAAAACTATTATTTTAATTTTAATGAAATTAATAGTTATATGTATTAAAAGTACATATTAATAAGAATTATAATTAAAAAATAAACGTGTCAATATTAAAAGTAATTCTTATGAGCTTCATAGTAGAACAACAGTGTTGGTTGATTCCCAAAACCTCATAGGATGAAAGACTTTGTGGCTTGTGCAATCCTAGGAAGGTTGAAGATGAAAAACACTCTCGTTTAGATTGTCCATTTTATGGTTGCATGCATTCTAAATTTCCAAATATCCATCACACTACCAACCACCTTGACCTTTTAACTCAACAAAATTATGATAATCTAAAAGTACTTCTCTCACTTCCTTTTAAATATAGAAATAAAATATTAAATTTTTTTATCTAACCTCTTACCTTTTAAACATCTAATAAACTATGTAAGTCTTATTGCACACCATCATCATAAATTTAATGACAAATCTATAAATTTAATTTAATATCATAATATTAACTTCTTACAAAGTTTCTATTCATTTTGATATAGTTAATTATATAATTTTTTATTTTATAAAATTTTAAAATATGAAATATTAAAAAATATTCTTAGTATTAATAGATATTAATAATATCTCTCAAAATACTTTAAAAATCGTGGTCATATAATATAAAATAACTTGATAATATAATAAAAAATTTAAAATTTAAAATAATAAAAAATATCAAATACATTATATAATCACATTTTTTTTTTAAATTAAAAAAACTTCGACAATACTCTTTTGATGAAAGATTTTTATTAGTAGTCGCAAAACATAGGAATATAATAATTGATTTGTTTTTTAATTTGTATTAATTTTTAAATATATATATATATATATATATATATATATATATATATATATATATATATATATATATCGAATTTTTTTTATTTAGTGTGTTATGTGGATAGATTTGAAATGTTTTTGGAAATTGTAAATAAGATAGTATTTTATTTATTTATTTATTCTCAGTTTTGTTGAGTTTTTTATTTTTTTTTAAGTTTATGTAACTCTCTCATACTCCCTTGGCTTATTTTGGTTGTAAGTGGTGTTACTTGTTCATTTTTATCTGATTTCCAATATTTTTTATGAATATGGGGTTGGATTCTTATTTTTTTCTATGATCTATGTAGAATTTAATTCTTATGCCACAATTGTGAACAACTTGTTGAGATATTTCCAATGATATAAAATTTAACTCAATTTGAGTTCCAGATCAAAAGTTATTCCTATTTGAATTCTGTCAATAAGAAGGGTCCACGTTAATCCATGGATCACCCACATGGCTCTTACATGGCCCATGTGGCAATGTTGCGGCGATTTACCTATCCATCGAGTCACCTGCCTTGTTGCACGCTGCATTGGGGTATGAAACTGGCTTGACTAAACAACTGGTAGTGTAAACACTCCCCCTAATGGTGGTTTTAAATTTGGGGAAGGGGGGCCCCACAATTAATATTAGCCTTATATCAGAGATGGTAAGATTGACACTATTCCCAACTACTCACCCATTTCCCCCTACTCATTAAACATTGACTATGAGGAGCCCCACCAATCAATCTCAACCATCGATCTCTAGGCTCACCCTTCACTTAGTTCATTGATAACCCCAGTGGCCTAATCCCAATGGCCTAAAGGCCCACAAGTCTAGTAGGGTCCACCCTTAGGCTATGTCACCCTAAGCCACATCATCTCGACATCAAGTCCTCATCCTTCCCTCTACTCCAACCCCAATTGGAAAATGTCAAGGTCTGAGGTAGAACAAGGTTCGATGGCATCAATCCATTGTACTATATGCAAAGCCCCTTAGTCTAACGGTTGTTATAGATTTTGTCTAGCTAACTTGCACGCATTTTAACATAAAATAGGGGGGAAATTTGGTGATAGAAAACTACATGTGCACAGGGTAATATGAGTAGGTTTACCCCATTTAAAATATATCTAACCTCCTTTAATGGTGGGGTGAAACCACTGGAATCTATTATGATTTTACATAAATTAATTTGCACATGGATAAGATGAGGGTATTCCTTTCCCATGCCAAGTGCTCGAGGTGGATCCCTTCTGTCCACATCATCTCGACGTCTTGGCATTGAAGGTTTCAACTTCCCTCTACTCTAACCTATCTTGGAAAATGTTGAGGTTTGATATCTAAGATTCAAGGTGGGGCCCACTAGTCCATGTCATCTTGACGCCTAAGCATTAAGGGTTCCTTGCCTCCCTCTCATCTAATTCTCAATTGGAAAAGCCCAAGGTTCGAGATTTGAGTGTCGAGGTGGAGCCCAAAAATCCACATCATCCTAGTTCCTAAGAATCAAGGGTTCCTCACTTTCCTCTACTTTGATTCTCAATTGGAAAATGCCAAGGTCCAAGGTCCGAGACTTGATTTGGACCCCACTAGTCCACGTTGTTTTATTACCTCGACATCGGGGGTTCCTCACATCCTCGCACATGCAATTTTTTTGGCTGATAGCTGATGGTCGATATCATCCCATTGGCATCTGGCCTTTCCACACCAAGGCTCACAAAACCACCTTGGGGGTTTGATGACCCAACGGGGCTCATAGGTCCCAGTTTTGATGGGGCGAGATTTCACCTCGACCCCTTGGATTCAAGGTTATCCGATCCACTTATCACATCATTCATGAACTAAGTATTTATCAACATATCACAGTTCAATTATTTAAGGCTCACAATGATACATGAGGAATTGCAGAACCTCTAGTAAAACAACATAAGTCCACTAAGTGAATGGGCTATTATATTTCTTGTTCATAACAATCAAGTGAAGGAGCACCAACATACAATTAGCACATCAACCATAAACACACAATATTGGACAATGAAATCTAGTCTTTCATTGTTTCCATAGGCATAAGATATTTCATGCCAGTTATGTGCATAATAACGAACATCATCATTTAGGCATCCATTAACATTCAGTGTTATCCATGAGATTGTACCAAACATATGAAATGCATAAAACATCATATTACATAACTCAAAGTTATAACTAAAAAAAAAATTATCTGAGATCTTATGATGGTTGGAAACTAAAGGAGGTACTTCAACTCTCCACGCAACAATATGTTAGCTACATTGTAGTATTTCTTACAACTAAGCACCCCTAAGATGGATCCAAAATCTAAGGGGGTGATTTCTCATGTAAATTCACACCAAAGCTTTGTAGACACCCATGAGATGGAGTTCATTGTCCCTGTGGTCTAACAAGAACTCTCTGGTAGTAAGCACCATAGTGACTCACTTATTTATTTGAGTTTAATCACAGGGCTTCACTCGAAATCCAAATGGGATATCCCTCAGTTTTCAGAGATTGAATCCACTTCTTAGGTGTTTCCACAACTATATTTTCATAGCAATAACTTCAAGGTTTTGTATTCAACTATATAGGTGGTTTAATAACTCTTCTTTAAAGCACCATAGTGGTTCAAATTTCCCTATCCAAGTGGTTAACAACCATATAGTAAGCACCACAGTGATTCAATTATCCATTGAGCTTCCCAATGACCACACATGCTTAGGAAGATAGTCCAATGGCCTAAAAAATTCCTCAATACATGGAATACCATCCCAAATCGCCAAGCACCAGAATCGATAAAAACTCCAACATTTCTCCTTCTTTCCATTCATTCCATTAGTCCATGCATTCCCTCAATAAGTTCTTTCTTTCTCATGTTTCTTTTTCCAATATCCTCTCTTTCCTTCCCCATTGGCTCCTCTATTTTCTTCCAAAGCAGTGACCCTCTTTAGCCTTCATCCATGAGCGGAAGGGGGATGGGGATGGGCACACTCATCTTCTCGTACGCCTAATCGCATCTCTTCAATTTCTGTCAGCATAGATGGTTAAGTGGCCAGGAAGAGTATTAATGAATTTAATGTGATAGGTTATAGCCTGCTGATGACATATAATAGGCCCTTCTATTTAGGATTTGGATTCGTGTGTCCCCTCCTCTAATAAACCATTAATCGAAATTTACATTTAATTTTAAGTGTTTGAGGGTTTTATTCTAGCCAACCATGATTCTCACACTATTGATACACAATTAAGTCTACAAGCATGGAGATGAAGAGAAAGGGTTGTTATATACCCCACTCCATTTAAGGGAACATCATCTTTGGTTTTCTATATACATAAAACAAAATTAAACACTGATATTTATATTTACAACTCTTACATTCACTTTTACTTTAAACCAAAAAAATTAGAGAACCCTCATTTGATTTTCCATCTCATAAGTTGCTTCATCTAGTCCAAAGTGCTTCCATTGCATTTTGAAATGCTCTTTTATAACTCTCATCTAGGATGAATAGTGGTCTTGGTTGGAATTCTCTCTCAGATTCCATTTATTTCAAAAGCTAATTAATGCCATGATTAGTGTAATGTGCATACCTTTTAAGCAAAGAAATGCGAAATACATTGTGTTCTTTCATGGTGGGTGGTAATGCTAGTATATAAGCCATTGGTCGCACTCTATCCAAAATCTAAAATGGTCTAGAAAAACTGGCTGCTAACTTAACAAAAGTCCCCACTTTTAATGAGCTCTTCCTTGGTTTGATGTATATTCTTTGTTGATTTAATTAACTCTTTTGTGTATCCTAGGAAACCTTCACTTTTTTCTTGATATTGAACAATTCTTTCTCCAATTCTTTCAACATGTTAGGTATAAGAACTACTCTGTTCAATGTTTCATCCCAAATAATGGGAGTGTTGTATCCATACAATGCCTCAAAAGGGCTCATCTTTAGTGGATCTTGGTATCCATTTTTGTATGAAAATTAAAATAACTCTTCCCATTTTAGTTGATGCATGGCATACATCCTTAGCATGTCCTCTAAAATTATGTTCATATTTTCAGTTTAGCCATTTTCCGAGGTTAATTTTTTTTACTAAAATATAGCTAGGTCCCAAAGCCAAAAAAAAATGGCTTCCAATATTTGGAAGTGAACTTGGCATCCTGATCTGATATGATCTTCTTGGGTGGACTTGATAGCTACAAAGTGATATGCCTTACTCAATTTGTCCACTACCACCATAATGGCATCTTTCTATTTGGATGTCCTTGAAATCTTGTGATCCATAGATATGACTTCCCATTTTCATTCAGGAAATGTGATTGGTTTCAACAATATTTCACGGTGCCTACATTCTACTTTGACTTGCTAACATTCCAAGCACCTGTAAATGTATTCATTGATGTATTTAGTCATTCTAATCCAATAGTAAATTTTCATTATGGATGTTATAATTTTTTGATAACCAATATGGCCTAAGTAAGGTCTCTTATCAAAACTCATCCATTGTGAGATTCTTCAAATTGGCTACATAAGACACATATCATCTATCTTTGAACAATAATATACCATCATCGGTGAGCTTGTAATTATTTCTCATTGATCCCTTGGTTCTTTCTTTAAGTATTCCTTCACAAGCCAAAAAATTTCTTCATGTATCAATGCCTCTTTTATCCTTTCTTTGATGTCAACGTCACAAGTGATCATGGCTTCCAAGTGTGCCACTTGTATACTTATACTAAGTGCATTTGAAACTTTGTTCTCCTTACCCTTAATATGCTTGATCTCCAAATCAAACTCACCAATTAGGGTTAACCATTTGGCTTGTCTCGCAAATTTCGGTTAGTCAAACAAAATTTCTCTCAAGCAAGTAATTCCTCCACATCTTTAGTGCATGCATGATTTTTTCTAGTTCCAAGTCATGGATGACATAGTTATTTTCATGTTCATTCAATTTTCTTTATTCATAGCAGAATACATGTCCTTCTTACATTATGGATCCAACTAGTCCTTCCTTATATAAATTTGTGCAGACCAGGAAGAACTTGTGTGGGTTTGCTATCCTCAAAATAGGTTCACACGTGAGAAATTTCTTAAGCTATTCAAAACTAGCTACACACTTTTATGTCTGTTGAAATTTGACTCCTTTATTTTACAAGGATATGTTTGAATTCCCATTCTTTGAAAAAATTCAAATGAACCATCAATAATATATGACCAATCCCATGAAGGATCTAACCTCTGTGGCATTTTGGGGAGTGTACCAATCCATTATGGCCTTAATATTTTTGATATCCACAACAACTCCTTCCCTTGAAATGACATTTCCAAAGAATTGAACTTGTGATTAGAAGAATTCACATTTGTCAAGCTTTCCATACAAGTTGTGTTCCCTCATCAACTGCAACACTTTCTTCAAATGCTCTTCATGTTCTTCTCTGGTTCTCGAGTACACTAGGATTTCATCCAAAAAACCAATATAAATATTTCCAAATACGAGTTGAGAACATTATTCATCAGGCACATAAATGTGGATGGGGCATTTTTGAGCTCAAATGGCACCACCACGTACTCGTAACTATGTCCATACATTGTCCTAAATGCTATCTTTTGAATGTACTCATATTTAATTAAAACTTGATAATAATCAGATCTCAAATCTATCTTAGAGAAAACTACAACCCCTCTCAATTAATTGAATAGTTCATCAACTTTGGGAAACGAGTCCTATTTTTCATTGTGTCATTATTCAACAACTAGTAGTCGATGGACAATTATAATGTGCCATCATTATTATTTATAAACAATCTTGGGGCTCCCCAAGGTGACAGTACATTGGGTATGATATACCCCTTATCTGTTATTTCTTTCAGCTGCAACTTTAATTCAACCAATTATGGTGTTCTCATGTAATATAGGTCTTTTGAGACTAGCACTATAGTGGGAATCAACTCAATGGAGAATTTTATTTCCCTCTTGGGTGGAAATGTTGATATTTCCTCCGGAAAAACATCGTTGGACTACTTTAAGATAGGGTGATCTTTGATTATGGCCTCATTTCTCTTTGTCATGCTAGTCACCTAGACCACATATAAGGCACATCCCTTCCAGCCACAGTTCTTTACTTGTAGCACCAAAACCTATCTGATTGAGATAGGCTTCCTCACTCCTTAGAGTATTATTTCTTCACCTTCATCATGGAGGAATTCCATCGACTTGTTATATAAATACACCTTAGTTAAGTTGGATGCCAGTAAATCCATTCCCATTAGAACATCATACAATCCCAATAGAAATATATTGAGGGTCGTTTTTTTGGGCATGATTCCTAGATCCAGGTGGCCCAATTCCACCCAATTAGCTACTTTATTCTTGGTCCTTATGCTATTTTGACCAACTGTGACTTTACATGAGGCTTTCTTTGCAAGTTTCACATATATGCAACCTTTGGAATGATATAACTAAATTTGAACCTGGATAAATTAAAATTGAATTACGCTAGTTGAAAAAATTCCATTTTGATCACTAGGGCTTAATGATATGCTTTATTATTATCCAACTCTACATAAATTTTGGGTCTTCTTTGAGCTGCATAATTCATCGTCTCTACCTCTTGGATAATAGACAACCTTGTGTTTCTTTTTCATTGGTGAGGATATTCCTTTCATAGGTGGTTCTCTCCACATCTCCAACACTAGAATGGTCCTCTCTTGGGCTTCTTGGACTCTTACCTTGTTGTTTTTACAATCCAATTTCTATTGAAAACAAGTAAAGTTTGTTGTAATTCACCCTTGGAAGGAGTGGTGAACTTAAAATTTTCCCCTTATTTCTTGTGTCCTAAGGATTTGGTCCTCTTCCTTTAAATTTTTTTTTTCCCTTCTTCTTTTAGTCTAATAAAAATTCAACCCTGTGCTTAAGATGAGAATAACAATACTTATCCTTTTGTATGGTATCCTCCAAAGTCCTTTGTTCATCAAAATAAATCCTATCTTGGTAGGATGGAGGTAACCCACTGAGGTATCTATATATATTTTCCTTCTTGTCCTTGATATATGGCACATACCTAAACATGTTAGTATAAGCATCCAAGGTAAGATGTCGTAGCTTAGGCTTATGGAACTCTTTAGTTTTGTTGTCATAGTACCTTTCAAAAAAGTAATTTTCATGGAAATATTTTTCAAATTTTCTCCATGATAGTTCGTTATCTCTAATAACCATGGCATTTCTCAAATTTCCCCACCATACATCATCTTTTCTTTGAGAAAAAAAAATGGTTACCATGGCCTTCATGTTTTTAGGGTAGTCAAATAAACTGAAGTATTTCTTCAATCCAAATAGCTAGGGATTTTCCTCTTCAACATTATTAATTTCTCCATCAAATGTAGGGGGTTCGCCTTCTTGAACTCCTTTGGCATTAAGCTCTTCTCACTTCTCCTTTGCTAGTGGTGTCATCTGGTTGTAGCACTATGAAACTATGAAACTATTTGTTTCTCCCCTCACTATGTTTTTACGTACTTGCCTATGCCTTTTTATAGACTTGTTTCCTTCAACCCAATTGGTATGCGATCCTTGCCTCTAGATATCCAATGAGATTTTCTTGTATTTTTTCCTACCTAGATAGCAAGAAACAAGCTTATGTTGATTTTTTCTTTGTAGATCTGATAACATCTATAAAATCACTACATGTACCTAATCTTTCCTTTCTTGTACTTTTATGATCTTCTCATTATCTTCCTTGCAACTTCTCAATTCAACCCTTAAGCTTCTGAGGGTATCCATCCAATTTGGGGAACTTTCTTCTGGCCTCTTTCCAACTGAATATTCTTCTTGATCATGATGGGTTCTATCCATGTTGCATTATACAATTTTTCTACTCATTCATTTATTTATTGTTAGAAATTTTGTCTTCTTGTGTTGTTACACACAAACATGCAGTTGTTAGCCAAGTCAAACAAAAATAAATATATTCACTCACACCTTGGAATATATGCACTAAGAATATTGATCTAAAGCTAGTTGCAAAATAAAATCCCATATCATTATAACATATCAACATTCTATTAAGGTTAATATTCATACCAATCATAAGCTTAAAATCAAAATATATCTAACAATTTAATTGTTAGATTAAACTTTATCCTTTGTGGGTGACGTTCTTTAGGGACAATGTTGAACCATTGCTCTAATACGAATTTGTAACACTACCTCCAATCCCCTTGGATTATATTGGCTATGAGAGGTGTTACTTCTTCATTTTGACCTGATATCCAATATTTGCTATAAATCAGGTTAGCAAAAAAATCATTTTTTTCAATCTTTATAGAATTTGATTCTGATGCCACAATTATGATCAACTTGTTGAGATCCTTTTGACGATATAAAATTCAACTCGATCCAAGTTTCATATCTAAATTTATGCCTTTTCAACGTATGCCAATAATAAGGGTCCACATTGGTCCATGGAACTCAATGTGGCGCTCACTTGACCCTTGCATGGCCTATGTGGCACTGTTGTGGTTTCTTACCATTCCATCAGGTTGTCTGCCATATTGCACATCATGCTAGAGTGTGAAATTGTCTCAACCAAAAATTTGGTAGTGCAGACCCCCCTAATGGTGGTTTTGATTTTGTGGAAGGAGGGGGGTGCAATTAATCTTAATAATTTATTGGATATGGGAAAATTAGTGCAAATCTTAACTGCACCATCCATTCTCTTTCTTGTTAAAAATTTTCCATGAGGGGGACCCTTCATTGATCTTGACCATCGATCTCTTGGCCCACTCTGTAATTAGTACCTTTATAAGCTCGATGTACTAGATATATGTAATCCAAATATGGTCCACACTTAGGCCACATTAATAGAAGGTGTTATTTGAAAGGTCACACTGAGATGGGGGGTGAATCAGTGTGAGATAAATTATACCATTATGAAACTTTTCATAATCAAACAATCATATACTGATGAATCATAATCGCAAGCATCATATCATAAAATAGAAAAATGCACCATTAAGCTAGCATCATATTAATAACACATAAAGAATCCATCACATCACAAGAGAGACACAAAATTTTATATGGAAACCCATACAATATAAAATTACAAATCTTCTTCTTCTTTATATTCAATTCATTGCATAGATTTATAGGATACTACCTACTAGATGCAGCTACTTCCAAGATATGAACATTTCCAATTGTGATATGATACAAACTAATTGAGGCACCAACCTCGATAGAATACAAGAAGATGCTCACTATAAGATACAACCTGGTTAAGGCACCAACCTTGATGATGAGAAGGATCCAACCTACTCTAGGCTCTAACCTGATTAAGGCTCCAACGTCATTGGAGGCACTCGCCTACTTCAATTCCTTGTGGACCTCTAATTCATATCATTTTGAAACTAGATCCACTGATATCATTTATGGATATCAATCAATGAATCATAAGTAATGTCTCAATCTGCAACCTACAATATTTTCCACTGCATAATATGCAACCACATTCACTTCAATAACCTACAATCACTACCACTGTAATCAATGGCATAACCTACAACCACTATCATTGCAACCACTTTCACTGCAAAGACTGTCACAAATTGTCAACAATCAATGTTGTTGGTTGTCATACTATTTCCCATACTCTATTCCAACCATTTCATCAATATGGTGATAGGTCCCTATAATAATAGTATATCACCTTATTTTTATTGTTAGTATAGCCCCCTTAATGTTATTTTTTTCCCCATGTAGTCCCCATATTTTTATTATTATGCCCCATATAAGCCCACTATTGTTATTGTCGTGCCCTTACATTGTTATTGTTATGTCGGCTAGGTTTATATAGTGACCTATTGGAATCCTATATATAGAAAATAGGTTTTTTCATTTGTGTCATCCAATAATTGTTCATTTATGTAATTTAAAGGAGGTTTCCCCCTCTAAGAGGCTGATTTATAAGTTGTTGATCTTTCTTTTCTTCTATTTTGTGAGTTGGTTTCATAACATTTGGTATTAGAGCTTTGTATTTTAGGGTTCTGTTGCTGCAAATAGGCCATATTAGAATTTCTCTATAACTTTGTTTTTATGAACGTTCAAAAGCTGGAAAAAAAAAAATTGAGCCAAAATCCTAAGGAACAACATGTAAAAATTTCAAATCTTGGTTCGCTATATTTTCGAAGATATGATCTGAGGAAGTTAGGGTTTTTGCAGGATCCATAATTTCATCCCAAACAATTGGCCAAGCGAAAATCGTCATAACTTTCATTTCAGACATTGGATTGGAATTATGAAAAAATTAACAAAATCTATACGAACTTTAGTTTATTGTGTATCTATTTCATAGCCGAAGGTAAAAAAAGTGACATGTGGCATGCCATACAAGTCTGCTCTGCTGAACCAACCCATAATTAGGCCATTGTGGGAGATCAGGTATAACTTTACCTTGAAGAATCCAAAATAGGTATGATCTACGGAATTGGAAAGAAGACTCATAGGGCTACAACATGACCTAATTTTAGATCTTGGAGATATGAAATTAAATAATTACAACCGTTTCAAGATCAAGGTCCTAAAAGCAAGAAAAAATGTGTGTATTTTTTTTTAAATTGCATAAATTTTGTTTGAAAAATCAGTTTGAAGTGATTCCAAGGGAATATTGAAGCATATATATCAGTATTGAGTTCTATAATGCCTCCCAAAAATAATTCCACGCCCCTTAAGCCTTGGTAAAAATCTACTATGAAGCATGAAGAGGAAGAAATGAAACATGATATATCAAATTTTCGAGACCAAGTGCAACAAATTTCACTCTTGCAAAAAGTAACCAAAAATGAAATGGAAGCTAAGATGAATGGTTTAAAGAAAGGCATGGAAGCTAATATGGATGGTTTGAAGAATGGAACGAAAGATAATATGGATGGCATGGAAGCTAAGATTGATGATATAGAAGAAAAATTGAAAGGCAACATGGAAGACATGGGGAATGATCTAAAAGCAGACATGGAAGGTTTGAAGGAAGGTTTGACAAAGTTTCTATAAGAAATGATTCCTAATGGCAAAAAAGTAGTAGAGGAAACTCATGATCAAAAAAAAAAAAAATGTTAATCGTGATTTCATAAACTTTAATGTTGGATTGAAGACCCACCATATTCCAAAGATCAATATGAGGAATTTTGATGGCAAGGATCCTGTAATGTGGATACTACAAATGGAGCAATAATTTGATCTCCATAATGCAAAAAAAACGCAAAAGGTATGCATTGCAACTTTATATTTAGAACCCAATACATTTTTATGGTATCGATGGCTTTTCTCTCGTAAACAAATTGTCACTTTGTCAATTTTTACGGAGGAAAGGATAGAACATTATGAGGATACAAAGAGCAACACTTTCTTCAACCAATTTATAAATCTCAAACAAAAGGGTTCAATGGTGGAGCACATTGAGGAATTCCAAAAATTGAACATAGGGGTAAAGTATATTCCAGAGTATCACAAGATTGATGTCTTCATAGGGACTTTAAAGGATAACATCTAACATAAGGTTTGCCTTTTGGAACCTGATTCATTAGAGAAGGAATTTAAGTTGGCAAGAAAAATTGAAAGCAAAATTATGGCGACAAGGAAGCCTACCACTCACAACTATAAATATGGAAGTGTTGCTACTCCTAGACTTCCACAACCTACAAGGTTGACTCCACAACAATTGGAATAAAAAAGAGAAAAATGGATTTTCTATAGTTGTGATAGCAAATACACTAAAGGTCATAAGTATGCTGGGAATAAATTATTTTACATAGATTGTGAAGAGGAGGAAGAAAAGGAACAAGAAACTTAAAAAGAAGAGGATATATACCAGGAACTAACCCTAGAGGAAGAATAAATGAATCCGACCATATATTGTAAGGCATTGGCAGGAATTACCACTCCTCAAACTCTCAAGATAGAAGGACATATCAAGAAGAAAAATGTAATAGTCTTGATTGATTCAGGTAGTACCCATAAGTTTATTCATTGTAAGGTAGCCAAGGAATTTAATTGCTTCCTATACCAAACACCAGAGTGTCAAGTGATGGTTTCAAATGGAGGAACTATACATTTCTCTGGAAAGTGCCATAATATCAAGCTAACCATGGGGGAATATGTATTGAATAGTCCAATGCTCTCCATTCCAATGGGTGGTGCTGATGTTGTACTAGGAGTACAATGGTTACAATATTTAGGGATGGTAGATTTTAATTTTCAAGAACTTTTCTTGAAATTTTTTTCGGAAGGAAAGGAAGTTCAATTATGAGCTATCGTAGGGAAGCTGGGAAAGATAATTAGCTCTAATGTCATGAAAAAGCTTATGAAGAAAGAACAACAAGGCGTAATTTCACAATTATGCTCACTAGAGGTTCAAACATCAAAATCATCTATCTATCTAGATCTCAAAAAAGTATTGGACAATCATTCCAAGGTGTTTGAGACTCCTAAAGGACTCCCACCTATTCCTGATCATGATCATGCTATTCATTTTATTCCAGGAAGTGTTTCTCCAAACATCATGCCTTACAAATATCGTTATGCTCAAAAGAGTGAGATTGAATGTATGGTTGCAGAAATGCTAGAGGCTGGTATAATTCAGCCTAGTCAAGTTTATTTCTCTGTTCTAGTAGCATTGGTGCACAAGAAGGATGGATCATGGTGTATGTGTCCAGATTATAGGGAGATCAACAAGCTCACTATTAAAGATAAATTTCCTATCCCTGTCATTGATGAATTATTAGATGAATTACATGGAATAATTTACTTCACCAAGCTGGATCTTCGTTCTTGATATCATCAAATTAGAATGAAGACTGAAGACATTTCGAAAACAATATTTAGAACTCATGAGGGTCATTATGAATTTTTGGGCATGCCTTTTGGCCTTACTAATGCACCTTCCACATTTCAAGGTTTGATGAATTCCATTTTCAAGCCCTTCCTTGGAAAATTTGTGTTCGTATTTTCTGATGATATACTAATCTACAAAAAGTCTTGGAAGGATCATGTTCAACATGTTGACAGGGTACTCATACTATTGGAGGAGAAACAATTATATGCAAAAACCTCCAAATGTTTCTTTGGAGTACAGGAGGTGGAATATTTGGGTCATATTGTTACTGTATCTCATGAGGGTGTTAAGGTAGACCCTAACAAAATTAAATCCATCAAGGAATGGAAAATTCCCACAACCATAAATCATCTTCGAGGATTTCTGGGGTTAACAAGGTATTATCGCAAGTTTTTTGAGAATTATGGGAGAATATCGACACCTCTAACATCATTACCGAAGAAAGATGCATTTTCTTGGACTCCAGAAGCAACTAAGGCCATTGAACATATTAAAGAGGAAATATGCCAAGAACTAGTCTTAGCTATGCCAAACTTCACAAAAAAAATTATTGTGGAATGTGATGCCTCAATAAATGGAATTGGTGCGGTTTAATGCAAGAAGGAAGACCCATTTCTTTTGAAAGTCATCCAATCAAAGGAAAGTATTTATAGAGGCCTATTTATGAGAAGGAAATGTTGGCAATACTACATGCACTAAAACAATGACGACCTTACCTAATGGGATGGAACTTAAAGGTAAAAACAAATCATGATAGTCTTCAATACATTTTAGAACAAATATTATCTTCAAAAGAGAAGCAAAAATGGGTCACAAAGATGTTGGGTTATGAATTTGAAATCATCTACAAAAAAAGGAAGCAAAATGTTGTTGTAGATGCACTCTCAAGAAAGGATGAGGATGTGGAAGCATTTCTTTGTGCCATTTTTGTTATCCAACCTAAGTGGATAACCGAAGAAAGGGATGAATGGAAGAATGATGAAGAGTTGTGGACACTCATTCAAAATTTTTAGCAAGATCCAAGTACATCTAAAACATTTTGCTAGAAAATTGATTCATTATGGTACACATATTGCTTATATATTTGTAACAATTCCCAACTCAAACAAAAGATTATTTTGGAATTGCACACCTCTCCCTTATGAGGGCACTTAGTATGTTTTTTAAAATTACCACATGCTCAAGAAGGAATTTTTTTGGGATGGCCTTAAATATGATATTCAAAAGTTTGTGGAAGAATGTTTGGTTTTCCAACAAAATAAAGTTGAGACAATTAAGACCCAACGTCTATTACAACCTTTTTCCATTCCAAGTCAACGTTGGGAGGAGGTTTCAATGGATTTTATCACACATTTACCCAATTCCGAAGGAAATACTTTCATCATGGTGGTAGTTGATAGAATTACCAAGTATGCACACTTTTGTGCATTATCTCATCCATTTAAAGCCAATACAGTTGCCACTACATTTATGGAAACTATTCAAAATCTACATGGAAACCTGTAGATCATTGTAAGCGACAAAATCCTATTTTTACATGAATTTTTTGGATGAAATTGTTTTCTTCTTTGGGTACTCAATTAGCTCATAGCTCATCATATCATCCTCAATATGATGGGAAAACCAAGATAGTGAACAAATTTTTGGAATGATATCTGCATTTATTTGTATCTGATAAAAAAACACAATGGGTCAAGTGGTTACCTCTGGATGAATGATGGTATAACACTTCCTTCCATATTGCAGTAAAAATGACCCCATTTATGGCACTTTATGGATATTATCCACCGTCCATCACATCATATTTAAGAGAAAATTCTAAGGTTCAAGCAATGGAATATCACATCGAGCATCAACAAAAAAGTCTCCAACTCTTAAAGGATAACCTCACTCTGGTGCAGAATCGAATGAAACAACAGGCATATCAACATCGTTGCGAAAGAAGTTTTGATGTAGGCAACTGGGTATTTTTACAGCTACAACCATACAAAAAAATGTCCCTGAAGCAAGATAGGAATGATAATAAATTATCACCAAAGTATTATGGTCCTTACAAGGTGTTGCAAAATATTGGTACTATGGCATACAAATTGGAGCTTCTTGCAACCTCAAGAAATCATAGAAACAAGAACTCGACAGCTACGAAATCGATCAATTTCAGAGTATCTCATTAAGTGGAAGAACTTACCCGCTATAGATTTGACATGGGAGGATTATAATTTTATACAGAAGCATATAAAACTATTCAAGCATTGAGGACAACACTTTTTTGAAGGAGAGGGGCATGCTAGGTCCCTATAATACTAGTATATCCCCTTATTGTTATTATTAGTATAACCCCCTTATTGTTATTTTTGTGCCCATGTAGTCCCCATATTGTTATTATTGTGCCCCATAGAAGCTTACTATTGTTATTGTTATGCCCTTACATTGTTATTGTTATGTCGGCTAGGATTATATTGTGACCTATTGGACTCCTATATATAAAAAGGAGGTTTTGTCATTTGTATCATCCAAGAATTGTTCTATTGTGTAATGTAAAGGAGGTTTCCCCCTCGAAGAGGCTGATTTCTATGCCGTCGATCTCTCTTTTCTTCTATTTTGTGGGTTGGTTTGATTACATATTGTCACTCAAACCCCTTCTCAAAACATATTTTCACCATACATCCAAAACCAATGTATTCCTCTCATAATACCTCAAAAACATGCTATAGAGATTATGGTCATCAAGTATATGTGAAATGGGCCTTTCATGCCCTCATAAGCATCCATCTCTAAGCCTTGATCATCATGCCTCTTCCAGAATCATACTTTCATCAATAATGACCCCATAAACTCATAAAATCCATACAAAACTATATATTAAATTAAATTCTGTAAAAAATGCCTCTTTCTGAGCACACTTCTACAAAATGGAAGATTTATGGTAGAATTTATACAAAAGGAACATCTCTTATTGCATATTCATTCAAAAAATTGAACGTATAGGTGATAAAATAAAATTTAAATAAAAATATCCAAACCTCATAACCTGACACAATTCAATCAATATCAAAACGACCCACTACCAGTCATAGTGTCTAATGCTGCTAGTAATTGCATCCAACTAAATCACATATAATTTGATTAATATGGCTTCAATGTGATGAGGAGCAGGTTTTGATCACAAAACATGTTCATATGTGATCCGATTCTAGAACTGTGGCAAGTCTACATGGATCTTTAATACTCAATGGCCATCCACAACTTTATGGTTACACTTCGACAATGGGACCCTCTGCAAAGTTTGGTGACATAGTCCATGGCTTGGTTGTTTTACAATTATGCAATTTTTTTTATCTTACGTGGTAAATCCACATGACTTAAGACAACAAATTACATTCGTTCAATCCATTCACAGGTCAATGCCATGGCTTGGAAATGTTCTTAAGGTAATCAACATGCGGTTTCAGACTAATTAAGATAGAGAAACAAGACACACCATGTAACTACAAATAAATGAACCATAATGTGAACCATATCCATGAAACCATGCACCAATGAATCATAATCATTACCAGAACTATTGATCTCATGTTAGAGGCATTTTGCAGGATAAGAAAAAATGCAAACCAAATTTAACAAGATTATCATTATTTAGCCTCTAAGATTACATACATATCGTGCATTATTTGTACTCCATGTAGCTTACCCCCACTATCCCTAACCCAAACTAAAGGTAGAGGGAGGAAGTTACTATGATGACCCAACCTCTAAATTTCAGTGATGGAAATGGGGTCTAAAATTTTCGATCCTTTTCAAATTTCTCAAAACATCAAATAAACATCACCATCGTGTTCATATCGTCTATACCTTTCTAGTGACATAGATTTTGCTTCCATATGACTTATGGATCAGGATACATGGCTATTTAAAGTTTAACCAATTAATTTTTACCACATTATTAACATTCTCCACATGGAATCCACATGTTGCTCTGTGTGGCACCTATGCTGCTTCTCTGCCACTGTGGACGATTCCACAAAGAAAAGTGTGCTTGTGCATAGTCACATGGTGGAGTAGTTGGAATTATCCACAAATTACAAATTGAAAACATGCAACAAGGCCTGACCCTAACTCGTATGACTCAATCTAGTTGGCCCCACTGAACTCTTGAATTGTGACTTGATCTAGGCCCGGTCCCCATCGCTTGGATTAATTCTTTGAACCATTCCTAAAATTACTTCCTAAACCTATCCTTTTTGGCCGATTGGCCTGACCCCTAACATGGTAGGTCCCACCGACTAATTTTAAATTTTTGTAAGTGTTCCAACATGTAGAACTCTTCTTAAGAGTTTCCCCTCATGCCACATTCACTTGCACCTTTGCAATTCGACCTGTGGCTAGATGATTTTTCCTTGCCCACAATGAACTCATGGGTCATGGTCCATGCCAAAAAAAACCCATTTGTCCTACTTTAGATATGAAAGCATATGTTTTCTTATGCTCATCCATTATCCTCACTTGCTAAAGTGAACTATGAATTATTACTTCAAAAAACTCACTGATTTATTGCTAGTCCCTTGACTATATAATTTTCACCTTAGAATACATAGGCAACATGACGACAAAAATGACCTACAAATAAGAATAATGTTGTAAATATACTAATAAAATAGTAGGTTCTTCAGACCATAAGCTTCCTAGTGGTTTCCTAAGTAAAACCACACTAGAACAAGTATTGTTAAGTCATAAGGTTCTTCAGTCCACAAACTTCCTAGTGGGTTCATCAATCCAAAGGACAACTAGACATGATGGTTTCTTCAACATTAGAAAAGCCATTGTTGGGTGGAGTATATCGTGGATTAATGTACCAACATTTAATGTCAATCTGGGGTATGTGGACTTCGAGACGCAACACTGGAAATTCTAGAGAAAAACTATAGCAACCAGCAAAAAAAAACCCTAACTTGTCCAGAAACTGGTCACACCTTCGGATTATTGCACTAGTTAATCCTTGTTCTAATCCTACAATCAAAATAAGTCTTTAGAAATGAAACCATAAACATCAATATTGCAATCTATCAACAATTATGAGCAAACCATAGTTATTGAAAAGGATAAAATAAAATCACTCCATACTCTATCCAACAGCAATCTTCCAAGTTCTTGAAAACAATGCATAAAATTCAAACTTAATTCTTGTACTAAGTATGGTCAATTTAAAATAAAATCATACTGATCACTTTGGAAATTATCTACTTCAGTCATTACACTATTATAAAATGAGAAATTAGTGACTAAGTGACTAAAAATGTTAGTCACCACAACTTTTCCAAGTGAAATACGACAAAAAATGAGCAATCTTAAGTGAACCAACTAAAAACGACTAACATAAATGACTAATATAGTTTTGGGCTAAAATATATGACTAGATAATAAGTAATACAATTAAAAATGACTAATGTTAATGACTAATTTAAACTAAACTATGACTAGCTTCTAATAGGGTATTTTGAGCGCTAAGTGAATTTACCCAGAAGTAATGGGCTACGTACATCTATTTGAGTTCATTGACAATATTAGTAAATTAGTTGAAGATATTTTTCACCTCCTTAAAATTTAGTAGATATTCCCCTTATGTGTAAATCTCATGTCCCCTTTCCCTCCTTATATGAAAATACTTACTTATATTAGGGAGGTCTTCTATAGTTTTCATTGACGCCCTCATACCAAAATGATAGTTTTTACTTATATTAGGGAGGTCTTCTATAGTTTTCATTGATGCCCTCATACCAAAATGATAGTTTTTATGGATGCCCTTATGCCAAAATGATCACACTCTAAGTCTTCAAAATCATTATATATAACTTTATGTCAAGTGACATCCATTTTCTCAAATAAAAAGAAAATTTAACCTCAATATTAGTGACATGCTCAAATAAAATAAAAATAAAAATATCAATAGTGGCAAAGTAATCTATCATAACAATCGAAATTTTATGTTACTCTAAAATCTAAAATTGACTTATTAAAATTTAATTTCCAGCTACAGCTATGCTTCTTCCTTCCTACGATCTCTTTCTCCATTCATTAAAAAAAACATTTGTCTCAATAGTGGCAAAGTAAGCTACCATAGAAATCAAAATTTTCGGTTACTCTAAAATTAAATTATTAAAATTTAATTTCCTGCTACGCTTATTCCTTCCCAGGTTCAGAGAGATCTCTTTCTCTATTCATTAGATTTTGTTGTAGAATTTAGGAGGAAGATGTGGATCTTGGACTAGGTTGTAGAATCCATTGTTCATGATGGATAGGGGTTCGAAACCTTAGGAGCAAAAGGAAGGTGAGAAGGGCAGCGAGAAGTCCTATGAATTTGAAATAAAAGGGGAGGAGGGGATTCCCAAGAAGAGTGGATTTTGTATAACAGAAAAAACCAATATAATGAATTTAGAAAAACATTTGATAAATATATGGATGAAATCATAAGTATGAAATCTCAAGGATTAGTGGGAAATTGACCCAAAAAAACTAGATATCACCAAGGCCACATTTGGGACAATTCACAGAGGAGTCTATGATGGAAAAGATGTTGCATTTATGTTTATTTCCTTTTTCTTCTATGCCATGGATTCATTTGTTCGATAAAATTTTATCTATTTGAAGTTAAATTTGAATCCAGTCACTTCAAATATGAAGTATCTTGATCTCAGTTCCAATATATTTTTTGGTGACATCCCCCCCCCACCCTAGATGGGGAATTTGTCAAAATTGTTATATCTGGATGCCAGTGAAAATTCCTTCGCTAGATTTTTCCCTAATGAATTCAACCATCTTACTAATTTAGTCACTATGGAACTCAGTTATAATGCACTATCTGGATTGTTTCCAAAGGAAATTGGGGGCATGGCAACTTTGGTTTGTCTATGTATAGGACCAAATTCATTTGGTGATGAAATACCAGTTGAAATTGGAAAAATTGTTAAGCTTAATATATTAGATTGTCAAAGTTGTAAGTTAAGTGGGCACATTCACTCGGAAATTATAAACCATAAATATTTGACGAAACTTGACCTCTCAGAGAATAACCTTGAAGTATCATTACCAGAAAAAATTGGCATTTTTCACAACCTTCTGTATCTAATGACTATGACTGATGGACTAAGTTGGTGGATTCCAAACCCAATTTCCAATTGTAGGAAATTGCACGTAATATATTTTTCATTCAAAGTGCTAAGTGGGCCACTCCCTGATGATTTTTCAAATCTGGAGTCAATTCAGAGTTTTATTGTTGAGGAAATTATTCTAACAGGACCCCTTTCATCCTGACTTGCTGGATGGAGAAGAGAAACTTCTATAAGGTTATCCAAAAACCAGTTTGAAGGTCATTTAACTTGGGAATTGGGCAATTGCTTGTCTCTTAGAATATTGGGAATTGATGTTAATAGGCTCTATGGATCAATAACATTAGAGCTTTGTCATGCCAAGAGCATAACCTCTATCTCTTTAACACTGAATCAATTTACAACTAGCATAGAGGACACTTCCCGAGAGTGCATGAATTTGACAGACTTGTTATAGCTATCAATGAATATGATTTGAATGAGAGAGAGTGAAATAGTTTCTTCTAGTTATGAATGGTAATCCCAATGCACTTATAATTAGTTTATGATGTGAAAAATTTTTCTGGTGGAATCCCTGACTATATTTCAGGTCTTCCATTGGTCACCTTAGACATGGCACACAACAATTTATCTGGAAAATTAACAAATGAGCTTTGGAGTTCACATAATTTTCTTGGAATACCACTAAACAATAACCTCCTTGTGGGTGCGTTGTGGGTTGTCTCCCTCTTGTTTACTACCAACAATCTCCAGAGGTTGCACCTTGATAATAATTGGTTACAAGGATTTAATCCTAAATAGGTTGGAAAAAGGAATAATTTAACAAATTTATCACTTCATGGAAACATGATCAGGAAAAATTCATCCTCAAATTTTGACTATGTCAATCTTGTGGTTGTTTATTTGGGAAGTAATGATTTGTTTGACACAATTCAAAGAAATATTGGGCAGCTAGAAATGTTGGATAACCTTATCTTTTCTCATAACAAGCTTTCTGGTTCCATTCCAGGTGAAATGTGTTGGATACAATGAAATATTCCCATTACCTAATTCTGAGTTTACACAACACCATGGACTGTTGGACCTTTTGTGGAACAATTTGAATGGTAACATTGCTAAGTAGATTGGGAATTGCAACATGATAGTTGAGTTAAATTTACAAGGAAACCTACTTACTGTTCATGTTCCTTGGTAACTTTCTTGGCTTGCAAATATGACTTTGCTCGGTTTTTCCTTCAATTTTCTTAGTGGGCCCATTTTACCTTATTTCTCGAGACTCCAAAACCTTCAAGGTCTGATTTTTTCTCATAACCATTTTTCTGGTAGTATTCCTATGGGGTTAGGAATGATTTTAGCCTTGTGAGCTAAAATCGCAACCATTCAAATCAGCAACCTTGGGTTGTTGGAAGGGTGTCATTTGAACCCAAGGTTGCTGATTTTGGCCTTGCCCATCTCATAAATGCATATGACAGTCATGTAAGCAAAAATATTGCAGGAACCTTCGATTGTATTCCTATTGAATATGGTAAATCCTGGAAGGCAACAACTAGGGGTGATGTTTATAGCTATGGATTGATTTTCCTGGGATTGTTAATTGATAAGGAGCCTACAAGTATGAAATTCAAAGAAGGGGAAGGTGGAAATATCATGGGTTGGCTGAGGCATATGATTAATATGGAACAAGTAGAAGATACCTTGGATCCCTTCATCTCTCATGGGCTTGAGAAGTCTCGGATGCTGTAGGTGCTACATTCAGTAGAAATTTTCACATCAGAAGATCTAATGAAGCTCCCCATGTTAGATGTAGTGAAGCTCTTAAAGGTAATTGACCTATTCAAACAAAGAGTTAACCTTAGTTCTTGATTATGTTTATGCCTATCCTTTCACTATTTTCTAAGAAGAAACCATGTTCCTTTCAAACACTTGTTTTATTTATTGAAATTGAGTCCAAAAACATGATATCTAAGTAGTATTCCTTTTCAATATCAAAGAAGTACGTAAATAGTTTTTCCCTTTTAAATTAGTCTGTCAACAATGTAATAAAATATGTCCAAATAAAATTTGTTTTATAAAATTAGAAGTTTATTTTAGGGAAAACAGATTCAAATCCACCCCCTTTATACTTTTTCACCCTTATGGGTGTTTGTTCATCTTTGCTTCTTACCGTAAGTAAGAAACAAGAACATGAATATTTGGGGATCAAAAATTTAAGTTGCAAGAAACTCTTATGTCCTTAAAAATGGAAATTGTTCTTAATCCACTTAACAGAAGCAGTAGTAGAGTTGTCAGAAATGGCATGAAATTCTTGATTTCTAAGAATAATATCATTTTTAAATGAATCAATAGTGTTTATAAGAAATTATGGACTAAATAAAACTATCAAAGACATTTATAACAAATAATATGAGACAAAGGCATATAAAAATGAGGTAATGACATCCCGTTACAGGCTAATGTAAAACTAATGGAAATAAGGATGGCCCTTCAATGAATGGATCCATTTAAGAGTATATTGAATTTGTTTGTACATTTTCCAAACATCTGGGCTCTTTTAAAAGTATAATTGAGCTACCTAGCAGTTTGGAAAATATTACATCATTGCAAGAACTCCATCTGGGCAGGTGTACAAGTCTGGAAGCGCTTCCTAACAAGATGGAGAAAATTTCATCATTGAGGTTATTGGACTTATCCAATTGTTAAAGCTTAAAATATCTCCCTTATGGCTTGGGAAATTAAGATCAAGATACTTAAAATTAAGAGGTCCCACCATATAATTGACTCATGGGAGTTTCTCAATAGTATGTGCCTCCAGGAACTAATCATTTTTTACGGCTTGTGTCTCCAATTGTTCCAACACCAACCCCTTTACAGGGAGCGTCCCTGGGAATTATTGGAGTTGGTGGCTCATGATTGTTGGACCATCTGGACCTATTAATGTTTCTACCGTTACAGAAAGTGAGAATTAGGAAGGCTCTTTGCGTAGTTAATCAGTATGGTCTCAGGAAATAAAGTTCAGTTTTTCAAGGAGGTTTAATTCCATTAGTACCATCAAAACCCCTACAAGCTAACATAAAATCCATCTTCTGTGCGGAAAAAGTGATGTTAAGTGTATGTTTGCTAATGGAAATGGTTTTTATTCAGATCCGATTTTCAGTGGAGATGTTTTTTCTGCTACTGTCTCTCAATCTAAAGAGATTGTAGCTTATTGACCTCTGTATTTAGTCAAAAAAATTTCATTTTCTATGGTTCTTGTACTAATATTAGCTACACCTTCTGCATCTTTGGCTAAGAAAAATCAGCTATAAAAATCACCAAGCACACCAATTGTTCTTGCATCTACTAGAGTTGGTGCGACAACTTCAAGTAGGAGGAAACAACCAACTGTCCTAGCCAAGGATGATGTAGTCTGATGCTCAAAAGTATACCAAGTTTTTCTCTAAGGTGGACACCAACAGGAATAGTAAAATCACCAGTGAACAAACTTGTGACATTTTACTGAGCTGGAAGCTTCCAAGAGGCATTGAACAAACATATGAGAATATAAAGTTGATGATTATTTCTATGTCATTTTAAGTGTGTGTTGGATTAATTAAATCGTTATGTGGTTTTACTCGATATCTTTATGGTTGTTGGATTATTAAAATTGGAGTTTAATATAATTCTTTTGAAGGCTGATATAGACATGTCGGTTGGACACATGAAAATTTTCTAAAGGTTCTAAATTTTGTAGGAAAGAATAAATTATTTAGCCTGTGAATTTCTTAATTCTCATTTCATTATGTGTTTTATGTTGTTTGAATAAATGATGTTATCATAACATCTAGCCATTAGATATTCTATTTCCATCCTTTGAGGATCGAAATCCATGGTATTATTGACATATCTATAAAGAATCTATTCCTTTAATGGATACTTTGGAGTAAATGTATACATACTTTTTATGTCCTATACAACATCCATTTATCTTCTGTTTTAATCTTTTATTTGTATGTAGTTTCCATATCAAGAATGGTGGATGGGATGAATTATTTTCTTGTAAAATGAAGGAACGACATTCATCATTGTTGTGGGTTGGCATGTCCTTCACTATTTATTATCCCAATAATATAGGAAGCATAAAATCTTGTATGTTATGATAGGAAGGTACGTTAATTTTGTCTCAACTTGAGGTGGTTCTCCATGTTTGTTTATCCTTGGACTGCAAACAGTAAAAGAAAAGAAATGGAAGAAACCAGGCATATGAAGCCTGAAGCACTATGTATGGTAGGATACTTGTAGGTTACTGGAATAGTGAATATGTAAGGGGTTAACTGTAATGGTTTATTGTCTCCATAAACAACATACTTTTGCAATTTTAATTTAGAGAAAGTAGATATGAAATTTCCTAAAATTCACACAATCATTAAATTAACCTTTGTAGCCTTCACTGATTCATTGCATATATCATCACATCTAAATAGGTAACTACATGTTTCCAAACCCTCCAAAATTTCCAAAGTATGTGCCTTATTCTATCTATGATTCCACATTTTTGGTCAATTCAAACCCTATAAGTTATTGTGGGGAATGATTGTCATTTTTATCAGTTATTATATTTTATCAGTAAGTTAATGGTTCATAAAATTTTTGGCACATAAGTCAGTCCTTAAAAATATTTACTGTGATGTTGCATAATATTGTACTTCACGCTCCTCATTAAATGCCTCTACTGTGCAAGCTCTTTTTTCTCTCTCTTTAATGCCCTTCTCTTTTTAACGTCTATGAATGATCAACATTCCTAGTCTGAGGTTTTATATGCATTATGTTTTTTTTCACTACTTTCAAGTTTTTACTACCCAAATTTCTTTCTCTCTCTCACTTCCCAAGGAGTTGGTAAATGCAAATCTTTGAATGTTTCTAAAATTGACAAATATATTAAAAATGCATTGTAAGTAATAAGATGATGATAGGTCATAGGCGACATTTGTTTTCTCTCTATCTTTTGTAATTTCAATTTAAGGTAATTTTTGCTACTGTTTTGATTATCATCCCAATAAGTATATAAATTCTCTTGCTTTACCCATAAAATTATTCTAGTTATGAATTCTATAATTTGTAGTTTTTCTTTATTGTTTTGTATACTTTTCATTGTAATGCACACAATTTATGGTGATGATTTGTTCTGTACTCTTAAAATTGTTTCCTTCATTTTATGTATTTTCCAACTTGTGGCATTTCAAATGAAGCATGCATGTTTATGTTTTGTTGTTGATTTCTTATATATTATTTTGATGTGGTATCATCTTTCTACTTTTATTTATTCTTTAGATGCAAATGTAGTAATTAATAGTATACAAATGTTGACTACATTTGTAAATAAATCAGGGGTGGAATGCTCAAATAGAGATACTTCTCTTAATGCGAATTTGTTTTCCTTGTCTCAAGGATGGGGTGGTAAAGAAGAAGGTATTGGGTTGTTAGCTCGTTCCACTGAAAATGGGACTAGTCCTGTTGCATATCAGCTAGGTTCTTACATTAATTTTGAATTTTATGCTAGCGAATATGTTTAGAAGGGAGATTATGAAGTGGAACTGTAAAGAGACCCAGGGATGCAAGTTATTCATATACCTTTTTGAGTATGAATTCTGAAAGTGATCTCCAGATTTTGAAGCATCTAGTAGATGAATACAAGGTGTCTATTGGCCTTAGATTTTCTTTACTAACAAGATTACATTTTGCAAGAGCCTTTTCATGTCTAGACAATAGGAAGTAATGCATTTGTATTCGTCTTCAGGCTTTTACAGTGCTAATGCAAGCAAGTAATAACACCAATGATTTATCTTCTTTTTTCACCAATGAAGTTGAGTTTGTGAATGAACTTGTAACATTAGTATGATTTTATGATGTGGTTCTTGAAGATATTTGTATTTTAGAAATATTGGAATTGGGGGCCCTTTATCAGGATATCTCTTGTCAGACAACGATTTTAAATGTCATCACATTAAGAGGAAATCATGGCATTTTACCTAGTCTAATGCAAAAGTAAATAAGTTATCCTTCAAGTGAGTCATTCTATTGTTCTATATCTTTAGTAGAAGAATTTATTTATCTTGTAAAAGTTCTATTTTCTTCTTCTTTTGGCTGCATTGGTTTATGGGTGTGGGTTTAATGCCAACTTTTCTCCCTCTTCTCAAAGCTTTGGATCCACAACATATACACTTGGTAACATCTATTGTGAATGTTCTTGAGGATTTTATTGTTAGGTCCCTATACTAATAGTGTAGTCCCTTATTGTTGTTAGTGTAGCCCCCTTATTGTTATTGTTGTACCCCTGTAACCCCAATATTGTTATTATTGTGCCCTTACATTATTATTTTTAGTTCGGATAGGATTATATTGTGATCCCATGGACTCCTCTATATAGAAGTTGGTTTTTTCATTTGTATCATCCAAGAATTTTTCATTTATGTAATGTAAAGGAGGTTACCCCCTTGAAATGGCTTATTTCTAAGGCGTTGATCTCTCTTTTTTTCTATTTTTGGAGTTGGTTTCATAACATTTGCTATCAAAGATTTGGATTCTAGGGTTTCGCTTCTCCAAAAAGGTCATCATGGAATTTTCTCTATAATTTTTTTTCTACGAAGGTTTAGAAGCTGAATTTTTTATAGAGCGAAGCTAAAATATTGAGGAATGTTGTGTAAAAATTTCAGATATTCGTTCACAATATTTTCAGAGATATTATCTATGGAAGTTAGGGATTTTTCAGGCTCCCGAATTTCATCTCAAAGAGGTTACCTTGGGAAAAACATCATAACTCTCTCTCTCTCTAAGCATCAGATTGGAATTATGTAAAAAGTGGCTGCAAGTACATGGACTTTGGTTTCCTTTATATCAATTTCAGAGCCAAAGGAGGAAACAATGACACATGGCACATCGTACAAGTTCGCTCTACTGAACTAGTCGATAATTAGGTCATTGTGGGAGATTGGGCATAACTTTGTCTTGAAGAATCCAAATCAAGTCAGACCTGTGGCATTTGAAAGAAGATTCAGAGGCTTAATAAAAGACCAAATTTCATATTTTGAAGATCCTGAATCACAAAGATAATTCAATTTCAATATAGATCTCCTCAAAAGCAAGAAAAATGTGTGTATTTTTTTATTTTTATTTTTCTGAATTGCATAAGTCTTATTTGAAGGATCAATTTGAATTGATTCCAAGGGAATATTGTAGAATATATATCAGTATTTGGTTCTAAAATTCCCCCCTAAAAATAATTCAACACCCATTAAGCCTTCAGAAGGCTCTACTATGACTCATGAAGATGAAGAAATGCAAGATGGCATATCAAAATTACAAGAGCAAGTGCACCAAATTTCCCTCTTGCAAAGAGCAACAAAAAATGAAATGGAAGTTTTTAAGAAAGGCCTGGAAGCTAAGATGGATGGTTTGAAGAAAGGCATGGAAGCTAAGATGGATGGTTTGAAGAATGGCATGGATGGCATGGAAGCTGGCATGGAGGCTAAGATGGATGACATGGAAGAAAAAATGGAAAAGATGAAGAATGATCTAAAAGCAAACATGGAATGTTTGACAAAGTTGATACAAGAAAATATAGTAGAGGAAACTCATGATGAGAACAAAATAAATTTTAATCGTGATTTCATAAACTCTAATGTTGGATGGAAGACCCACCATATTCCAAAGATCGATATGAGGAATTTTGATGGCAAGGATCCCATAACATGGATACTACAGATGGAGCAATATTTTGATCTCAATAATGTGCAAAACACACAAAAGCTATGCATTGCAACTTTATATTTAGAAAAAAATACATTTGTATGGTATTAATGTCTTTTTTCCCGTAAAAAAAATTGTCACTTGGTCAATTTTTATGGAGAAAATGATAGCACATTATGAGGATACAAAGAGAAACACCTTTTTTAGCCAATTGATAAATCTCAAACAAAAGGGTTCAGTGGTGAAGCACATTGAGGTCTTCCAAAAATTGAATATAAGGGTAACTGATATTCCAGAGGAACACATGATTTATGTATTCATAGGGACTTTAAAGGATAACATCCAACACAAGGTTCATGTTTGGGAACCTCATTCATTGGAGAAGGCATTCAGGTTGGCAAGAATAATTGAATGTAAAATTATGGCGACAAGGAAGCCTACCACTCACATCTATAAAGATGGAAGTGTTGTTACTCCTAGAATTCCACAACCTACAAGGTTGAGACCACAATAATTGGAAGAAAAAAGAGCGAAAGTGCTTTGCTACAGTTGTGATAGAAAATACACTAAAGTTCATAAGTGTGTTGAGAAGAAATTATTTTACATAGATTGTGAAGAGGAGGAAGAAAATGAACAATAAACTTCAAAATAAGAGGATATACACCAGGAGCCAACCCTAGAAGATGAATAAATGAGTCTGACTATATCGTGTAACCCATTGACAGGAATTACCACTCCTCATACTCTCAATATAGAAGGACATATCAAGAAGAAAAAGGTAATGGTGTTGATGGATTTGGGTAGTACCCATAATGTTATTCATTGTAAGGTTATAGCCAAGGAATTGAATTGGTTCCTATACCCAACACCAAAATGTCAAGTAATGGTTGCAAATGGAGGAACTATAAATTTCTCTGGAAAATGCCATAATATCAAGCTAACCATGGGGGAATATGTATTGAATAGTCCAATTCTTTCCATTCCAATTGGAGGTGATAATTTTGTACAAGGAGTACAATGGTTACAATATTTGGGGACAATAGATTTTGATTTTCAAGGACATTTCTTGATTTTTTTAAAAAAAATTTAATTTTTTTTAATTTTTAATTTTTATTTTATTTTATTTTTTTAATTTTTATTTTTTTATTTTTTTATTTTATTTATTTATTTATTTTTTTCCAGAAGGAAAAGAAGTCGAATTATGGGGTATCAGGGAATCCAAGAAAAATAATAAGCTCTAATGTCATGACAAAGCTTCTGAAGAAAGAACAATGAGGCGTAATTTCACAATTATGCTCACTAGAAGTTCCAACTTCAGAATCATCTATTTCTCCAGATCTCCAAAAAGTCTTGGATAATCATTCCAAGGTGTTTGAAACTCCCAAAGGACTCCCACCTATTCATGATCATGATCATGCTATTCATTTGATTCTAGGAAGTGTTCCTCCAAACATCAGGCCTTATAGATATCCTTATGTCCAAAAGAGAGAAATTGAGCGTATGATTATAATATTTTTAGAGGCTGGTATAATTCAACCTAGTCAAAGTTCTTTCTCTTCTCCAGTAGTATTGGTGCACAAGAAGGATGGATCATGGTGCATGTGTCCGAATTATAGGGAGCTCAATAAGCTCACTATTAAAGATTTCCCATTCCTATGATTGATGAATTATTGGATGAATTACATGGAGAAATTTATTTTACCAAGTTGGATCTTTCTTCAGGATAGCATCAAATTAGAATGAAGACTGAAGATATTCTGAAAATATCATTTTGAACTCATGAGGGTCATTATTAATTTTTGGTCATGCTTTTTGGCCTTACTAATGCACCTTCTACATTTCAAGGGTTGATGAATTCCATTTTCAAACCCTTCCTTAGAAAATTTGTGCTCGTATTCTTTGATGATATAATAATCTATAGTAGGTCTTGGAAGGATCATGTTCAACAGGTTGACAATGTGCTCAAACTATTGGAGGAGAAGCAATTATATGCGAAACATCTAAATGTTTTTTTGGAGTAAAAGAGGTGGAATATATGGGTCATATTATATCTCACGAGGGTGTTAAGGTAGACCCTAACAAAATTAAAGCCATTTAGGAATCGAAAGTCTCCACAACCATAAAGCAGTTGTGAGGATTTCCTGGGTTAATAGGGTTATCGCAAGTTTGTTAAGAATTATGGGAGAATAGTAGAACCTATAACAACATTATTGAAGAAATATGCATTTTCATGGACTCCTGAAGCAACTAAGGACTTTTTAACATCTTAAAGAGGCAATGTTCCTAGCACTGATCTTATCTACGCTAGAATTGAAAAAAACATTTTTTTGTGGAATGTGATGCCTCAGGAAATGGAATTGGTGTTGTTTTAATGCAAGAAGGAAGAATCGTTTCTTTTGAAAGTCGTCCAATCAAAGGAAATTATTTACATAAAGCTATTTATGAGAAGGAAATGTTAGCAATAGGACATGCACTAAGGAAATGGCTACCTTACCTAATGGGAAGACACTTCAAGGTAAAAAATGATCATGATAGTATTAAACACTTTTTGGAACAAAGACTATCTTTAGAAGAGAAACAAAAATGGGTCACAAAGATGTTGGGTTATGACTTTGAAATAATCTACAAAAAAGGGAAGCTAAATGTTGTTGCAAATGCACTCTCAAGAAAGAATGAAGAGGTGGAAGCATTTCTTTGTGTCATTTCTATTATCCAACCAGATTGGATAACCGAAGCAAGGGATGAATGGAAGAAAGACGAAGAAGTGTGGACAATCATTCAACCTTTGCAGAAAGATCCTAGTACATCTGATACATTTAGTTGGAAAAATGATTCCTTATGGTACAAAGATTGCTTATATCTTTGTAATAATTCCAAACTAAAAAAAAAAAAAATCTTTTGAAATTGCACACTTCTCCTTTAGGAGGACACTCGGGATTTTTAAAAACTTACCACAAGGTGAAAACATATTTTTTTTGGGATGGCCTTAAATCTGATATTCAAAAGTTTATGGCGGAATGTTTGGTTTTCCAGAAAAATAAAGTTGAGACAATTAAGACCTGGGTCTTCTATAACCTTTATCCATTCCAAGTCAACGTTGGGATGGTATTTTAATGAATTTTATCACATGTTTACCTAAGTCTGAAAAGAGTGTCATCATGGTGGTAGTTGATAGACTTACCAAGTATGCAGACTTTTGTGCATTATCTCATCCATTTAATGCAAGTACAATTGCTACTACATTTATGGAAACAATTCAAAAGCTACTTGGATACCCAAAGATTATTGTAAGTGACAGAGATCCCATTTTTACTAGAAATTTTTGGACGGAATTATTTTCTTGTTTGGGTACTCAACTACCTCATAGCTAATCTTCTCATCCTCAATCTAATGGTCTAACTGAGACAGTGAATAAATTTTTGGAAGGATATCTTCATTGTTTTGTATCTGATAAACAAACACAATGGGTCAAGTGGTTGACTCTTGTTGAATGGTGGTATAACACTTCCTTCCATAATGTAGCAAAACTGACCTCATTTATGGCGTTTTATGGATATCATCCACCATCCATCACATCATCTTTAAGAGAAAATTCCAAGGTTCAAGCAGTGGAAGATAACATCGAGCATCAACAAGAAGTTCTCCAACTCTTAAAGGATAACCTAAATTTGGCACAAAATCGAATGAAACAACATGCAGATCAACATCATAGCGAGAGAAGTTTTGATGTAGGAGACTGGGTACGGCTAAAACCATACAAAAAAATGTCCCTCAAGCAAGCTAAGAAGGATAATAAATTATCGCCAAAGTACTATGGTCCTTACAAGGTGTTGCAAAAGATTGGTACTATGGAATACAAATTGGAGCCTCCTTCTTCTTTGCAAGTGCATCCAATTTTCAATTTTTCATGCTTAAAGAAGGTTATAGGTGAAAAAATTCCATTTCAAACAATATTTCTAGAACTTGATGAGGAAGGAAAAATCATATTGGAACCTGAAGCAGTCAAGGAAACAAGAACTTGAGAGCTACAAAATTGATCAATTTCAGAGTATCTCATCAAGTGGAAGAACTTACCCACTGAAGATTCTACATGGGAGGATGAGAATTTTATACAGAAGCACCCAGAGCTACTCAAGCATTTAGGACAACACTTTTTTGAAGGAGAGGGGCATGTTAGGTCCCTATATTACTACTGCAGTCCCTTATTGTTGTTAGTATAGCCCCCTTATTGTTATTATTGTACCCCTATAACCCCAATATTTGTATTATTGTGCCCTTAAATTATTACTGTTAGGTCAATTAGGATTATATTGTGACCCGATGGACTCCTATATATAGAAGGAGGTTTTTTCATTTGTATCATCCAAGAATTGTTCATTTATGTAATGTAAAGAAGGTTTCCCCCTCGAAGTGGCTTATTTCTAAGGTGTTGATCTCTCTTTTCTTCTATTTTGGAGTTGGTTTCATAACATTTATGGACTATAGTAATCCTGCTGAAATATCCTTTAGGGGTTTAGGAGCCTTGGACAACACCATAGCATGTTTGAAGACTTCCATTTTGAGGAGAAAGGAAGCAGAGTGGAGAATCACAATCAGTTTCCAAGGGAAAGTCTCCTTAGAACAATGCTGTAAGGTCAAAGGAAATGTAAAATACTCAACTTGACACATTGGTTCCTTATCATAAAAGACTTATTATGAAGGATTTTCCTTGGGCTCTATCTCTTGGCACATACGCTCCTCGAAATACTACATGGCTATATGATCTGAGGAGAGTTCTTTGTCATTTTTCTTGTGCACTATATTCAGAAGATCAAAGAACTTTGGTGGTGGGGCCTTTTCACTTGCAACTATAGTCACGAGTGATCTTATTCACAAAGATCTAACTTTCTGTTCTGTTCTAGATGTTTTTGGTCTGCCTAATGCTCTTTTGGATGCTATCATGGTTTGTGTCCTCCTTTCTACAGATGCAATATCTTGAATACCAAAATGCTTAGATGATTTGTGAATTAATAACCTTAGAACTCCAACTATTAATAATTGTGGTACTCTAATATTTTGTGAAATTTTTTACACAAAAAGGCTACTTACGGGCTTTGGCAGGTGACACTCCTAGGTCCTTACCATCTGCCTCGGATGAGATGATATGTCATGCTGCTTATTTTAGGGGGCATGGTGTGGATGTATTGATTGAAATATTAAATACAATTTCAAAACTTGGATTTGGCATTGAAGTGTCTTCCCTATTGCAAGAATTTTCCATCTCTTCTATGCATGTTCCCATGGAGACTGATTTAGAACAGAAAAAATTAGTTCATTGGATGGAGATGAATCATTGAGGGTGGAATATGAGTTAGGGGTTGATACTTATGCTAAAATTCAATAATGGAATCCTTTCTCCCAGATTGTATAAGCAATGCTACCCATCTCTTAGAGAATATTTCACATAACATAGATACATGGGTGTCTGTTGAGAAAAATGGTATAGAGGCTATGTTGCAACTATTTGATTTAACACTCTTACCATTGTCATTTTCAGGTGGCCAAAATATTGTTGTTTCATTTAATATCTTTTCATCGCAATACTCATCTCCTCTCACAACGGTTGTTTGTACTACTGTTAGTATGAATCTTAATTCCAAGCATATGAAAAAAGACCACTTAGCTGTGCATAACAAAAAGCCCTAACAGCAAAGATGGCTACCAATATCCTCAGATCTGTAGTTAGGTGATCAAGATAAATGCTGCAAAAATCTAGATCTATGCATCAAAAGACTTTAAGCAGTAGAAAAACAAGATTTACTCCATGCATCCAATAGACAAGACAAGAATATGTTGAATGAATTTGTATTAATGGCACCTTGGAGGAAAACACAGAAGGGTGTTACCAGTTCCCCTCAATGGGATGGGTTCTTGTAAGTCCTCAGCACTTCAGATCTAAAATTCCTCTCTCTTGATGGTGTAGAAAATCCAGACAAAAATGGTAGCAAAATATGACTATGATGGCGGATCAAAGTTAGACCAAAAGTATAGATCCAGGGTGATCTTTAGGCAAAAAAAAGTAATGAATGAAAGGAAAAACCCTTCTATTTATAACAAAATATTGAGTTAGTCTAGATATTGGTGCATAATTAAAATATTATTAACCAAATCAATATCCAACTTTTATGGAATATTTTATTATATTTGTTGGAGGGAAAAAGGAATTTGACTTGGGTAAAATCCCTTTATTTGTAAATAATAAATAAATAAATGATTTATTTATCATTTTAAGGATTTGGTTGAGTAATAAACAAATAAATAATGATTTATTTAATTATTTATGGGTGATCTAATCATATTTAACAAAGAATATTATTTAAATAAGGTTTAAATAATTATTCTTAGAAAATAATAAGATAAATAGTGATTTATCTAATTAATTTCCTTGTTTTGGGTTATATATAACCAGGAATATTAATTAAACTGTTGTTTAACTAATTATTCCTTGAGAAAAATCAAATAAATGTAGATTTATTTAATATTTCCTCATGGGTTTTCCTGTTTAGACCATAAAAAACTTAATAAAGGTGGTTTACTAACTTATTTTCATAGTGAAAGCAATTTTACTTAGGGTAAAATTGGTCTTACATGGTGTACTTGGGTCCATCTAATAATAATAGGTTAGAAGACCAAAAAATGGTGTAACAGATTGCCCCTTAGCGTGCGAGCGTTAGGAGCTAATCGTATGACCGAAGTACATTGTAAGAAATCAATCACTAGACACCGAAGGGGAAGTTAGAGAGAGAAATATAAGGTAGACCGGAGCGCTAAAGGAATAGACCCTGAGGAGGCGAGACTTACAAGTGCGATGAGTCTCTTTTATGAGTGAGTACCTGTGCTATAGGTGGCAGGGGAGGCATACCTATGCCCGTCGAGACAAAGTACAAAGAATAATGTGTCTAGTAAACAAGGGACTAAACAATATAGTACATGATGGCATAAACATGAGCCATGTAAAAGCATGATAATGAATCCCACATACATACTGTGCCTGGGATAACAACCAAGACTTATACAATAATATCTAAGTACATGAGATACAAATACAACCCAAATGCCCTTGTAAACAGGAAAGGGCTCTGAAAATTTGACTGATACATGCAAACAAAAAGGCGTTGCAAGTGGCTGAGGCTGACATCATCAAATATATGGAGCTGCATCAAAGGCTGTAATTAAGAGGTCATCGAGGCATGTGGGGGGCTACCTGTAGGGCCACCCCCTCATGAGGGTTGAGACATCTCACACACACCCAGGAATCACTGATATCAGTTGCTGCATCGCTGGACCATCAGGTATACAGATCTCGATCATGTTGAAAGGAGCTTGAGCTGAGAAAAAATCAAGTCAAAGGGCAATAAGGTGTCCCTTTTCTTGATTCAAGACACCGAACAAGAGTGGAAGCTAGAACCAAGGTACAACGCCCTTTAGACCTGTCTTCTGGAATGAATCAGTTGGTGTCGACAGAAGGAGGTCCGCCATAGATGAGGCAATAAGGGTTCCTCAACTAAGGCATGAGAGGAAATAGTAGAGAGAATGACAGTCTGACACCAGTGATGATGATAAAATGGAGGGTACTGAGTAGCGAACAGACGACTTCCATTGTTAGAGCATAAAGGGAATGGATGACCTGGAAGCGACTGACACAAGGCAATAATGTGCGACACGAGAGAGGGGGACAGTGGGACTGAAGGCCATAATGTACGACACGAGAGAGGAACCAATCAATTAAGGATGGAGGATTGTAGCAGGATACAAAGGGACTCAGGGCAGACTCCATGAATGCAATGATGACTCAACTTGGATGCTCTAAACAAGGGTGACTCGATGGTGCTGCCACACAGAAAAAGGTCCAATGGGGACCATAAAACATGAGTACATTATGGTTACTCATGACAAAAATCGACACAAGCATGGAAAAGTGTGAAGGCAAAGGGGTGCCCCCAAGTACAAGTGTTGCAGGTGAAGAAATTCGATTTTGAGGAGTGGTGAAGTGACCCTTCTCGGACAAAATGTGTCTTGGTGAAGTATAAAATCAAAAAAAACTAATAGATATCCATTTGAGGGCTTAGTGAGAGCTTTCCAATGGTATAGACATTTTGGAAAACTGAGCTACGGTTTGGTCGTAGCAGGCGAAAGAAAAATCAGGGGTTTCTCTTTTAATAAGGCATTTTCCCACCAAATTCACTCATTTTCATGTGGAGCTGTGGTGAATGTAGAGAGGAGAGAAGGCCCTAAATCTTGCGGAAATTGTAGTGGACAAATCCACCGTTGGAATCGAGATCTGTCAGTTGTAGGTAAGAGGCCTAACCCTACTCTTTCATTTCAGTGGATTGAAAGTTCAGTGTAGGTCCCAAAGCTCAAGAACAGACCCCTACTCCTCTTCACGGCCAGGTCACACTTTTTGGGGCAAAAATTGTGACTTGGGTGGTAGGTTTTGGGCAGAAAAGTGCGACCTGTCACAGGATTGGGCCTTAAAAGTGCGACCTAATAGGGAGGGGTTTTTCTATGCTGTTTTTTGGCTGAGAACTGGGTTTTTGTGTTTGGATATAGTATTTCCTATTTGTACACTGACAATTATGATGGTTTTGTGCAGATATGGCAGAATTACAGATCAACTGGAGAGAGAGAGACCTGGGCACATTACAGTCGAAGATCCGGGAGGATCAGGCTGTCCGTAGTGCATTGGCCAGGCTTAGGGTTATGAAGTTTGTGGAGAAATCTCTGATGAGAGCTGGAGAGCCCTTATTGGCTCGGATTGTTAGCTATTTGGATCCGGACCATGAGGCCTTTATAGTGCAGGGGCACCAAATCGAGTTGACGGTCCAGAATATATATTTCCTGAATGGTTTTCCACCACTTGGGATGGTTGGGAATACACAACCAGTGTTACTGCGAGGGCGGAACATCATGGAGTTTGTAGAGTGCCATTTTCGACCAGGTCTCCAAGTCAAGGGGACTCGAATACCCATCGGGGATCTAGAGAGGTTAGAGACCCATGCTGTGGCTGCAGCAGTGCTGCAGATCCTGGGCAACCAGGCACTCCACCACATCACTGGAGGGCAGATGATGCTTGTGGAGAGTGTGTTGGGTGGGACCTACTATGGTTGGACCCAGATGATTTTTTCGTCATTGAAAAAAAATTTGTTTCTATGCAGGCAGCAAGTGAACCATGACTATGCATATGGTACAGTTTTGTGCTCGCTCTTATTTGAGAAGATCCCGACACTTCGACCTTGTATACAACTTCAGGATGGGGGCCCAAGAGAGCCCAGGATGCGCTGGTGGGGGCGACTACTATGCAGAGGAGGAGGTGGGGCAGTCGGACGAGTGTTTCGACCCGAGTTCTTTGCGCATTGGGATCAAATGTCATTGTACATAGACGACTATCCCTATAGTGGGATGAGTTATTTTGGGGACTCGGATTTGCCACTTCCTCCTTGTCAAGTATGGGGGCCTGATGGTAAGTGATAAATTGGTAATATTTTTATGTGCATTGTAAAGTTTTAGAATATTGTATATGGTATTGATTCGTCCACCTTTGGTATGTAGATACAACACTAGTAAAACTGGTCGAGTATATGGGACGACCTGCGGTATCAGGAGCTGCAAGATCTGGTGGATCGAGGGCACACCAAAATGAGGATGCAACAACCCTCCTGGAGGACATCTGTCGTAGATGTGAGAGGCTTATAACAGGTGTTTCAGAGCTTGGCTAACAAGACTTAGAGGACCAGTACATAGAGCCATGTATTGGTCTACCCTCGGAGTGGCGAGGGGTCATGCGGTGTATGGCGATAGTCGGACAGGGGATGCGTGATCTACGAGCTGCGGGAGTAGAGGCATTGGATCAAGATCCTCCAGATAGTGATTAGTGTGTAGGGGCAGGTGGTGCCCCTTGTTTTGAGTTTTTGTAACATGCTATGGGCATGTCATATGTATCAGAGTTGATGGACTCTAAAACATTTTATACGACACATATTATGGATATGCATCTTTTGATAGTTTTATGTTATTGTCTTGTGTTAAATGCATTTGCTAAATGCCAATCTAGAATATGGTTTGCAATGTTATCTACATAGTGATTCTGTGCTCTAGGTACATGACTAAATGTGATGATTTCATTCTCATGCATCAAAAGCTTCACTTGTAATATCTTCTAAAAAGGATAGGATTATGCACACGATAGACACCATTCAATTGCATGACAAGAAGTAGGGAATCTAAATGAACATGAAGGTGGAGGATGCGATGTGAAAGGGCATTGGCTAATCAGCCTCACACTACATCATATTTGACCTGATTATTGGTAGCAATACCAATGCATACACTGTTCGAGAGAAAAATGGAGTGCAAGGGGGTAAAGATGGCCCAACCTACCGAGGCTAGATTCCTGGAGTAGTGACTTGCACCATCAGCAAAACTGATATAAGGTGTGGACGGGAGGTCCATCTGAAAGGTGCCACAAGACAATAAATGGGAGGATGATGAACAATGTTGGCAACCTAAGCGAACAATAGAAATCGAATGAACTCTGTAGGAGGGAGTGATCTAGGTAGGATGTCTAGTAGTCACACGCCGACGGTGAGGTGGAGTGTGGGAGCTACTGGAGGTGTAGCTTGTGCTCAAGCCGCAAGAGTCACCATAGGCACGGATGGTGCCATCCCGTTTATGGGCGGGAAAGATGAAGTCAGGGGTGGACATGACTTCCATGATGTCATCATCACAATAGAATATGGAGTGACTGGAGGAAGGGGGACCACATGACGCAACAAAGCTACCTGACTCATCATCATGAGAAGAAAGGTTCACATGAACATCTTCATGAGGGATGACATAAGAACAAGCAAATAAGGGATCTACTGATGTTGAGCCCAGGGTGATCGGTGAAGGTAGGTCAAGCGAAACAACAAGGAAGATTCAGAGGGAGCTTCCACCGAGGGTCTCATGGATGATGTTAGGTAGATGATGGTGGCTGCAGGCTCCGTCATCTCGACATCAGGAGGGGGAATGTCAATAGGAGCGGGTAAATCCTCAGTTTGTCCTGTAGCATACTGTGCAAGTATGGGAGAGGCGGATTGGTTCTGTTCAATCTCGTACTCCCAAACTACTTGTAAAGAGGCATAGTAATGCATAAGGTGGGGAAAATGGTGGGAATAATGGCCATGGAGATCACACAAAGAACAGGGCTGGTTGGTGTGAATATTTTTAGGATTCTTGGCTGCAGTTGAGGAAGAAACATAGGCTTCAGGGACCGTAGACTCAGGGAACGCAAATTTAACCATGGGCTTGATACGGGGTAGTTCAGGACAGTTATGGGTGGCATGTCCGATGACATCAAACAAAGAATAGGGCTTTGTGGGTGGGGGAGGTGCAGGGTCTATCGGGGTAGCATTGTCCTTGGAGGCCCTCTTGCGAGCTTTGAAAGTCTTACCCGTAGCAGTCGCAAGAGGAGGTAGTTCTTGTTGAGGTGGTTGAGGCACTGTTGCAACGAGAGAAGTCATGGGGAATGGTTGAACCGGGGTCAAAGAAAGATAAGGTTTGGGTTGACCAGGCGGGGTAGCGGCTGGAGGATCAAGGTACCATATGGGAATCCCAAGGGTCAGGTTAGGAAGAGAGAGGGTGGCCATGACAAGTGCCGTGTACACTCCTGGGGGAGGAGCTAGGAACGGTATCTAACCAGAGGGGTAATGGCCACGTGGGACGGTTCCTAAATGGTTAAGGCTTGGAGGAACCGTTGTAGGAGGGTAAAGAGGCTCATGGATACTAGCTGAAGGGCCAGGAGAAGGAGGTGCAGAAGGCTGAATCGAAGGGCTAGGAGTACGTTGCATAGGGCAAGGAGGCTGCTGAATAGCCAAGGTGGGCTGCTTGAGGGCAGCCCGAGACAATTGCATCATGCAAAGATTCGATGAGCTGGGATCAAAGACAGGAGGAGGAAGACCAGGGAATCTACCAAGCAATGAGGAATATTTGTAGACTCCGGGTGAGACACTGGTCAAAGGATCAATGGTTTGCTTATTGGCCACTGAAGATATGGTGGACTCAGGGGAGGTCTGAGACTTCGGTTCTTAATATGTCGACTGGTCAATGGTGACTATATTTTTGTTATGAGGGAAGGACATCTTGTGGTGAACCGCAGATGGGACAACAGACATCGCATAGGTGTAGCTATGACCCAATAGAATATTGTAATCTAAGGGGGCATCTATGACTTCTACATCAACGCAAATAGTCTTGCCTGCAAGAGTAATAGGACAATTGTGGAATAAGCCAATGGGCTGGGAGGCATGGCCATCCCACGCTTGGAGAGTGATCGTGGAAGGAGCCAACTCAGGTGATCCGAGTTGCTTCCAAACCGAAGTGGACATCACACAGGTGGATGCCGCCTCATCAATGATGCACCAGGAAACATTGGCGTTATGGATCTTGACTGGGATTTGGAAAGCGACGGAAGCAGGGAGAGGAGGATGTTCTGACCAGTCAACATCAAAGACAATTAATCAATCGTTGGAAGGATATACAGTGGCCATGGCAGATAGTAAAGCTTTTCGTTGTGAAGGGCATGACTGGAGGAGTTCTAGCATTGAACTGGCAGCAGGAGATTGCGCCAAATCATCTACTATGCTATACGAATAGGAAGCTTTGCCAGAAGCAAAATTTTGACATAGTGGTCCCTTAGGGATCTTGGTATGAACCTCTGCCTTAGGCTAAGGGATTTGCAGGGGACCATTAGGTGTCGAAAGAGACTTTGTAGAGACTGAATGAGGTAGCTCGGGGACAAACGTAGTGGGAGGCTTATTGTATTGACGAGACCGAGTCTGAATATTAATGTCTACAGTTAGAGGTTGATCAGATTTCATCATGAGAATCTAGTAATCGAAGGTACCAGATGGAAGAGGTTGAGTGGCCGCCTGACCTTCAGGTGGTTGGGTAGCCACAAATCCTTGTTGAGGGAAAGGATTGGTAAGCATAGCCGGCTGACTAGGCGCAGCATTGGGAGGGATGGAAGGGGAGTCTTGTTGTCCTTGCAATGTTGATTGAGACTCCCACATCTGCCACATCTGTGGCAAAACAGGATAATCATGTGTGTAATGACTGAAAACACCACAACAAGAAAAAGGCTTGTTCGTGCGAACGGGCCTGTCCTGCTTGGGCTGAGTGCCCTGTTGCTGGTTCGTAGTGTTAGGAGCATTACCTTGATTAGGTCTAGGATTACCAGAGGCAGATTGAGTTTGAGTTCCTTTCCTCTTCTTTTTGGAAGGAGGAGGATTAGTCGTGCCCTGTTGTGCGTACACCTACTCCTAAGGGGGTAGTGGCTGCTGTTGCAGGGGTTGAGAAGGCAAGAGAGGCAGAGGCGCTAATGCTGGAGGAGCTGGAGCACCAGGCTGTGGATACAGATAATAAGGAGGTTGGGTAACAGTTTGGTAAATAAGAGGTTGGTCAAAAAGAGGAGGCATGCCGTATCTTGGATACGTTCTACCAGGAGGGGGAAAAGTGCAGGAGGTGCTGGCCCCCCCATGAGGAAATCCATAGTCAATGGGAGGTTGAGCGTATGGATTAGAGAGAGCTCCAATGATACCATCGGCGGTGTGAGATGCCCCCGATGTGTTGGCACCACCGGGTCTAGGAAGATCAGGTAGAACGGTATAAACATAACCCGATTGAGCGTAGATCAGGTCATATTTTAACACAATTTGGAGAGCGGCTTCTTCGGTTTGAGGAAAGTGCGATGCGACATCTTTCCCGATAGGCAACAAGAGAGATCTAAGGAATCAGTCCATGTAGACATGGTCTTCAAAGGTAGGGGCTCGACATCAGCTCTTTCTTCTCCACCATTCCTAGACATGGTTGGATAGGCGGGTCGTAGATGATTGACGGAAAGAAGTCAAGAGTTCAGTACCAGTGTCATAATGACGGAGAAGATGGAAGTAAGACAAAAAATCCCGGGCGAGAGTTGCAAAGGTGGTATGAAAGGAAAGGGCCTGATCAACATACCACTTAGAAGCTTCACTAGTAAGCATACATTGGAACAACCGAAGATGGATAGAATAATCAGTAATAGATTTAGATGAACACCACATGTGGAAATATCGAACATGATTTGTAGGATCTTCTCCAGCATGGCCTTCAAACTTGGGGATGTTGGAAGGGAACTTAGTCGGCATATCAGGCTAACTAGCATCATGGTGTATAGGGTCATTTATCAACTGGTCAAAAATGAGAAGGATGATACCTGCCATGAAGGGGAGCAAGGGCATAGCCGAGGTAGTGGCCATTGCAGTCCCACTAGTGTTATTCCCAGCATGAGGTACGGGGTTACCACCAGCATTAGGTCCTGCAACAGACATGGTGAAGGTGACAGGGGGAGAACCGATGGTGGAAAGAGAAGGAGAACCCAATGAACCAGAAGAAGAGTCGAAGTGCAAACTTGGTGGAGGGCTAACTCGAATCCTACACAGAGGAGTAAGTCTTCCTACCAGAAAGTGTAATATCCCTAAATGGGAATACACAATAATGCCTGCTGAAATAACGCACTTCTAGGAAATTTGTGCACTAAAATGAGGTTTTAGCTCCTGGATCCCTTAGATCAGTGGATCTGGGGTCTAGATTGAAAAGGAGAGAAAAAAAAAATCAAACTAGGTGTGGTAAACAGATCTCCCACCACCTAGTCTAGCTGAAAAACCCCCAAAGAGATGGGTTGCAGCTATGTACAACAACTGCTTCAGAAATAACGTAGTTTTGGAAAGAATGAGTAGGAGGCCAATGAGAAAGATCATCTTTTGAATATACAGCAGCAAATTAGATCCATAATGATTCTCTTACATTATACAACATAAAATAGAAGACAAAAGAGAAGAAAACCTCCATAAAAGAGGGTTGCAACACATGTATTTCTGCAAAATGGCTTAACAACGTTATTTTATGGAGCTGTAGCAGATGAATGTTACACTTTAGATCTAGAGCAGATCTTTGTACAAAATATCAGATCCATTTTAGATATGTACACTAAAAAGGCTCTATTACAAGATCTCCTTGGGGTTTTGACCAAATCATGAAATAAAAAGAGTAGATTTGAGTTTAAATTAGCAGATCTGCAATATTATTCAGAAATTTTTGAAGATGTTTTACATTAGAAAAATATCAGATCTATACAGTACATGGATCAGCAATCTAATCCATGGATCACCAAAATGAAGGGCAAAGCCCAGTGCCAGATATCTCTACTAAAAAAGGGGTTCAAAACACCCTGCAAATATTCCTCTGAAAATAACGCAGTCCAGGAAGGGAAACTGTGTTGTAGCCTGAAGCACTGAGTTGGCCTAGTGCCAAGATGTGAAATATCAGCTCTAAAGGTTCAAAACTCTCTTTCCCTTGGGATATAAGAATTTCCCAATGAAAAGAGGGCCTGAGATGGCCTATATCTGAGCAGATCTGACCTCCACTTGTTGCAACTTGCAAGGACAACCTAATCCTGAACAGGATCAGAACTGTAGTTGAAAGGTGAGCTTGGAAAAATTCCTGATAGTGGATTAAACTAGCAAGTTTCCTTCAATAAATCCTCAATGGAGAGATGGTATCCCTTCATAGGAACTCCCAAGTGCTAAGCAACACTATTCTCAGCTAAACATCAGAGAATGGTATTTGTCTAAGCAGACAAGATACTCAGAAAATATGCATAATCAACAACCTTCTCTTGCTACTCTCCTCTTCCTTTTATAATATGAGGTCCTTGTCAAACCCTAGACCACTTCAATCAATTAGCTCCTTTCACATGAGGGCCTCCATCTAAAACTGCTTTGTCCATCCATGAGGTACATTGCATCTAGACAATGCTATAAATTTGGTCAAGGTTGACCCAGTCTCATAGCTCAAACCCCTTTCACACCTTCAAGTGATTTGTTACATGGCCCAGATTTATCCCTATTCATATGGGCATTGATTTATTCATTCCTTTCAGGAGTTTTACATGTCCTCCTTTATTCATTTATTCATGCAACAGAGAATGATACAAAAATGTATATTCCTCTTAGCTTAAGCTAGGTAGGAATATTACAGTCCTCCCCTCCAAAATGTTGCTTGTCCTCAAGCAACTGATAGGGTGAGTTCTGTAGTATTTCTCCTCCTCCATAGGTGACACCATTAAGGTTCAAGTACTCCTCATAAGCCAAGTGTTCACCAAGCCAACACAACATGAATTGTTCCTCCAAGGTCATCATAAGATGTACATAGTCCATCCCATAAGGAGTGAAAAATTCAACAGAAATAAACATGGCTAGAGCAATGCTCTTTCTAAAACATGTAGCATGAGGTACATTAAGAAGTTCCATTCCATGTGGTACATAAAAACTGCCCACCCTCTCTCCATACAATCCCATGAAAAGTACAACTATATCATCCAAGTATGGCATAATGACATATATACAAACATAAATTTGAGCATGAGGAGGGGGGTCAAAATCCCACATAAGGTGCCACCGCAGTGTATCTCCTGCCTGCATCAGATCAATGTATGGTAAGTGGTTTCCCCACCACTTACTTTCTGCACAAGCTATCTCACCATGGCTGAAAGTGTGAGATATGTTTGGTGCCTTTGGAAAGCACCCATCATGAAAAGGGATCTCCCTTTGCATAGCAAGGGAGTGGCCAAGTTCAGAATTTTTAGTGGCCCAAAGTTTTCCATGAGATTCATATAGTACAACAGCCCTCTTGGGAGCCATGGCCTGCAACAACATGGTGAAAGAATACATCAAATCAGAAAATAAAGCTTGCATTACATGTTCAAATTTTTCACCATCAATGTTTCTTTGAAACATGGAATTGTGCACAAATTTTTCTCCCTCTTTGAGAGAAGTAAGAAATGACTGAAATGACTCTTGCATAGAGTCCTTTGGCTGCCCCAATTCCACATAGCTCTTTCATTCTAGAAAATGATGATGTAGCTCTCTTCCAAGGCCTTCCCATTCAAAACATCTCATGATAGTGTTGTAGATCTTCATAGATTAGGTAGGGCTAAAACATAACTCCTTGAAGGCCCTTTGTAGCATCTCCTCCTTGAGCTTGGAGGCTCTAGGCAAGAATATCCTATCATAGCGATAGATGAATTCCTCATGGATTACATAACCCTCTCCATGCACTTGGCCATCCAACATCATACAAGTGTAGAGATCCTTGGAGTAATCCACCAACAGCTGGGATATCCAATATAGATCTACACTCCCCAACAAGGACAACGCTGATGATGCATCAATAAGATTTCCTGCCTTGTTGCTGACCTCTCCTTTGACATATCTTATGCCAAAGGTACAAGTAGGAAGAGCATACCTCCCATTTTCCTCCTCCAACAGTGTAGAATAAGAAATGTAGGATGGTGAGGATGATGAGAGAGGAGAATTCCCCTCCTCTTGGTGCTTGCTCAAGCCTACCAGCGCTGTAGCTGTGTCGCTTAATGCTCCCTTCCCTCCTGGATATGATTTTGGAGAATCAATTAGTGAGATATATCCCACTAAAACTGAATCTGGTGGCCTCCCTAGTGGTTTTCCACTAGATGAGAATGTCCCTTGCAAGAATCTCATGAACATGAGAGAAGGGATAGTGAGATCCTTGCTTCCACTACGCAAATCCATCTCTATTTTCTATGTGGAAGTGTTAGGTGTGGGGTAAGAGTGTATACCTCTGATCATGTGAGGTGTACCACTCTTCTTGTCCACCCATTCCATTTGCAATTCCTCCCAATTAGTGGTGAATTTCCCCAATGTAATCAGCCATTGAACACCCAAAATAAAATTGGTGTTTGGTATGCCAACTACAAAGAAGTGATCCACCAAAGTGTAGGATCCCATGGTGACTGTAAGTGATGGAACATAATTCATGCATTGCATTTTTCTATATCTTGGGACTAGAACAAAAAATCCTTCAAAGGTGTCAGTGGGTATGGCCCTCCTTTGCACAAGGTGAGCATCAATAAAGTTGTGGGTAGCCCCACTGTCAATAAGAACAGATACCCTCTGATTCATGATTGAACCATGAACTCTTAGGGTCAAGTACTTAGGTACTCCCATAAAATATGCAAGAGTTCCTCCAATAGGAGAAAAATCTCCACTCCCATCTCCTGATGGTGATGGATCTCCCTCAACATTGTCAGCGCTGTGACCCCTCCTTGGTTCTTCATCTTCCTCTTCCTACTCAACATATGAGAAGAATTTTATGTAGTGTGCTTTCCCAGCAGCACATCTATGTCCCGATGCCCATGATTCTTGTAAAGTGAAACATAACTTCTTCTTCCTTAGCTCCCTCCAGATATCAATATCAAGAGGCTTCTTGATTGAAATTTCTTTGGAAGGAGTAGCCTTCTCTTCCTTCTCCTTAGAAAGGTAAGAGGGCTTATTCTGGAAAGTTTCCTTTGCTTTTGGCAAGGCATCTTGAAGGTCTCTAGCCCTCTCAATGGCATAATGCAATGTGATAGGCTTGGTAGACTTCACCAACCCATGCAAAGGTTCATCCAAGCCATCGATGAACATGTACACCCTCCTTGCTGCAGATAGATCAGTAACCATAACAGATAATCTCAAAAAATTAGAGATATAAGATTCTGCATTACCTGACTGCTTCAACTTTGCAAGGCTCATGAAAGGTGCTTCTAGATCCTTTCTATCAAATCTCTCCACCAGTCTTCTAGTGAATTTATAATATGTAGTCACATTGGCATGGCCCAATGTGGACAACCCATGGAACCACCAGTTGTGTGCTTCACCTTCAAAGTGCAGCGCTGCAATCTTGATGGCTTCCATCTCAAGCACTTTGTTCAACTGGAAATATATATCCATATTTTCTACCCATGCCTTGGTAGAACTATTGGATGACCCATCAAACTTGGGTAAAAAGAATCTACCCATAGAGTGATGTCGATCATGATTCTGAGTGAATACACCATCTCTATACTGACACCTTGGTCTTATTTTGTCCTTAAGATGAAAAAACTCTTGAAAACTCAAGTGGTCCTTGAATCTCTGATTCTGGGACTCATACTCTTCAAAATATTCTTCAAGAGATGCTTGCTCATGAAGCCCTTCATTGTCCACAACAAAAAAGGTAGGCATAGTATAATGTTGTGGAGCTTGTGGCTGGTTCACTGGTTGATCATTCCAGTGGTGAGACATGCCAGAGCTTTCCCCCGGATGAGGCCTTCTAGGAGACTCCTTGAGTCTATCTATTCTCATCTCTTTGATCTCTAAAGCAAGATCTTGCATGGCTACCAAAAGAGTTCTTGCAAACTCTTCTCCTTCTTTATCACTTCCAGTTTCAGGGGATTTACCCTTGTCTTGATCATCAGTGGTGTCATCAAACTTCTTATGACTTCTATTATGGTACCTCTTCTCCCTCTCAGTAAGAGGCTCATCTTCTTCTGAAAGCATGCTGGCTTTGTCTCTTTAATAAAATCACAGGGTGTGCCAAGAAAGGAGCTTCTATACCACTGTAATATCCCCAAATGGGAATACGCAGCAATGCTTGCTGAAATAATGCACTTCTGGGAAATTTGTGCACTGAAATGAGTTTACAGCTCCTAGATCACTTAGATCAGTGGATTTGGGGTCTAGATAAAAAAGGAGAGCAAAAACAAATCAAACTAGGTGTGGTAAGCAGATCTCCCACCACCTAGTCTAGCTGAAAAACACCCAAAGAGAGGGGCTGCAGCTATGTACAACAACTGCTTCAGAAATAACACAGTTTTGGAAAGAATGAGTAGGAGCCTAATGAGAAAGATAATATTTTGAATATACAAAGACAAATCAGATCCATAATGATGCTCTTACATTATACAACAGAAAATATAAGATAAAAGAGAAGAAAACCTCCAGAAAAGAGGGTTGCAACACATGTATTTCTGCAAAATGGCTTAGCAACATTATTTTATGGAGCTGCAGTAGATGGATGTTACACTTCATATCTAGAGCATATTTGTGTACAAAATATCAGATCCATTTCATATCTGTACACTAGAAAGGCTCTATTACAAGATCCCCTTAGGGTTTTGACCAAATCATGCAATACAAAGAGTAGATCTGAGTCTAAAGTAGTAGATCTGCAATATTATTCAAAAATTTCTGAAGATGTTTTACAATAGAAATAGATCATATATATACATTACATGGATCAACAAGCTAATCCATGGATCACCAAAGTGAAGGGAAAAGCCCAGCACCAGAGATATCTACTAAAAAAGGGGATCAAAACACCCTGCAAATCTTCCTCTGAAAATAATGCAGTCCTGGAAGGGTAACTATGTTGTAGCCTGAAGCACTAAGTTGGCCTAGTGCCAAGATGTGAAATATCAGCTCCAAATGTTGAGAACTCTCTTGCCCTTGGGATAGAAGACTTTCCCAGTGAAAAGGGGCCTTAGATGGCCTAGATTTGAGCAGATCTAACCTCCACTTGCTGCAGCTTGCAAGGACAACCTAATCCTAAACAGGATCAGCGCTGTAGTTGAAAGGTGAGCTTGGCCAAATACTTGATAGTGGATGAAATCAACAAGTTTACTCCAATAAATCCTCAATGAAAGAGATGGGATCCATGCATAGGAACTCCCAAGTGCTAAGCAACACTATTCTCAGCTAAACAACATAGAATGATATTTGCCTAACCAGACAAGATACTCAGAAAATATGCATAATCAACAACCTTCTCTTGCTACTCTCCTCTTCTTTTTATAATATGAGGTCCTTGTCAAACCCTTAACCACCTCAATGAATTAGCTCCTTTCACATGAGGGGCCTCCATCTAAAATTGCACTGTCCACCCATGAGGTACATTGCATCTAGACAACGCTGTAGATTTTGTCAAGGTTGACCCAGTCTGATAGCTCAAACCCCTTTCACACCTGCAAGTGATTTGTTACATGGCCAAGATTTATCCTTGTTCATATGGGCATTGATTTATTCATTCTTTTCAGGAGTTTTACATGTCGTCCTTTATTCATTTATTCATGCAATAGAAAATGAGACAAAAATTTATATTCCTCTTAGCTTAGGCTAATTAGGAATATTACAGAAACTGAGGGTGAAGGCCAAGAAGTATCCGGGATAAATGCCTTGGTGGCGCAATGATGATGACACAAACACTGCACAAAGGAAAAAGAGACTAACAAGGGCAGGGAGGTGCAGGATCAACTGATTACAATGTCGAAATAAGGGCAGAGAGGTGTAGGATCAATTGATTTCAATGTTTTAGAGTCTTTGCTTGGTGGTGTTAACCAAGCCCTTTTTCACTTAGGGTGTGTGTGCAAAGTGTGTAAATATTAATTTTTAAACCCAGACGTTTGTAGAGAAAATGAAAAAGTGTGTTGTGTAACTGAAAATGATCCTGCAAATAACAGTATATGAAACTAAAATAATAGTAAATAAAAAACTAATAATGAAATAATCTAAACCCAAGAAGGCGGGCCTCTCAACAAGTAGTCTATAGGAGGTAAAAAACTAGTCAAAACACACCAAAATAGCCAATAGATATAAGGTAGGGAGGGACAAGAATCTAAAGGTCAAAATATGCTGGAAAGTGGTGCAGAAAACAACAACAAATCAGAGGAAAAATTGTTGTAAATGAGGTGGAAAAATGGTATCTCCTGGAGGGAAACTGAGTGAACCCTAGAGGAAAACCCAAACAAAGCTAAATGAGGTGATTTGGATGGATAAAAAGCCAATTTGAAGTGGATCTGAAGGTGAGGTATCAAATCTGAAAAATGGTTGAACACTTTGAAAATTTCAAACAACCTGCAACAAAAAAAACTATTCCACAAAAAGTGGAGGGTACTGAAGCCCTAGGGGGATAGGTTCCCACTTAGTTGAGAAAAAAAGAACAAGTACAGGTCCAAAATGGGAGGAGATGGAGGTCAGAAAATCCTGAACAGAGGCTCAGAAAAACCCAGAAAACTTTCAGAAAAATTCCCACAAAAAATCCAGGTTGCAGTTTCTGACATGTTTTTAGCAGAGGTCATAGTTTTTGGGCCAAAAGTGCGACCTGCACTTCCGTCACTCTTGGCGGCAGATTTTAGAAAAAAAGTGTTGTCTTAGCTGCGGTTGATGTCTGTCAGCTGCGCAATAAGTCCGAAAACACACAGAAGTTAGAATTTTTAATGTTTTAGGGTTTTATAGGTTAAAAAAAACATCAAGAAAAGAAAAAACAAGAGGCTGAAGAGAAATCCTAAGGTTTGAAGTAGCTGGATATGCAAGGATCAGAAAAATGACAGAGGTCGTAATCGTAAACCCGTGTGGAGTCGCTAGTTGTTAGTATGAATCTTAATTCTAAGCATACAAAAAAAAAGACCACTTTAGTTGTGCATAACCAACAACCCTAACAAAAAATATGGCTGCCAATATCCTCAAATCTACAGTTAGGTGATCAAGATAAATGCTGCAAAAATCTGGATCTATGCATCAAAATACATTAAGCAGTAGAAAAACAAGATATACTCCATGCATCCAATAGACAAGACAAGAATATGTTGAATGGATTTTGTATTAATGGCACCTAGGAGGAAAACATAGAAGGGTGTTACCAGTTCTCCTCAAAGGGATGGGTTCTTGTAAGTCCTCAACACTTCAAATCTAAAATTCCTCTCTCTTTATGGTGTAGAAAACCCAGACAAAAATGGTAGTAAAATATGACTAAGATGGTGGATCAAAGTTAGACCAAAAGTATAGATCCAGAGTGATCTTTAGGCAACAAAAGGTAATGAATGAAAGGAAAAACCCTTCTATTTATAACAAAATATTGAGTTAGTCTAGATATTGGTGCATAATTAAAATATTATTAACCAAATCAAGATCCAACTTTTATGGAATATTTTATTATATTTGTTGGAGGGAAAAGGGAATTTGACTTGGGTCAAATCCCTTTATTTGTAAATAATAAATAAATAAATGATTTATTTATCATTTTAAGGATGTGGTTGAGTAATAATGAAATAAATAATGATTTATTTAATTATTTATGGATGATTTAGTCATATTTAACAAAGAATATTATTTAAATAAGGTTTAAATAATTATTCTTAGAAAATAATAAGATAAATAGTGATTTATCTAATTAATTTCCTTGTTTTGGGTTAAATATAACTAGGAATATTAATTAAAATATTGTTTAACTAATTATTCCTTGATGAAAATCAAACAAATGTAGATTTATTTAATATTTCCTCATGGGGTTTCCTGTTTAGACCATAAACAACTTAATAAAGGTGGTTTACTAAGTTATTTTCATAGTGAAAGCAATTTTACTTAGGGTAAAATTGGTCTTACATGGTGTACTTGGGTCCATATAATAATAATAAGTTAGATGACCAAAAATGGTGTAATGGATTGCCCCCCAGTGTGCGAGCGTTAGGAGCTAATCATATGACCGAAGTATGTTATAAGAACTCAATCACTAGACACCAAAGGGGAAGTCAGAGAGAGAAATATACGGTAGACCGGAGTGCTAAAGGACTAGACCCTGAGGAGGCAAGACTTATAGATGCGACGAGTCTCTTTTATGAGTGAGTACCTGTGATATAGGTGACGGGGGAGGCATACCTATGCCCTCCAAGACAAAGTACAAATAATAATGCATCCAGTGTACAAGGGACTGAATAATATAGTACATGCTGGCATAAACATGAGCCACGAAAAATCATGATAATGAATCCCACATACATACTGTGCCTGGGATAACAACCAAGACTTATACAATAATATCTAAGTACATGAGATACAAATACAGCCCAAATGCCCCTGTAAACAGGAAAGGGCTCTGAAAATCTGACTGACACATGCAAACAAAAAGGCGCTGGAAGCGGCTGAGGCTGACATCATCAAATATATGGAGCTGCATCAAAGGCTGTAATGAAGAGGTCATCCGAGAATTTGTGGGGATACCTGTAGGGCCACCCCCTTATGAGGGCTGAGACATCTCGCACACACCCGGGAATCACTGATATCAACTACTGCATCACTGGACCATCAAGTATATGGATATCGATCATGCTGAAAGGAGCTGGAGCTGAGAAAAAATCAAGTCAAAGGGAAATAAGGAGTCCCTTTTCTTGATCTGAGGCACCGAACAGGAGTGGAAGCTAGAACCAAGGTACACCGCCCTCTAGACCTGTCTTTTGGAATGAATGAGCTGGTGTCGATAGAAGGAGGTCCGCCATAGATGAGGCAATAAGGGTTCCTAAACTAAGGCACGAGAGGAAATAGTAAAGTGAATGATAGACTGACACTAGTGATGATGATAAAATGGGGGGTACTGAGTAGTAGAAAAATTACTTCCCTTGTTAGAGCATAAAGGGCATGGATGACTTGGAAGTGACTGACACAATATCATGAGCGATAGGGGATAGTGGGACTGAAGGCCATAATGTGCAACACGAGAGAGGAACCAAGCAATGAAGGATGGAGGACTATAGCGGGATACAAAGGGACTTGGTATAGACTCCATGAATGCAATGATGACTCAACTCGGATGCTCTAAACAAGGGCGACTCGATGGTGCTGCCACACAGAAAAATGTCAAATGGGGACCATAAAAACATGAGTACATGATGGTTACTCACGACAAAAATCGACACAAGCATGGACAAGTATGAAGGCAAAGGGGTTTCCCCAAGTACAAGTGTTGCAGGTGAAGAAATTTGATTTTGAGGAGTGGTGAAGTGACCCTTCTTGGATAAAATGTGTCCCAGTGAAGTATCAAATCACGAAAAACTAATAGATACCCATTTAACGGCTTGGTGAGAGATTTCCAACGGTATAGATGGTTTGGAAAACTGAGCTACGGTTTGGCTGTATCAAGCGAAATAAAAATTAGGGGGTTTTCTTTTAATAAGGCATTTTCCCTCCAAATTCAATCATTTTCATGTGGAGCTATGGTGAATGTAGAGAGGAGAGAAGGCCCTAAATGTTGCGGTGGTCGTAGCGGAAAAATCGACAGTTGTAATCGAGATCTGTCATTTGTAGGTAAGAGGCCTAAACCTACTCTTTCATTTCAGTGGATTGAAAGTTCAGTTTAGGTCCCCAGAGCTCAGGAACAGATCCCTGCTCCTCTTCACGGCTGGGTCACACTTTTTGGGGAAAAAAGTGTGACCTCGGTAGCAGGTTTTTGGCAGAAAACTATGACCTGTCCTAGGATTGGGCCTGAAAAGTGCAACCTGACAAGGAGGGGTTTTATATGCTATTTTTTGCCTGAGAACTTGGTTATTGTGTTTGGATATAGTCTTTCCTATCTATACACTGACAAGTATGATGGTTTTTTGCAGATATGGCAGAATTACAGATCAAATGGAGAGAGAGAGACCTGGGCACATTACGGTCGTAGATCCGAGAGGATCAGGTTGTCCGCAATGCATTGGCCAGGTTTGGGGTTCTGAAGTTTCTGGAGAACCCTCTAATGAGAGATGGAGAGCTCTTATTGGCCCAGATTTTCAGCTATTGGGATCCGGACCATGAGGTCTTTGTACTGCAGGGGCACCAGATCGAGTTGACGGTCCAGGATATATATTTCATGACTGGTCTTCCACCACTTGGGATGGTTGGGAATATGTAGCTAGTGTTACCGCGAGGGCAGAACATCATGGTGTTTTTAGAGCACCATTTTTGACCAGGTCTCCAAGTTAAGGGCACTTGGATACCCATCGGGGATCTAGAGAGGTTAGAGAACCGTGTTGTGGTTGCAGTGGTGCTACGGATCCTGGGAACTAGGCACTCCATGACATCACCTGAGGGCAGATGATGCTTGTGGAGAGTGTGTTGGGTGGGACCTACTATGGGTGGGCCCAGATGATGTTGTCGTCGCTGAAACGACAGTTGTCGCTATGCAGGCAACAAGTGAACCATGACTGTGCATATGGTACAATTTTGCACTCTCTCTTCTTTGAGAAGATCTCGACACTTTGACCTCATATAAAGCTCTAGATTTTGGGCCCGAGAGAGCCTAGGATGCGCCGATGGTGGCAACTACTGTGCAGAGGAAGAGGTGGGGTAGTCGGATGGGTGTTCCGACCCGAGTTCTTTGCGCATTGGGATCAGATGTCATTGTACATAAACGACTATTCCTATAGTGGGATGAGTTATTTTGGGGACTCAGATTTGCAACTACCTCCTGGTCGAGTATGGGGGCCTGATGGTAAGTGACAAATTGGTAATATTTTTATGTGTAGTGTAAAGTTTCAGAATATTTTATATGGTACTGATTCGTCCACTTTTTTTATGCAGATACAACACTGGTAAAACTAGCTGGGTATATGGGACAGCCTGCAGTATTAGGAGCTACAGGAGCTGGTGGATTTAGGGCGCAGAAAAATGAGGATGCAACAGCCCTCTCGGAGGACATCCGTCGTAGATGTGAGAGGCTTCTGACCAGTGTTTCAGAGCGTGGCTGGTAAGACTTAGAGGACAAGTGCATAGAGACATGTATTGGTCTACCCTTAGAGTGGCGAGGGGTCATGCGGCGTATGGCGATGGCCGAACAGGGGATGCGTGATCTACAAGCTGTGGGAGCAGAGCCATTGGCTCGGGATCCTCCAGATAGTGATTAGTGTGTAGTGGTAGGTGGTGCCCCCAATTTTGAGTTTTTGTAACATGCTATGGGCATGTCATATGTATCAGAGTTGATGGAATCTAAAACATTTTATACGACACATATTATGGATATGCATCATTTTGATAGTTTTATGTTATTGTCTTGTGTTAAAAGCATGTGCTAAATGCCAATCTAGAATATGGTTTTCAATGCTATCTACATAGTGATTTTGTGCTCTAGGTACATGATTGAATGTGATGATTTCAAACTCACGCATCAAAAGCCTCACTCGTAAATATGTTCTAAAAAGGATAGGATTATGCACATGATAGAAACCATTCAATTGCATGACAAGAAGAAGGCAATCTAAACGAACATGAAGGTGGAGGATGTGATGTGAAAGGGCATCGGCTAATAAACCTCGCATTGCATCATATTCGGCCTGATTATTGGTAGCAGTAACAATGCATAAACCGTTTGAGAGAAAAAGGGAGTGCAAGGGTGTTTCGGGGAATTAACACCCTAGAGGTTGGTTGGGATTCAACCTCCACAGAGCAGGGGCGTACTACTTAACAGAGACTCACACGATCATGCACATTCATAAAAACTAAATAGAGCAGAATGAGAGGTTTACCCGTTGGTCCTACGTTTGAAGTAGATCCACGTGGAGTTCAAACTCCCTGCAACCGTCCTTCTTCCTTAACCTGAAATACAAGAAGAAACCAACACAAAGGACAAGTTGTACAGCATATATCTACTCTATATGTTAGTGAGATTCATATAAAACATTAAATAAATCATAATGAATGCATGTATAACAAATATTCTTCATACATTAAAGCATACACTAACACGTTTATTTCGGGAACAGCATGATACTTCTGTATTATAAATAGTACGTACAAAAGTAATCAAGAGGAGAGATCACCTGATCCTTCCAAGGCCTTCGCAGACCGTCGTCCGGATCCGTCCAGCCCTTGCCTCGCTAAGACTCCTTCCAAACTGGTGCATACGAGATAACATATAAAGGATGTGTATCTCAAGGAAACAAGGGTTTCCTACAATGAACTGGGAAGGTGCAGGAGGCACGGGGAATCATACTTGGATAGGGAAAACCAACAGAGTATAATATCAATAATTCTCTCTCTCCCTTAGGCCATACACATGAGGGCTTTTTATAGTCCCTCCAAGTAGTTTCAGCAGTTGGAAACAGTTGGCCACGGGCTGGGGTGGTTGAACTACCCGAGTAACCATCAACCCAACGCGAAATTAGGGATTTTTATATATTTTTTAATCATTAAAATGGCATACGCGGAAAAGTCTAGCTGTACTCGCGTATACACGCGGAAAAACACGGGCATAGTCGCGTATGAAGGATTTTCCACTGTTTTTAAGTGAATTTGTCCAAGTCTGTAGGAATGGGTGCCCAAAAAGCCATGTAGCAATCATGAATCATGTCAAGGTGAGAAATGATGCTATAACAAAGGGCATAAAGATGGCCCAACCTGCCGAGGCTAGATTCCTAGAGTAGTGACTTGCACCATCAGAAAAACCGATATAAGGTATGGATGGGAGGTCCATCTGAAAGGTGTCACAAGACAATAAATGGGAGTATGATGAAAAATGCTGTAAACCTGAGTGCATAGTAGAAATCGAACACACTCTGCAGGAGGGAGTGATCTTGGTAGGATGTCTACTACTCACACGCCAATGGTGAGGTGGAGTGTGGGAGATACCGGAGGTGTAGCTTGTGCTCAGGCCACGAGAGTCACCATAGGCACGGATGGTGCCATCCCATTTATGGGTGGGAAAAATGAAGTCAGGGGTGGACATGGCTTCCATGATGTCATCATCACAATAGAATATGGAGTGACTGGAGGAAGGGGGACCACATGACGCAACAAAGCTACCTGACTCATCATCATGAGAAGAAAGGTTCACATGCACATCTTCATGAGGGATGACATAAGAACAAGAAAATAAGGGATCTACTGATGTTGATCCTAGGGTGATCGGTGAAGGTAGGTCAAGCGAAACAACAGGGAAGATTTAGAGGGAGCTTCCACCGAGGGTCTCGTGGATGATGATAGGTAGAGGATGGTGGCCGCAGGCTACGTCATCTCGACATCAGGGGGGAATGTTAATGGGAATTAGTAAACCCTCAGTCTGGCCTGCAGCATACTGCACAAGTACGGAAGAGGCACATTGGTTTTGTTCAATCTCGTGCTCCCAAACTACCTCTAAATAGGCGCGGTAATGCATAAGGCGGGGACAATGGTGGGAATAATGGCCATGGAGATCAAACAAAGCACATGGTTGGTTGGTGTGAATAGTTTTAGGATTCTTGGCTGCAGTCGAGATAGAAACAAAGGTTTCAGGGACAATAGACTTAGGGAACACAACTTTAACCATGGGCTTGATATGGGGTAGTTCAGGATAGTTATGGGTGGCATGGCCGACAACATCACACAAAGCACAGGGATTTGCGAGTGAGGGAGGTGTAGGGTCTATCAGGGCAGCCTTGTCCTTGGAGGCCCTCTTGTGAGCTTTTCCCTTCTTACCCAAAGCGGTCGCAACAGGAGGTGGTTCCTGTTGAGGTGGTTGAGGCACTGTTGCAACGGGAGAAGTCATGGGGACTAGTTGAACTAGGGTCAAAGACAGATAAGGTTTGGGTTGACCAGCCAGGTTAGTGGCTGGAGGATCAAGGTACCAGACAGGAATCCCAAGGGTCAGGTTAGGAAGAGAGAGGGTGGCCATGATAGGTGCCGTGTACACTCCTGGGGGAGGAGCTAGGAACGATATTTGACTAGAGGGTTAATGGCCAGGCAAGACGGTTCCTAAATGGTTAAGGCTTGGAGGAACTATTCCAAGAGGGTAAAGAGGCTCATGGATACCAGCTGAAGGGCCAGGAGGAGGAGTTCCATAAGGTTGAATCGAAGGGCTAGGAGTAGGTTCCGGAGGGTGAGGAGGCTGCTGACTAGTCGAGGCAAGCCGCTTGAGGGCAGCCCAAGACGATTGCATCATGCAAACATTCAATGAGCTAGGATCGGAGACAAGAGGAGGAAGAACAGGGAATTAAAAAAAAATGAGGAATATTTGTAGACTCTGGGTGAGACACTGGTCAAAGGATCGATGGTTTGCTTATTGGCCACTGAAGAGATGGTGGACTCAGGTGAGGTCTGAGAATTCGGTTCGTAATATTTCAACTGGTCAATGGTGAATATCTTTCCATTATGAGGGAAGGACATCTTGCAGTGAACCACATATGGGACAATAGAAATTGCATAGGTGTAGCTACGACCCAATAGAATTTTGTAATCTAAGGGGGTTTCTATGACTTCTACGTCAACGCAAACATTCTTTCCCTCAAGAGTAATAGGAAAATTGTGGAATAATCCAATGGGTTGGGAGGCATGGCCATCCCACGCTCAGAGAGTGATCATGGAAGGAGCTAACTCAGGTGATCTGAGTTGCTTCCAAACTGAAGCGGACATCACATAGGTGGATTCCCCCTCATCAATGATGCATCGGGAAACATTGGAGTTCTAGATCTTGACTGGGATTTGGAAAGCGACGGAAGCAGGGAGAGGAGGATGTTCAATCGGTCAAAATCAAAGACAATCAATCGATCGTTGGAATGATCTATAGCACCCATGGCAGATAGTAAAGATTTTCGTTGTGAAGGGCATGACTGGAGGAGTTCCAGCGTTGAATTGGCAGTAGGAGATTTCGCCAAATCATCTACTATGCTATATGAATGGGCAAATTTTCCAGAAGCAACATTTTGGCATAGTGGTCCCTTATGGATCTTGGTATGAACCTCTGCCATAGGTTGAGGGATCTGTAGGGGACCATTAGGTGTCGAAAGAGGCTCTGTAGAGACCGAAGGAGGTGGCTCGGGGATAGACATAGTAGGAGGCTTGTTGTACTGACAGGACCGAGTCTGAAGATTGATGTCTACAGTTAGAGGTTGATTAGAGTTCATCATGAGAATTTGGTAATCGGAGGTACCATATGGAAGAGGTTGAGTGGCTGCCTAACCTTCAAGAGGTTGTGTAGCCACAAATCCTTGCTGAGGGAAAGGATTAGTAAGCACAGCTGGCTGACTAGGCGCAGAACTGGGAGGGATGGAAGGGGAGGCTTGCTGTCCTCACAATGTTGGTTGAGACTTCCACATCTACCGTATCTATGGAAAAAGAGGACAATCATGTGTGTAATGACCGAAAACACCACAACAAGAACAAATCTTTTTCGTGCGAATGGGCCTGTCCTGCTTGGGCTGACTTCCCCATTGCTGGTTCATAGTGTTAGGAGCATTACCTTGATTAGGTCTAGGATTACCAGAGGCAGATTGATTTTGAGTGCCTTTCCTCTTCTTTTTGGAAGGAGGAGGATTAGTCACGCCCTGCTATGTGTACAACTGCTCTTGAGGGGGTGGTGGCTGTTGTTGCAGGGATTTAGAAGGCAAGGGAGGCAGAGGTGCTAATGCTGGAGGAGTTGGAGCACCAGGCTGTGGATATGGATAATAATGAGGTTGGGTAACAGTGTGGTAAATAGGAGTTTGGGAAAAAATAGGAGGCATGCCATACCCTGGATACATGCTACCGGGAGGGGGAAAAGTGTAGGAGGTGTTGGCCCCCCCCTGAGGAAAGCCATAACCCATGGGAGGTTGAGCGTATGGATTATCGAGAGCTCCAACGATACCGTCAATGACGTGAGATGCCCCCGGTGTGTTGGCACCACCGGGTTTGGGAAGATCAGGTAGAATGGTATAAACATAAACCGACTGAGCGTAGATCAAGTCATATTTTAACGCAATTTGGAGAGCGGCTTCTTCGGTTTGAGGAAAGTGCGAGCGACATCTTTCCCGATAGGTGGCAAGAGAGATCTAAGGAACCAGTCCATGTAGATATGGTCTTCAAAGGTAGGGGCTCGGCATAGGCTCTTTCTTCTCCGCCATTCCTGGACATGGTCGGATAGGCGGGTTGCAGAAAATTGATGGAAAGAAGTCAAGAGTTTGGTACCAGTTTCATAACGAAGGGGAAGCTAGAAGTAAGATAGAAAAGCCTGGGCAAGAGTCACAAAGGTGGTATGAGAGGAAGGGGCCTGATCAACATACCACTTAGAAGCTTCACCAGTAAGCGTACTTTGGAACAACCAAATATGGATAGAATCATCGATAATAGAGATAGATGAACACCACATATGGAAAGATCGAACATGATTTGTAGGATCTTCTCCAGCAAGGCCTTCAAACTTGGGGATGTCGGAAGGGAGCTTAGTCGGAATAGTAGGCCAACTAGCAACATGGTGTATATGTTCATTTATCAACTTGTCAAAATCGTGAAGGCCGAGACCTGCCATGAAGGGGAGCAAGGGCGCAGCCGGGGTAGTGTCCGTTGTGGTCCCACTAGTGGTATTCCCAGCATGAGGTCCAGGTTTACCACCAACATTAGGTCCTGCACCAGACATGGTGAAGGTGACAGGGGGAGAACCGAAGGCGAAATGATAAGGAGAACCCAATGAACCAGAAGAAGAGTTGGAGTGCAGACTCAGTGGAGGGCTAACTTGAATCCTACGCGAAGGAGTAAGTCTTCCTACTGGAAAATGAGGGTGAAGGCCAAGAAATCTCCAAGATAAACACCTTGGTGGCGCAATGATGACGAAACAAACACGACACAAAGGAAAAATAGACTGAAAAGGGCAGGGAGGTGCAGGATCAACTGATTACAATGTCGAAACAAGGGCAGAGAGGTGCAGGATCAACTGATTTCAATGTTTTTGAGTCTTTTCTTGGTGGTGTTAACCAAGACCTTTTTCACTTAGGGTGTCTGTGCAAAGTGTGTAAATTTTAATTTTTAAACCCAGACATTTGTAGAGAAAAATAAAAAGTGTGTTGTGTAACTGAAAATAAACCTGCAGATAACAGTATATGAAACTAAAATAATAGTAAATAAATAGCTAATAATGAAATAATATAAACCCAAGAAGGCAGGCCTCTCAACAATTAGTCTATATTTGGGAAAAAAACTAGTCAAAACACACCAAAATAGCCAATATATCTAAGGTCGAGAGGGACAGGGATCTAAAGGTAAAAATATGTTGGAAAGTGGTGCAGAAAACAACAACAAATCAGAGGAAATTGTTTTGTAAATGAGGTGGTGAAAGGCTATCTCCTGGAGGGAAATGGATGAATCCTAGAGGAAAACCCAAAAAAAGCTAAATGAGGTGATTTGGATGGATAAAAATTCAATCTAAAGCGGATCTGAAGGTGAGGTATCAGATCTGAAAAATGGCTGAACACTCTGAAATTTTTAGACAACCTGCAACAGCAAAAACTCTTCCACAAAAATTGGAGGGTACTGAAGCCCTAGGGGCTAAGTTCCCACTTATTTGTGAAAAACAGAACAAGTATAGGTCCAAAACGGGCAGAGATGGAGGTCATAAAACCCTGAACAAAGGCTCAGACAAACCCATAAAACTTTCAGAAAAATTCCCGCAAAAAGTCCAGGTCTCAGTTTCTGACCTGTTTTCAGTAGAGGTCATAGTTTTTGGGCTGAAAGGTGCATCGTGAAGGTCCAGGTCACATTTTTTGGGCCAAAAAGTGCAACCTGTACTTCTGGCACTCTCGGCGGTAGATTTCAGAAAAAAGTGTCGTCTCAGCTGCGGCTGATGTCTGTCACCTGCGCAATAGGTCCGAAAACACACGGAAGTTATAATTTTTGATGTTTTAGGGTTTTATAGGTTAAAAAAAACATCAAGAAAAGAAAAAAAAGAGGCTGAAGAGAAATCCTAGGGTTTGAAGCAGCTGGATATGCAAGGATCAGAAAAACGACAAAGGTCGTAATCATAAACTCGTGTGGAGTCGCTAGTTGTTAGTATGAATCTTAATTCCAAGCGTACGAAAAAAGACCACTTTAGCTGTGCATAAAAAATAGCCCTAACAGCAAATATGGCTGCCAATATCCTCAGATCTGCAGTTAGGTGATCAAGAGAAATGCTGCAAAAATCCAATATAAAAACAAGATCTACTCCATGCATCCAATAGACAAGACAAGAATATGTTGAATGAATTTTGTATTAATGGCACCTGGGAGGAAAACACAGAGGGGTGTTACCAGTTCTCCTCAATGGGATGGGTTCTTGTAAGTCCTCAACACTTCATATATAAAATTCCTCTCTCTTGATGGTGTAGAAAACCCAGACAAAAATGGTAGCAAAATATGACTATGATGGTGGATCAAAGTCAGACTAAAAGTATAGATCCAAAGTGATCTTTAGGCAACAAAAGATAATGAATGAAAGGAAAAACCCTTCTATTTATAACAAAATATTGAGTTAGTCTAGATATTGGTGCATAGTTAAAATATTATTAACCAAATCAAGATCCAAATTTTATGGAATATTTTATTATATTTGATGGAGGGAAAAAGGAATTTGACTTGGGTCAAATCCATTTATTTGTAAATAATAAATAAATAAATGATTTATTTATCATTTTAAGGATGTGGTTGAGTAATAATCAAATAAATAATGATTCATTTAATTATTTATGGGTGATTTACTCATATTAACAAAGAATATTATTTAAATAAGGTTTAAATAATTATTCTTAGAAAACAATAAGATAAATAGAAATTTATCTAATTAATTTCCTTGTTTTGGGTTAAATATAACCAAAAATATTAATTAAACTGTTGTTTAACTAATTATTCCTTGACTAAAATCAAACAAATGTAGATTTATTTAATATTTCCTCATGGGGTTTCCTGTTTAGATCATAAACAACTTAATAAAGGTGGTTTAATAAGTTATTTTCATAGTGAAAGCAATTTTACTTAGGGTAAAGTTGGTCTTACATGGTGTACTTGGGTCCATCTAATAATAATAGGTTAGATGACCAAAAAATGGTGTAACGGATTTCCCCCCATTGTGCAAGCATTAGGAGCTAATCGTATGACCAAAGTATGTTGTAAGAACTCAATCACTAGACACCGAAGGGGAAGTTAGAGAGAGAAATATAAGTTAGACTGGAGGGTTAAAGGACTAGACCCTAAGGAGGAGAGACTTATAGGTGCGACTAATCTCTTTTATGAGTGAGTACATGTGCTATAGGTGGCAGGGGAGGCATACCCATGCTTGTCGAGACAAAGTACAAAGAATAATGCGTCCAGTAAACAAGGGACTGAACAATATAGTACATGCTGGCATAAACATGATCCAGGTAAAAGCATGATAATGAATCCCACATAGATGTTGTGTCTGGGATAACAACCAGGACTTATACAATAATATCTGAGTACATGAGATGAAAATACAACCCAAATTCCCCTGTAAACAGGAAAGGGCTCTGAAAATCTTACTGATACATGAAAACAAAAGGGCGCTACAAGCGGCTGAGGTTGGCATCATCAAATATATGGAGTTGCATCAAAGGTTGTAATGAATAGGTCATCCGGGCATGTGGGGGGCTACCTGTAGGGCCACCCCCTCATGACGGCCGAGACATCTCACATACACCTAGGAATCACTGATAGCAGCTGCTGCATCACTAGACCATCAAATATACGGATCTCGATCATGCTGAAAGGAGCTGAAGCTGAGAAACAATCAAGTCAAAGGGAAATAAGGAGTCCCTTTTCCTGATCTGAGGCACCGAACAAGAGTGGAATATGGAACCAAGGTACACCGCCCTCTAGACCTGTCTTCTAGAATGAATGAGCTGGTGTCGATAGAAGGAGGTACGCCATAGATGAGGCAATAAGGGTTCCTCAACTAAGGCACGAGAGGAAATAGTAGAGTGATTGACAAACTGACACCAGTGATGATGATAAAATGGGGGGTAATGAGTAGCGGATGGATGACTTCCCTTGTTAGAGCATAAATGGCATGGATGACCTGGCAGCGACTGACACAATATCATGAGGGATAGGGAATAATGGGATTGAAGGCCATAATGTGCGACGCGAGAGAGGAACCAAGCAATGAAGAATGGAGGAATATAGCAGGATACAAAGGGACTCGGGCTAGACTCCATGAATGCAATGATGACTCAACTCGAATGCTCTAAACAAGGGCGACTCAATGGTGCTTCCACACAGAAAAAGGTCCAATGTGGACCATAAAAACATGAGTACATGATGGTTACTCACAACGAAAATCGACACAAGCATGGACAAGTATGAAGGCAAAAGGGTGCCCCCTAGTACAAGTGTTGCAAGTGAAGAAATTCGATTTTGAGGAGTGGTGAAGTAACCCTTCTTGGAAAAAATGTGTCCTGGTGAAGTATCAAATCATGAAAAACTAATAGATACCCATTTGAGGGCTCAGTGAGAGCTTTCCAATGGTACAAACAGTTTGGAAAACTGAGCTATGGTTTGGCTGTAGCAGGTGAAAGAAAAATCATGGGTTTCTTTTTTAATAAGGCATTTTCCCTCCAAATTCACTCATTTGCATGTGGAGTTGTGGTGAATGTAAAGAGAGGAGAGAAGGCCCTAAATCTTGCAGCGATCGTAGCGGACAAATCGACAATTAGAATCAAGATTCGTCAGTTGCAGGTAAGAGGACTAACCCTACTCTTTCATTTTAGTGGATTGAAAGTTTAGTTTAGGTCCCCAAAGCTCAGGAATAGATCCCTGCTCCTCTTCACAGCCGGGTCGCACTTTTTGGGGCAAAAACTGCAACTTGGGTAGTAGGTTTTGGGCAGAAAACTGCGACCTGTCATAGGATTGGGCCTAGAAAGTGCGACCTGACAGGGAGGGGTTTATCTATGTTATTTTTAGCTGAGAACTGGGTTTTTGTGTTTGGATATAGTCTTTCCTATCTATACACTGACAGGTATGATGGTTTTGTGAAGATATGGCAGAATTACAGATCAAATAGAGAGAGAGAGACCTGGGCACATTATGGTTGGAGATCTGAGAGGATCAGGCTGTCTGTAGTGCATTGGCCAGGTTTTGGGTTTTGGAGTTTGTGGAGAACCCTATGATGAGATCTAGAGAGCCCTTATTGGCCCAGATTTTCAGCTATTGGGATTCAAACCATGAGGTCTTTATAGTGCAGAGGCACCAGATCGAGTTGACGGTCCAGGATATATATTTCATGACTGGTCTTCCACCACTTGGGATGGTTGGGAATACACAGCCAGTGTTACCGCGAGGGCGGAACATCATGGAGTTTTTAGAGCACCATTGTCGACCAGGTATCCAAGTCAATGGGGCTCAGATATCCATCGGGGATCTAGAGAGGTTAGAGACCCGTGCTATGGCCACAGAGGTGCTGCAGATCCTGGGCAACTAGGCACTCGACCACATCACTAGAGGGCTGATGATGCTTGTGGAGAGTGCGTTGGGTGGGACCTACTATGGGTGGGCCGAGATGATGTTTTCATCATTGAAATGACAGTTGTCGCTATGCAGGCGACAAGTGAGCCATGAATGTGCATATGGTACATTTTTGTGCTCGCTCTTATTTGAGAAGATTTCGACACTTTGACCTCGTATACAGCTCCAGGACGGGGGCCCGAGAGAGCCCAAGATGCACCAGTGGAGGCGACTACTGTGCAGAGGAGAAGGTGGGGTAGTCGGACGTGTGTTCCGACCTGAGTTATTTGCGCATTGGGATCAGATGTCATTGTACATAGACGACTATCCCTATAGTGGGATGAGTTATTTTGGGGACTCGGATTTTCCACTGCCTCTTGGTCTAGTATGGGGGCCTGATGGTAAGTGACAAATTGCTAATATTTTTATGTGTAGTGTAAAGTTTCAGAATATTGTATATGGTACTGATTCATCCAATTTTGGTATGCAGATACAACACTGGTAAAAACGGCCGAGTATATGGGATGTTTTGCAATATCAGGAGCTGCAAGACCTAGGCGATCGAGGGCGTAGAAAAATGAGAATGCAACAGCCCTCCTGGAGGACATCCATCGTAGATGTGAGAGGCTTCTGACCAGTGTTTCAGAGCACGGTTGGAAAGAATTAGAGGACCAGTACATAGAGCCATGTATTGGTCTAACCTCGGAGTGGCGATAGTTCATGTGGCATATGACGATGGCCGGATAGGGGATGCGTGATCTACGAGCTGTGGGAGTAGAGCCATTGGCTCGGGATCCTCCGGATATTGATTAGTGTGTAGGGGTAGTGGTACCCCCAGTTTTGAGTTTTTTTAACATGCTATGGGCATGTCATATGTATTAGAGCTTATGGACTCTAAAACATTTTATACGACACATATTATGGATATGCATCGTTTTGATAGTTTTATGTTATTGCCTTGTGTTAAATGCGTGTGCTAAATGCCAATCTAGAATATGGTTTGCAATTCTATCTACATAGTGATTTTGTGCTCTAGGTAGATGACTAAATGTGATGATTTCAAACTCACGCATCAAAAGATTCACTCATAAATATCTTCTAAAAAGGATAGGATTATGCACACGATAGACACCATTCAATTGCATGATAAGAAGCAAGGAATCTAAATGAACATGAATGTGGAGAATGCGATGTGAAAGGGAATCAGCTAATAAACCTCGCACTGCATCATATTCGGCTGGATTATTGGCAACAATACCAATGCATACACCATTCGAGAGAACAAGGGAGTGCAAGGGGGTAAATATGGCCCAATCTGCCGAGGCTAGATTCCTGGAGTAGCAACTTGCATCATTAGCAAAACCAATATAAGGTGTGGACGGGAGGTCCATCTAAAAGGTGCCATAAGACAATAAATGGGAGGATGATGAACAATGCTGGCAACTTGAGCGCACAATATAAATCAAATGCACTCCGCAGGAGGGAGTGATCTAGGTAGGATGTCTACTACTCACACGCCGATGGTGAGGTGGAGTGTGGGAGCTACCAGAGGTGTAGCTTGTGCTCAGGACGCGAGATTCACCATAGGCACGGATGGTGCCATCCCGTTTATGGGCGGGAAATATGAAGTCAGGGGTGGACATGGATTTCGTGATGTCATCATCACAATAGAAGATGGAGTGATTAGAGGAAGGGAGACCAGTGAAGCTACCTTAATCATCATCATGAGAAGAAAGGTTCACATGTGCATCATCATGGGGGACGATGTAAGAACAAGTAGATAAGGGATCTACTAATGTTGAGCCCAGGGTGATTGGTGAAGGGAGGTCAAGCGAAACAATAGGGGAAGATTGAGAGGGAGCTTCCACCGAGGGTCTCATGGATGATGATAGGTAGAGGATGGTGACCGCAGGCTTTGTCATCTCGACATCAGGAGGGGGAATTTCAATGGGAGCGGGTAAATCCTCAGTCTCTCCTGTAGCATACTGCGCAAGTACGGGAGATGCAGATTGGTTCCTGTTCATTCTCGTACTCCCGAACTACCTCTAAAGGCAGGGACAATGGTGGGAATAATGGCCATGGAGATCACACAAAGCACAAGGTTAGTTGGTGTGAATAGTTTTATGATTCTTGGCTGTAGTCGAGGAAGAAACAGAGGCTTCAGGGATCGTAGACTCACAGAACGCAACTTTAACCATGGGCTTGATACGGGGTAGTTCAGGATAGTTTTGGGTGGCATGGCCGATGACATCACACAAAGCATAGGGCTTTGCAGGCAGGGGAGGTGTAGGGTTTTTGGGGGTAGCCTTGTCTTTGGAGGCCCTCTTGCAAGCTTTTCCATTCTTACCCGAAGCAGTCACAACACGAGGTGGTTCCTGTTGAGGTGGTTGAGGCACTGTTGCAACGGGAGAAGTCATGCGGACCGGTTGAACCAGGGTCAAAGCAAGATAAGGTTTGGGTTGACTAGGTGGGGTAGCGGCTAGAGGATCAAGGCACCAAACGGGAATCCCAAGTGTCAATTTAGGAAGAGATAGGGTGGCCATGATAGGTGTCGTGCACACTCTTGGGGGAGAAGCTAGGAACGATATCTAACCAGAGGGGTAATGGCTAGGCGGGACGGTTCCTAAATGGTTAAGGGTTGGAGGAATCATTCTAGGAGGGTAAAGAGGCTCATGGATACTAGCTAAAGGTCCGGGAGGACGAGGTCCAGAAGGCTGAATCGAAGGGCTAGGAGTAGGCTGCGGAGGGCGAGGAGGCTGTTGACTAGCCGAGGCGACCCGCTTGAGGGTAACCCGAGACAATTGCATCATGAAAACATTAGATGAGCTAGGATTAGAGATAGGAGGAGGAAAAATAGGGAATGTACCAAGAAATGAGGATTCTTTGTAGACTCCAGGTGAGACACTGGTCAAAGGATCGACGGTTTGCTTATTGGCCACCGAAGAGATGGTGGACTCAAGGGAGGTCTGAGAGATGTCCATAGTGCATTGGCACCACTCGGTCTAGGAAGATCAGGTAGAACGATATAAACATAACCCGACTGAGCGTAGAGCAAGTCATATTTTAACACAATTTGGAGAGCTTCTTCTTTGGTTTGAGGAAAGTGTGATGCAACATCTTTCCCGATAGGTGGCAAGAGAGATTTAAAGAACCATTCCATGTAGACATGGTCTTCGAAGGTAGGGGCTCGACATAGGCTCTTTCTTCTCCACCATTCTTGGACATGGTCAGATAGGAAAGTCGCAGGCAATTAACAGAAAGAAGTCAAGAGTTCGGTACGAGTTTCATAACGAAGGGGAAGCTGGAAGTAAGATAAAAAATATTGGGCAAGAGTTGCAAAGGTGGTATGAGAGGAAGGGGCCTAATCAAGATACCACTTAGAAGCTTCACTAGTAAGTGTATGTTGGAAAAACTGAAGATGGATAGAATCATTGGTAATAGAGTTAGACGAACACCACATGTGGAAAGATCGAACATGATTTGTAGGATCTTCTCCAGCAAGGCCTTCAAACTTGGGGATGTCGGAAGGGAGCTTAGTCGGCATAGCAGGCCAACTAGTGTCATGGTGTATAGAGTCATTTATCAACTAGTCAAAATCGGGAAGGTTGAGATCTACCATGAGGTTCGGGGTTACCACCAGCATTAGGTCCTGCACCAGACATGGTGAAGGTGACAAGGGGAGAGCTGAAGGCAGAATGAGAAGGAGAACCCAGTGAACCAAAAGAAGAGTCAGAGTGAAGAATCAATGGAGGGCTAACTCGAATCCTACGCGGAGGAATAAGTCTTCCTACTGGAAATTGGGGGTGAAGGCCAAGAAGTCTCGGGGATAAATGCCTTGGTGGCGCAATGATGACGACACAAGCATAGTACAAAGGAAAAAGAGACTGACAAGGGTAGGGAGGTGCAAGATCAATTGATTACAATGTCGAAACAAGGGTAGAGAGGTGCAGGATCAATTGATTTAAATGTTTTAGAGTCTTTTCTTGGTGGTGTTAACCAAGCCCTTTTTCACTTAGGATATCTATGCAAAGTGTGTAAATTTTAATGTTTAAACCCAGATGTTTGTAGAGAAAAATAAAAAGTGTGCTGTGTAACTGAAAATAAACCTGTAGATAATAGTATATGAAACTGAAATAACAGTAAATAAACAACTAATAATGCAATAATCTAAACCCAATAAGGAAGGCCTCTCAAAAAGTAGTCTGTAGGTGGGCAAAAACTTGTCAAAACACACCAAAATAGCCAATAGGTCTAAGGTCGGGAGGGACATGGATCTAAAGATCAAAATCTTTTGGAAAGTGGTGCAGAAAACAACAAATCAGAGGAAAAATTGCTATAAATGAGGTGGCGAAAGGCTATCTCCTGGAGGGAAACAGAGTGAACCCTAGAGGAAAACCAAAAGAAATCTAAATGATGTGATTTGGATGGGTAAAAAGCCAATCTGAAGCGGATCTGAAGGTGAGGTATCAGATCTGAAAAATGGCTAAACACTCTGAAAATTTCAGACAACCAGCAACAACAAAAACTCTTCCACAAAAAGTGGAGGGTACTGAAGCGCTAGGGGGCTAGGTTCCCACTTATTTGAGAAAAAAAGAACAAGTACAGGTCCAAAAAGGGTGGAAATGGAGGTCAGACAACCCTTAATAGAGGCTCATACAAACCCAGAAAATTTTTAGAAAAATTCCCACAAAATGTCCAGGTCGCAGTTTCTGACCTATTTTCAGTAGAGGTCGCAATTTTTGGGATGAAAGGTGCATCCTGAAGGTCCAGGTCACAGTTTTTGGGCCAAAAAGTGCGACCTGCACTTCCGGCACTCTCGGCGGCAGATTTCAGAAAAAAGTGTCATCTCAACTGCGACTGATGTCTGTCACATGTGCAATAGGTCCGAAAACACATGGAAGTTATAATTTTTAATGTTTTAGGGTTTTATAGGTTAAAAAAAACATCAAGAAAAGAAAAAACAAGAGGCTGAAGAGAAATCCTAGGGTTTGAAGTAAATGGATATGCAAGGATCAGAAAAACGATAAAGGTCGTAATCGTAACCCGTGTGGAGTTGCCAGTTGTTAGTATGAATATTAATTCCAAGCATACGAAAAAATACCACTTTAGTTGTGCATAACAAACAGATCTAACAGAAAATATGGCTACCAATATCCTCAGATCTATAGTTAGGTGATCAAGATAAATGCTGCAAAAATCTAGATCTATGCATCAAAAGACATTAAGCAGCAGCCCTCTTGGAGGACATCCGTCTTAGATGTGAGAGGCTTCTGACCGGTGTTTCAGAGCGCAACTGGCAAGACTTAGAGGACCAGTACATAGAGCCATGTATTGGTATACCCTCGGAGTGGCAAGGGGTCATGCAGTGTATGGCGATGGCAGGACAAGGGATGTGGGACCTACAGGCTGCGAGAGTAGAGGCATTGGCTCGGGATCCTCCAAATAGTGATTAGTGTGTTGGGGCAGGTGATGCCCCTAGTTTTGAGTTTTTGTAATATGCTATGGGCATGTCATATGTATCAGAGTTGATGGACTCTAAAACATTTTATACGACACATATTATGGATATGCATCATTTTGATAGTTTTATGTTATTGTCTCATGTTAAATGGGTGTGCTAAATGCCAATCTAGAATATGGTTTGCAATGCTATCTACATAGTGATTTTGTGCTCTAGGTACATGAATGAATGTGATGATTTCAAACTCATGCATCAAAAGCTTCACTCGTAAATATGTTCTAAAAAGGATAGGATTATGCACACGTTAGACACCATTCAATTGCATGACAAGAAGCAGGGAATCTAAACGAACATGAAGGTGGAGGATGCGATGTGAAAGGACATCGAATAATAAACCTCACACTGCATCATATTCGGCCTGATTATTGGTAGCAATACCAATGCATACACCATTAGAGAGAATAAGGGAGTGCAAGGGGGTAAATATGGCCCAACCTGCCGAGGCTAGATTCCTGGTGTAGTGACTTGCACCATCAGCAAAACCGATATAAGGTGTGGATGGGAGGTTCATATGAAGGGTGCCACAAGACAATAAATGGGAGGATGATGAACAATGCTGGCAACTTAAGCACACGAAAGCTATAAATTTTAATGTTTTAGGGTTTTATAGGTTAAAAACAACATCAATAAAAGAAAAAACAAAAGGTTGAAGAGAAATCCTAGGGTTTTAAGTAGCTAGATATGCAAGGATCAGAAAAATGACAGAGGTCGTAATTGTAAACCAGTGTGGAGTTGTCAGTTGTTAGTATGAATCTTAATTCCAAACATACGAAAAAACAACACTTTAGTTGTGCATAAAAAACAACCCTAACAACAAATATGGCTGCCCATATCCTTAGATCTGCAGTTAGGTGATCAAGATAAATGCTACAAAAATCTAGATCTATGCATCAAAATACATTAAGCAGTAAAAAAATGTAATATCCCAAAATATGGAAAATCTACATAATTGGGTATATCTTAAGATATTCCAAATGTGGATTTTCAACAATACCTGAACACAATAATGGATGTTCAGTGATAAATATACCTATATGATGTGTTGAAAACACATAGCCATCAAATGAGTGAAACAACAGCAAAATAAGAACTTCTACATATTCCCAAGTGGGGAAAATGTAGCAAAAAGACGTTGAAAAAATTATTTCTGAATATCTACATTTTTACTGGGTGAAATAATGCTTGGTTCCCTTAGAATATGATGTTAGGCCCTCACATACAAAATGGGATCAGAAAAAAATCCCTTTTGATATGTTAAACAGACCTCTCGAATTCATATCAGCTCAATAATAGCCAAATCCCATGACTTAAGTTATGCAGAAAAGACTGAAGCAAATGAAAAATTTATTTTATAAAGGTTTCTACAATATAATGATGGAACAACATGGATCTGGAACTTTATGGAACAATATTCCAAGAAAATGAAGATCTGGCCTCCTTATTGCATTATAAAGCGAACTCGGCAAGGTTGAACACCTAATCCTCTATGGGTACGTGTGGAAGGCGAAGAGTCACAAAGGAGTCCAAGTGACCTTGGAATATGAATCCAAGAGTCACATTAATGTAATATAAATGTACATCTATGTGTAATAGAGAAGCAGTGAATGCCTATCTTTCTATGTGTGTGTTTGAGTCTTTTCTCATACACCATGTGTGTGTTTAACATGGTATCAGAGCTGATACATTCATAACCAGCTCAACCTTGCGTGAGCCATTTTTTTTTGTGGCCTGTGTAAATCTGCAAAAAATCTGGTCATCTTTGCAGCATTCAGAAATTTTCTGCAGCATTCAGGAATCAATTTTTGCAGCATTCAGAAATTATTCTGTTGGGTTCATTCAGAAGTCTGCAGGTTTTCTCTCACTGCTCCCTATTGCATTAAGTTTTTACTACAATTTCTGCAATTTTTTTACACTTTCTGCCTACTTTTTACTGTGTAATCTCTTAATTTTGGAAAAGGATTGAGTTGGAGAGTTGTTGGAAAAATATTGTCTGCTACTGTCTAAAGTGGGTCTCTGAAAAATTCTGGGGTTTTTACTGAAAATTTTGCTGCAAATTTTTGTTAATGTGAAATTTCTGCAAATTTCTGCAAATTATTCTCCAAATTCTGCAAATTCCACTATTTCTACAAATTCTACTATTTTTGCACAATTTACCTCGGCCCTCACCCTCTCGATCTCAAAAATAAAAAATAAAAAAATAAAAAAATTCTGAGCACTCGGCCCTCACGGCCTTCCCTGCTGTTGTAAAAATTCTGAGCTCTCGACCTATCCCCCTCACTCCTCGACCCAGCCCCTCCTATCCCCTCCCCCCTCTCACCTCTCATCCATTCCCCCTTACCCCTCCCCCTTACCACTTTCCCAACCCACTCCCCTTACGACCGCTCCATCTCCCTCCCTAACCTACCCCCTCTCCCATCCCACGGCCCCCACAACCCGGCCTCTCGACCCTTCCCACAGCCCTGCACTCACCCCTCTCGGCCCCTCTCCCATCCCCACCCCTCTCCCGTCCAACCCCCTTACACATCTGTCCCTCCCAATACCCCCCACATCGCTCCCCCCTCTTCCACATCCGCCTACTCCCTCTCAACCCGCTCCCTCTCATTCCCCTCTCCCCAGCCCGCTCATTCCCCTATGCTCTTCCCTTCTCCTCATCCTTCCTCTCCCCTTTCACTCCCCCTTCCCTCTCCCGAGCCCGCCCTCTCCTCGCCTCTCCCTTCGCACCCGCCCCATCATCCCCCTCGACCCTCATCCTCCCTCCCTCCTCCGACCCTTACGGCCCTCCTCCCCTCAGCCCTTACGGCCCTCTCTCCCTCCACCCTCACGCTCCCCCTCACACAAAACTCAGCCTCACACTCCCCCTCTCAGCCCTGCCATCCCACCCACGCATTATGTGTTCCCTCTTCTAATTAATTCCCTCCCCTTTTTTTTAATTAATTATCTCCCCTTTTTTTATCCGCAAACGATTTAATTTTAAATTTTTTACAGATTAACCTCCCCCAGAAATACCTTCCCCAATTTCACTTCCCCCACTTTCACCTCCCCCATATAAATATTTTCCTAGTTAAAACCTCCCTTAGTTAAATCCTCCCCCACTAAACACCTTCCCCAGTAAACACCTCCCCTAGATAATACCTTTGTTTTTCCCTATATTTTTTTTCATATTAAAAAAAAAACAGCAGAGAGAGAGGATATGGTATAGATGGTACAAATATATGGATTTTATGTAGTGAAAAGTGAAGTTTATGTTGTATGAAAAAGATTTGTGGCATGTATAGAAGGGTGACTCTCTCAAAGAGATTGACAATGTGAAGGAAAAATGTTGAAAATTGGTGGCATCATAAGACTTACTCATAGTTTTTGGAATTTGCCTTCCTCTTTATTGTGAAGTAATACAAAAATCTCAAGACCATCTGCTTAGATAGTGAAACATCCAAGCTTGTGAACATCTTTTTGTTGAATTAGAGTTGTTGGTGTAAAACAGTTCTTTGAAGAAGAGAGAAATCACCCGCCATAAAGGATTATTGCACAGTGGTTTTTGCTGCACATTTACAAAATATTTGTAGAATTGTACTAACATTGAGAGTGGATATTTCTTCTTCATTCATAGTTTCAATCAGTGTTCGAAGTATAACTTTGAGTTGTTGAGAAATTGTTGTATACTTCTATGATTTGAGTCATTGTTGCTTGCTAATCAGATGTCAAAGTTTACACCTTGAGTTCCTCCATAATTTGAGTAGCAGAGTTTGTTCTTTGGGAATTCCACAATTGGAAGTTCATGAAAGAAAAGGGTCTTTGAAGTCATTTGTGTTCTTTTGAAAGTAAGTTGAATCACATTGTAAACGGGTGCATTATCGGTTGAAGCCGACCCCCTTTATTTCTTGAAGCCTGAATTGTTGAGAAAAATGGCTAAAACCAATGATGCATTAGAGTTGTTGAATAACCTCATTCATTCCACTGTTCATGATATGGTTAAAATGAGCAAGAATTCTCTTTGTAATATTCAAATTTGTTTGCAAGATGCAAAAGAAAAGATTGAGTTTTTGCAGTTGGAATATCAGCTTCGGCAAGATGAAATTTAGCAAAAGAGTCACCATTCTGAACCTATTTCTGTTTAGAAAATTGAGAAGGACTCCCATCAGTAGCAAGAAGATAAAGTTGCAGTTGATTCACATTCAGTTCCTTGTACAAGAGCAGATTTACATGCAGATGTAGCAGTTCAGTTTGCACTTCCCAAGCCCATCATCAGACCTTGGGAAGAGCTTGTCCACAACAAGCACAAAAATGGTCTTGGATATGAAAAGGACGTTTCATTTCATATTCCAGACTACACCAAGCCCATCAAATTTTAGAGTTCCGGATTTCTTTATGACAGTTCACCTGCAGCTGTTCCAGATCCTGCTCCTCTTCCATAGCAACAACAACAACAAATTGTAAAATTGCAACATTGTGATCGAGTTGGCCATATGAAAGATAACTGTTTTGATCTTCACCCATGCAAGAACTATGGTTGGCACACTCATTCTTCACACAGATGCTTCAGAAACAAGCCTTCTGCAAGAACAAATATTCATCTTGGATGTATCACTTCTTGGCAATGGGCATCAACAGCCAAGAAGATGTTTAAGTCGCATGTCAGAACTTGTTCTCAAATATTGAATAAACTTGAAATTGAGTTTTTTCCATCATCTCACCTTGTTCCCGACAAGGGGGAAAATGGTGGTCATCTACAAGCTTCGACGCCACATCAAGCGAGCCTAAATCACAATCTCTCATTCCAGATTCAGAGTTGTAGCCAGAGACACAGCAGTTCAAGTGAGCCTGAGCCACAATTCATCATTCCAGATTTAGAGTTGTAGCGAGAGACACATATGCCCATGAGCATGCCTTTGGTTGATGGACAACCTTAAAACATCCTTGTGAGGTTGATATTCTTCCTCTTTCAAAGCACTTCCTCTAGCAGAAGATTTCAACTTCTTGCTAGTTTTGGTTGAGTTCCAGGAATTGCATCAAGAATTCCAGTGTTGGTGGTCATCCTTAAACCATCACAGGTTGTAGAATTCCCTTCTTTTAGGTTGAAGGTCTCCCTTTAAATATGAGGGACAATTCCTCTAGCAGAAGCCCTTAGCTTCTTGCTAGTTTTGGAAGAGTTCCGAGAACTGTAATAAGCGTTGCATTCCAGTGTTGGTGGTCATCCTTAAACCACCTCTTTATGAAAAAATTTCAGAGAGCTGATTCAGCCTAAGTGTTTCCATGTATATTTTGCAGATTTTTATTACAACTTTCTTCTCGGACTCACACATACCCCTTCAGATTAAGGGGGGAATGTTGAACACCTAATCCTCTATGGGTAGGTGTGGAAGGCGAAGAGTCACAAAGGAGTCCAAGTGACCTTGGAAGATGAATCCAAGAGTCACATTAATGTAATATAAATGTACATATATGTGTAATATAGAAGCAACGAATGCGTATCTTTCTATGTGTGTGTTTGAGTCTTTTCTCATACACCATGTGCGTGTTTAACAGGTTTCATGAAAGTACAAGTACAAAAAGAGCAGATCTGAATATTCAGCTCAGAAAATGTAGTCTTACTGCAACATTACAGAAATATATCTGAATAATACAAAAGAGGGATGATGATCACTTCCTCTAGATTTCTAGGAGAAGGGTTGGCCCTTTCTCTGGGAAACTAGCTCAGAAACAAGGGTCTTAACCCTGCTACAACAACTCTATGAAAAATGATGCAGTTCTTGCAAGGGACTGTGTTGTAGGAGATGAGAAATACTTTGGCCTGCTGCCAGGATCTGAAATGTGCCCAGAAATCTTCCCATTTGATCTCTCAAGAGAAGGAAGGCACCTTCTACTGAGAAACAAACTCGGAAGTGGTGTAACAAACCTCCACTGCAACACCCTACAACTCAGCAATATTCTACTACAGAAATAACGCTGGGACTGAAGAATGGTGCTTGGACTCAAGCTTGGATGTGGAGAAATATAGGACAGGCTCTCCCAAGAGGCCTCTCAAGGGAAGAGGTGGGATTCTCGCCCAGGAACACCCTGTCTTAAACAACACTGCAACCCTGCTAAACAAGAAGGGGAAGCCAAGTCTAAACATACCAATATCAAATGATCAAATCCAAAAACATGAATAACAAAGGCTCCCATCCTCTCCATATATAGCAAGTGAACCTCTCCACATGGGGTCCCATCCACATGTGCCATCAAGCTCATGCAAGTTTTCCTCCACCAAAACTGCGCTGTCCATCAAGGTGGTTCAATGTATCTAGACAACTTTTTTGACTAAGTCAAAGTTGACTGAATCAACATGATCCCATCTCTGTTCACACCCAAGGGTGCTCAAATAAGCTCCTTATTATTACTCCTTTCACATTAGGAGTGTTATTGATCCTTCTAAAGAGGTTAATGGGCCTCCCTAACCATTTATTCACCTCCCTAGTGATAAAACAACTCTAATATTCCATTTAGCTTGGAGGCTGAAATTTTGGAATATTACAAAAAACAAGAATTACTCCATGCATCCAATAGACAAGACAAGAATATGTTGAATGAATTTTGTATTAATGGAACCTGGGAGGAAAACATAGAATGGTGTTACCAGTTCTCCTCAATGGGATGGGTTCTTGTAATTCCTCAGCACTTCGGATCTAAAATTCCTCTCTCTTGATGGTGTAGAAAACCCAGACAAAATGGTAGCAAAATATGAATATGATGGTGGATCAAAGTCAGACCAAAAGTATAGATCCAGAGTGATCTTTAGGCAACAAAAGGTAATGAATGAAAGGAAAAACTTTCTATTTATAACAAAATATTGAGTTAGTCTAGATATTGGTGCATAATTAAAATATTATTAACAAAATCAAGATCCAAGTTTTATGGAATATTTTATTATATTTGTTGGAGGGAAAAAGGAATTTGACTTGGGTCAAATCCCTTTATTTGTAAATCATAAATAAATAAATAAATAATTTATTTATCATTTTAAGGATGTGGTTGAGTAATAATCAAATAAATAATGATTTATTTATGGGTGATTTAGTCATATTTAACAAAGAATATTATTTAAATAAGGTTTAAATAATTATTCTTAGAAAATAATAAGATAAATAGTGATTTATCTAATTAATTTCCTTGCTTTGGGTTAAATATAACCAGGAATATTAATTAAACTGTTGTTTAAATAATTATTCCTTGAGGAAAATCAAACAAATGTATATTTATTTAATATTTCCTCATGGGGTTTCCTGTTTAGACCATAAACAACTTAATAAATGTGGTTTACTAAGCTATTTTCATAGTGAAAGCAATTTGACTTAGGGTAAAATTGGTCTTACATGGTGTGCTTGGGTCCATCTAATAATAATAAGTTAGATGACCAAAAAATGCTGTAACAGATTGCCCCCTAGCGTGTGAGCTTTAGGAGCTAATCGTGTGACCGAATTACGTTATAAGAACTCAATCTCTAGACACCGAAGGGGAAGTCAGAGAGAGAAATATAAGGTAGACCGAAGCACTGAAGGAATAGACCCTGAGGAGGTGAGACTTACAGGTGCAACGAGTCTCTTTTATGAGTGATTACCTATGCTATAGGGGGTGGGGAAGGCATACCTATGCCTGCCGAGACAAAGTACAAAGAATAATGCATCTAGTAAACAAGGGACTGAAAAATATAGTACATGCTGGCATAAACATGAGCTAGGTAAAAGCATGATAATGAATCCCACATACATACAGAGCCTTAGATAACAACCAAGAATTATACAATAATATCTGAGTACATGAGATACAAATACAACCCAAATACCCTTGTAAACAGGAAAGGGCTCTGAAAATCTGATTGATACATGCAAACAAAAAGGTGCTGCAAGCGGTTGAGGACGACATCATCAAATATATGGAGTTACATCAAAGGCTGTAATGAAGAGGTCATTCGGGCATGTGGGGGGCTACCTGTAGGGCCAACCCCTCATGAAGGTTGAGACATATCACACACACCCGGGAATCACTGATATCAGCTGCTGCATCATTGGACCATCAAGTATACGGATCTCGATCATGCTGAAAGGAGCTGTAGCTGAGAAACAATCAAGTCAAAAGGAAATAAGGAGTCCCTCTGCCCGATCCGAGGCACCAACGAAGAGTGGGAGCTGGAACCAAGGTACACCACCCTCTAGACCTATCTTCTAGAATGAATGATCTGGTGTTGATAGAAGGAGGTCCACCATAGATGAGGCAATAAGGGTTCTTCAACTAAGGCATGAGAGGAAATAGTAGAGCGACTGACAGACTGACACCAGTAATGATGATAAAATGGGGGGTACTGAGTAGCGGAAAAATGACTTCCCTTGTTAGAGCATAAAGGGCATGGATGACCTAACAATGACTGACACAATATCATGAGGGATAGGGGACAGTGGGACTGAAGGCCATAATGTGCGACATGAGAGAGGAACCAAGAAATGAAGGATGGAGGACTATAGCGGGATACAATGGGACTCAAGATAGAATCCATGAATGCAATGATGACTCAAATCGGATGCTATAAATAAGGGCGACTCGATGGTGCTGCCACATAGAAAAAGGTCCAATGGGGACCATAAAAGAATGAGTACATGATGGTTAATCACGACGAAAATTGACACAAGCATGGACAAGTATGAAGGAAAAAGGGTGCCCCTAAGTACAAGTGTTGCAGGTGAAGAAATTCGATTTTGAGGAGTGGTGAAGTGACCCTTCTTGGACAAAATGTGTCCTGGTCAAGTATCAAATCATCAAAAACTAACAAATACCCATTTGAGGGCTCGGTGAGAGCTTTCCAACGGTTCAAATGGTTTGGTAAAATGAGCTATGGTTTGGCCACAGAGGTCAAAAGAAAAAATAGGGGTTTCTCTTTTAATAAGGCATTTTCACTCCAAATTCACTCATTTTCATGTGGAGCCGTGGTGAATGCAGAGAGGAGAGAATGCCCTAAATATTGTGGTGATCGTAGTGGAAAAACAAACTATTGGAATCAAGATCTGTCAATTGCAGGTAAGAGGCCTAACCCTCCTCTTTCATTTCAGTGGATTGAAAGTTTAGTTTAGGTCCCCAGAGCTCAGTAAAATACCCCTACTCCTCTTCACGACTGGGTCGCACTTTTTGGGGCAAAAACTATGACCTAAGTAGCAGGTTTTGGGTAGAAAACTGTGACCTGTCCCAGGATTGGGCCTGAAAAGTATGACCTGACAGGGAAGGGTTTTTCTATGCTGTTTTTTGGCTGAGAACTGGGTTTTTGTGTTTGGATATAGTCTTTTCTATCTATACATTGACAAGTATGATGGTTTTGTGCAGATATGGCATAATTACGGATCAATTGGAGAGAGAGAGACCTGGGCACATTACGGTCGGAGATCTGGGAGGATCAGGCTATCCGCAGTGCATTGGCCAGGTTTGGGGTTCTGAAGTTTATGGAGAACCCTCTGATGAGAGTTGGAGAGCCCTTATTGGCTTGGATTGTCAGCTATTGGGATCTAGAACATGAGGTATTTATAGTGCAGGGGCACCAGATCGAGTTGACGGTCCAGGATATATATTTCCTTACTGGTCTTCGATCACTTTGGATGTTTGGGAATACGCAGCTAGTGTTACCGCGAGAGTGGAACATCATGGAGTTTGTAGAGCACCATTGTCGACTAGGTCTCCAAGTCAAGGGGACTCGGATACCCATCGAGGATCTAAAGAGGTTAGAGACTCGTGCTGTGGCCGCAGCAGTGCTACGGATCCTAGGAAACTAGGCACTCCGCCACAACACCGGAGGGCAGATGATGCTTGTGGAGAGTGTGTTGGGTGGGCCCAGATGATATTGTCGTCGTTGAAACGACAGGTGTCTCTATGTAGGTGAAAAGTGAACCATGACTGTGCATATGGTATATTTTTGTGCTTGCTGTTCTTTGAGAAGATCCCGACATTTTGACCTCGTATACAGGTCCAGGATGGGGGCCCGAGAGAGCCCAGGATGCACCGGTGGGGGCAACTACTGTGCAGAGGAGGAGGTGGGGTAGTTAGATGGGTGTTCCGACCCGAGTTATTTGCGCATTGGGATCAGATGTAATTGTACATAGATGACTATCCCTATAGTGGGATGAGTTATTTTGGGGGCTCGGATTTGCCACTGCCTCCTGGTCGAGTATGGGGGCTTGATGGTAAGTGAAAAATTGCTAATATTTTTATGTGCAATGTAAAGTTTCAAAATATTGTATATGGTACTGATTCATCCACTTTTGGTATGCATATATAGCACCGAAAAAACTGGTCGGGTGTATGGGATGGGCTATAGTATCAGGAGCTGCAGGACCTGGTGGATTGAGGGCGTAGAAAAATGAGGATGCAACAGCCCTCCTGGAGGAAATCCATCATAGATGTGAGAGGCTTCTAACTGGTGTTTCAGAGTGCGGCTGGCAAGACTAGAGGACCACTACATAGAGCCATGTATTGGTCTACCCTCAGAGTGGCGAGGGGTCATGTGGCATATGGCGATGGCGAGACAGGGTATGCGTGATATACGAGCTACGGGAGCAGAGTGATTGGTTCGGGAACCTCCGGATAGTGATTAGTGTGTAGGGGCAGGTGGTGCACCCAGTTTTGAGTTTTTGTAACATGCTATGGGCATGTCATATGTATCAGAGTTAATGGACCCTAAAAATTTTTATACGACATATATTATGGATATGCATCGTTTTGATAGTTTTATGTTATTGTCTTGTGTTAAATGCATGTGCTAAATTCCAATCTAGAATATGGTTTGCAATGATATATACATAGTGATTTTGTGGTCTAGGTACATGAATGAATGTGATGATTTCAAACTCATGCATCAAAAGCTTCACTCGTAAATATCTTCTAAAAATGATAGGATTATGCACACGATAGACACCATTCAATTGCATGAAAAGAAGCAGGGAATATAAACAAACATGAAGGTGGAGGATGCGATGTGAAAGGGAATTAGCTAATAAACCTCACATTGCATCATATTCGGCTTGATTATTGGTAGCAATACCAATGCATACACCGTTCGAGAGAATAAGGGTGTGCAAGGGGGTAAATATGGCCCAACCTGCCGAGGCTAGATTCCTGGAGTAGCGACTTGCACCATCAGCAAAACCGATATAAGGTGTGGATGGGAGGTCCATCTGAAAGGTGTCATAAGACTGTAAATGGGAGGATGATGAACAATGTTGGCAACCTGAGCTCACAGTAGAAATTGAACGCACTCCGTAGGAGGGATTGATTTGGGTAGGATGTCTACTACTCGCACACCAACGTTGAGGTGGGGTGTGGGAGCTACCGGAGGTGTAGCTTGTGCTCAAGTCGCAAGAGTCACCATAGGCACGGATGTTGCCATCCCGTTTATGGGTAGGAAAGATGAAGTCAGGGGTGGACATGGCTTCCATGATGTCATCATCAAAATAGAAGATGGAGTGACTGGAGGAAGGGAGACCACATGACACGGAGAAGCTACCTGACTTATCATCATGAGAAGAAAGGTTCACATGCACATCGTCATGGGGGACGACGTAAGAACAAGAAGATAAGGGATCTACTGATGTTGAGCCCAGGGTGATCGCTGAAGGGAGTTCAAGTGAAACAATAGGGAAAGATTCAGAGGGAGCTTCCACCGAGGGTCTCATGGATGATGTTATGTAGAGGATGGTGGTCGCAGGCTCCGTCATCTCGACATCAAGAGGGGGAATGTCAATGGGAGCCAGTAAATCCTCAGTCTGGCCTACAACATACTTCACAAGTATGAGAGAGGCGGATTGGTTCTGTTCAATCTCGTACTCCCGAACTACCTCTAAAGAGGTGCGGTAATGCGTAAGGCGGGGACAATGGTGGGAATAATGGCCATGGAGATCACACAAATCACATGGTTGATTGGTGTGAATAGTTTTAGTATTCTTGGCTGTATTTGAGGAAGAAGCAAAGGATTCAAGGACCGTAGACTCAGGGAATGCAACTTTAACCATGGGCTTGATACAGGGCAGTTCAGGACAGTTATGGGTGGCATGGTCGACGACATCACATAAAGCATAGGGCTTTGCGGGTAGGGGAGGTGCAGGGTCTGTTGGGGTAACCTTGTCCTTGGAGGCCCTCTTGCGAGATTTTCCCTTCTTACCTGAAGCAGTCACAACAGGAGGTGGTTCCTGTTGAGGTGGTTGAGGAACTGTTGCAACGGGAGAAGTCACAGGGACCGGTTGAACTGGGGTCAAAGCAAGATAAGGTTTGGGTTGACCATGTGAGTAGCGGCTGGAGGATCAAGGTACCAGACGGGAATCCCAAGGGTCAAGTTAGGAAGAGAGAGGATGGCCATGACAGGTGCCGTGTACACTCCTAGCGGAGGAGCTAGGAACGGTATCTGAGCAGAGGGGTAATGGCCAGGCGGGATGGTTCCTAAATAGTTAAGGCCTGGAGGAACTGTTCTAGGAGGGTAAAGAGGCTCATGGATACCAGATGAATGGCCAGGAGGAGGAGGTTCAGAAGGCTGAATCGAAGGGCTAGGAGTAGGCTGCGGAGGGCAAGGAGGCTGCTAACTAGCCGAGGCGAGCCACTTGAGGGCAGCCCGAGATGATTGCATCATGCAAACATTCGATGATATGGATAAGAGACAGGAGGAAGTATACAAGGGAATATACCAAGCAATGAGGAATCTTTGTAGACTTCGGGTGAGACACTGGTCAAAGGATCGACAATTTTCTTATTGGCCACCGAAGAGATGGTGGACTTAGGGGAGGTCTGAGACTTCAGTTCATAATATGTCAACTAGTAAATGGTGACTATATTTCCATTATGAGGGAATGACATCTTGCAGTGAACCGCAGATGGGACAACAGACATCGCATAGGTGTAGCTACGACCCAATAGAATGTTGTAATCTAAGGGAGCATCTATGACTTCTACGTCAACGCAAACAGTCTCGCCTACAAGATTAATAGGACAATTGTGGAATAAGCCAATGGGCTGGGAGGCATGGCCATCCCACACTCGGAGAGTGATAATGGAAGGATCCAACTCAAGTGATCCGAGTTGCTTTCCAACCAAAGTGGACATCACACAGGTGGATGCCCCCTCATCAATGATGCACCAGGAAACGTTGGCATTTAAGATCTTGACTGGGCTTTGGAAAGTGATGAAACTAGGGAGAGGAGGATGTTTTGACTGGTCAACATCAAAGACAATCAATCGATCATTGGAAGGATCTATAGCGCCCATGGTAGATAGTAAAGCTTTTCATTGTGAAGGGCACGATTAGAGGAGTTCCAGCGTTGAAATGGTAGTAGGAGATTGCACCAAATCATCTACTATGCTATACGAATGGGCAGCTTTTCCAGAAGCATCATTTCAGTGTAGTGGTCCCTTAGGGATCTTGGTATGAACCTCTCCCTTAGGCTGAGGGATCTGCAGGGGACCATTATTTGTCGAAATAAGCTCTGTAGAGACCAAAGGAGGTGGCTTAGGGACAGACATAGCGAGAGGCTTGTTGTCCTGCTTGGGCTGAGTGCCATGTTGCTAGTTCGTAGAGTTAGCAGAATTACCTTGATTAGGTCCAGGATTACCAGAGGCAGATTGATTTTTATTGCCTTTCCTCTTCTTTTTGGAAGGAGGAGGATTAGTCGCGCCCTGCTGTTCATACATCTGCTCCTGAGGGGGCGGTGGCTGCTGTTGCAGGGGTTGAGAAGGCAAGGGAGGTGGAGGTGCTAATGCTGGAGGAGATGGAGCACCAGGCTGTGGATACGAATAATAAGGAGGTTGGGTAACATTGTGGTAAATAGGAGGTTGTGCAAAAAGAGGAGGCATGTTGTATCATGGATATGTGCTACCGGGAGGGGGAAAAGTGCAGGAGGTGTTGCCCCCCCCCTGAGAAAATCCATAGCCAATGGGAGGTTGAGCATATGGATTAGAGAGAGATCTAATGATACCATTGATGGCGTGAGATGCCGTTGGTGGTTTTGCACCACCGGTTCTGGGAAGATCAGGTAGAACAATATAAACATAACTTGACTAAGCGTAGATCAGGTCATATTTTAACGCAATTTGGAGAGCGGCTTCTTCAGTTTGAGGAAACTGAAATGCAAAATTTTTCCCGATAGATGGAAAGAGAGATATAAGGAACCGGTCCATGTAGACAAGGTATTCAAAGGTAGGGTCTCTACATAGGCTCTTTCTTCTCTTCCATTCCTAGACATGGTCGGATAGGCGGGTCACAGATAATTGACGGAAATAAGTCAAGAGTTCGGTACGTAATGAAGGGGAAGTTGGAAGTAAGACAGAAAATCCAGGGCAAGAGTCACAAAGGTGTTATGAGAGGAAGGGGCCTGAACAACATACCATTAGAAGCTTTACCAGTAAGCATACGTTGGAACAATAGAAGACGGATAGAATAATCGGTAATAGAGTTAGACGAACACCACATGTGGAAAGATCGAACATAATTTGTAGGATCTTCTCTAGCAAGGCCTTCAAACTTGGGTATGTCGGAAGGGAGCTTATTCGGCATAGTAGGCCAACTAGCGTCATGGTGTATAGGGTCATTTATCAACTGGTCAAAATCGGGAAGGTTGAGACCTCCCATGAAGGGGAGCTAGGGCACAGTCGGGGTAGTGTTCGTTGTGGTCCCACTAGTGGTATTCCCAACATGAGTTCCAAGGTTACCACCAGCATTAGGTCTTGCACCAGACATGGTGAAGGTGACAGGGGGAGAACTGAAGGCGGAATGAGAAGGAGAACCCAATGAACCAGAAGAAGAGACGGAGTGCAGAATCGGTGGAGGGCTAAATCAAATCCTACGCGGAGGAGTAAGTCTTCCTACCGGAAATTGAGGGTGAAGTCCAAGAAGTCTCTGGGATAAATGCCTTGGTGGCACAGTCATTACGACACAAACATGGCACAAAGGAAAAAGAGACTAACAAGGGCAGGAAGGTGCAGGATCAACTGATTACAATGTCAAAACAAGGGCAGAGAGGTGCAGGATCAATTGATTTCAATGTTTTAGAGTATTTTCTTGATGGTGTTAACCAAGCCCTTTTTCACTTAGGGTGTGTGTGCAAAGTGTGTAAATTTTAATTTTTAAACCCAAACTTTTGTAGAGAAAATGAAAAAGTGTGTTGTGTAACTAAAAATAAACCTGCAGATAACAATATATGAAACTGAAATAACAGTAGATAAACAACTAATAATGCAATAATCTAAACCCAAGAAGGTGGGCCTCTAAAAAAGTAGTCTATAGGTGGGCAAAAACTAGTCAAAACACACCAAAATAGCCAATAGATCTAAGGTCAGGAGGGACAAGGATCTAAAGGTCAAAATCTGCTGGAAAGTGGTGCAGAAAACAACAACAAATCAGAGGAAAAATTGTTGTAAATGAGGTGGTGAAAGGCTATCTCTTGGAGGGAAACAGAATGAAACCTAGAGGAAAACCTAAACAAAGCTAAATAAGATGATTTGGATGGATAAAAATCCAATCTGAAGCAGATTTGAAGGTGAGGTATCAGATCGGAAAAATGGCTGAACACTTTGAAAATTTCAGAAAACTTGCAACAGCAAAAACTTTTCCACAAAAAGTGGAGAGTACTGAAGCCCTAGCGGGATATGTTCCCACTTATTTGAGCAAAACAGAACAAGTTTAGGTCCAAAACGGGCAGAGCTAGAGGTCAGACAACCCTGAACAGAGGCTCAGACAAACCCATAAAACTTTCAGAAAAATTCCCGCAAAAAGTCCAGGTCGTAGTTTCTGACCCGTTTTCAACAGAGGTCGTAGTTTTTGGGCTGAAAGGTGTGTCCTGAAGGTCCAGGTATATTTTTGGGCCAAAAAGTGTGACCTGCACTTCTGACACTCTCAGCGGTAGATTTAAAAAAAAAAGTGTCGTCTCAGCTGCGTTTGATGCTTGTCACCTACGCAATAGGTCTAAAAACACACTGAAGTTATAATTTTTAATGTTTTAGGGTTTTATAGGTTAAAAAAAACATCAAGAAAAGAAAAAACAAGAGGCTAAAGAGAAATCCCAGGGTTTGAAGCAGCTGGATATGCGAGGATCAGAAAAACGACAGAGGTCGTAATCATAAACCCATGTGGAGTCGTCGTTGTTAGTATGAATCTTAATTCCAAGGGTACGAAAAAATACCACTTTATTTGCGCATAAAAAACAACCCTAACAAAAAATATGGCAGCCAATATCCTCAGATCTGCAGTTAGGTGAACAAGATAAATGCTGCAAAAATCTAGATCTATGCATCAAAAGACATTAAGCAGTAGAAAAACAAGATTTACTCCATGCATCCAATAGACAGGACAAGAATATATTGAATGAATTTTGTATTAATGGCACCTGGGAGGAAAACATAGAAGGGTGTTACCAGTTCTCCTCAATGGGATGGGTTCTTGTAAGTCCTCAACACTTCAGATCTAAAATTCCTCTCTCTTGATGGTGTAGAAAACCTAGACAAAAATGGTAGAAATATATGACTATGATGGTGGATCAAAGTCAGACCAAAAGTATAAATCCAGAGTGATCTTTAGGCAACAAAAGGTAATGAATGAAAGGAAAAACCCTTCTATTTATAACAAAATATTGAGTTAGTCTAGATATTGGTGCATAATTAAAATATTATTAACCAAATCAAGATCCAACCTTTATGGAATCTTTTATTATATTTGTTGGAGGGAAAAAGGAATTTGACTTGGGTCAAATCCCTTTATTTGTAAATAATAAATAAATAAATGATTTATTTATCATTTTCAGGATGTGGTTGAGTAATAACAAAATAAATAATGATTGATTTAATTATTTATGGATGATTTAATCATATTTAACAAAGAATATTATTTAAATAAGGTTTAAATAATTATTCTTAGAAAATAATAAGATAAATAGTGATTCATCTAATTAATTTCCTTGTTTTGGGTTAAATATAACCAAGAATATTAATTAAACTATTGTTTAACTAATTATTCCTTGAGGAAAATCAAACAAATGTAGATTTATTTAATATTTCCTCATGGGGTTTCCTGTTTAGACCATAAACAACTTAATAAAGGTGGTTTACTAAGTTATTTTCATAGTGAAAGCAATTTTACTTAGGGTAAAATTGGTCTCACATGGTGTACTTACGTCCATCTAATAATAAAAGGTTAGATGATCAAAAAATGGTGTAACAGATTGCCCCCCAGTGTGCGAGCATTAGGAGCTAATCATATGACCGAAGTACATTTTAAGAACTCAATCACTAGACACCAAAGGGGAAGTCAGAGAGAGAAATATAAGGTAGATTGGAGCGCTAATGGACTAGACCCTGAGGAGGCGAGTCTTATAGGTGTGAAGAGTCTCTTTTATGAGTGATTACATGTGCTATAGGCAGTGGGGGAGGCATACCTATGCCTGCTGAGACAAAGTACAAGGAATAATCCATCTAGTAAACAAGGGACTGAACAATATAGTACATGCTGGCATAAACATGAGCCAGGTAAAAGCATGATAATGAATCCCACATACATACTGTGCCTGGGATAATAGCCAGGAATTATACAATAATATCTAAGTACACGAGATACAAATACAACCCAAATTCCCCTGTAAACAGGAAAGGACTTTGAAAATATGACTGATACATGCAAACAAAAAGGCGCTACAAGAGGCTAAGGCTGACGTCATCAAATATATGGAGATGCATCAAAGGCTGTAATGAAGAGGTCATTTGGGCATGTGGGGGGCTACCTATAGGGCTACCCCCTCATGAGGGCTGAGACATCTAACACACACCCGAGAATCACTGATATCAACTGCTGCATCACTGGACCATCAAGTATACCGATCTCGTTCATGCTGAAAGGAGCTAGAGCTGAGAAACAATCAAGTCAAAGGGAAATAAGGAGTCCCTTTTCTTGATCTGAGGCACCGATCAAGAGTGGAAGCTGGAACCAAGGTACAATGCCCTCTAGACATGTCTTCTGGAATTAATGAGCTAGTGTCTATAGAAGGAGGTCCACCATAGATGAGGCAATAAGGGTTCCTCAACTAAGGCACGAGAGGAAATAGTAGAGCGACTGACAGACTGACACCAGTAATGATGATAAAATGGGGGGTAGTGAGTAGCAGACGAACGAATTCCCTTGTTAGAGCATAAATGGCATGGATGACCTAGCAGAAACTGACATAATATCATGAGGGATAGGGGACAGTGGGACTGAAGGCCATAATGTGTGACACGAGAGAGGAACCAAGCAATGAAGGATGGAGGAATATAGCGGGATACAAAGGGACTCGGGATAGACTCCATGAATGCAATGATGACTCAACTCGGATGCTCTAAACAAGGGTGACCCGATGGTGCTGCCACATAGAAAAAGGTCCAATGGGGACCATAAAAACATGACTACATGATGGTTACTCACGACAAAAATCGACACAAGAATGGAAAAGTATGAAGGAAAAGGGGTGCCCACAAGTACAAGTTTTGCAGGTGATAAATTTGATTTTTAGGAGTGGTGAAGTGACCCATTTTGGACAAAATGTGTCTGAGTGAAGTATGAAAATCACGAAAAATTAACAGATACCCATTTGAGGGCTCGATGAGAGCTTTCCAATGGTGTAGACGGTTTGGAAAACTGAGCTATGGTTTGGCTGCAGCAAGCGAAAGAAAAATCAAGGGTTTCTCTTTTAATAAGGCATTTTCCCTCCAAATTCACTCATTTGCATGTGGAGTTGTGGTGAATGTAGAGAGGAGAGAAGGCCCTAAATTTTATGGTGATCGTAGCGGACAAACCAAACGTTGGAATCGAGATCCGTTAGTTGCAGCTAAGAGGCCTAACCCTACTCTTTCATTTCAGTGGATTGAAAGTTTAGTTTTGGTACATAGCACTCAAGAATAGACCCCTGCTCCTCTTCATGGCTGGGTCGCACTTTTTGGGGCAAAAAATGCGACCGGGTAGCAGGTTTTGGGCAGAAAACTGTGACCTGCCCTAGGATTGGGCCTGAAAAGTGAGACCTAACAGGGAGGGGTTTTTCTATGCTGTTTTTTGGCTGAGAACTAGGTTTTTATGTTTGGATACTGTCTTTCCTATCTGTACATTGACAAGTATGATGGTTTTGTGCAGATATGGCAGAATTACGGATCAACTAGAGAGACAGAGACTTGGGCACATTACGGTTGAAGATCTCGGAGGATCAGGCTGTCCGCAGTGCATTGGTTAGGTTTGGGGTTCTGAAGTTTGTGGAGAACCCTCTGAAGAGAGCTGGAGAGCCCTAATTGGCCCAAATTTTCAGCTATTGGGATCCGAACCATGAGGTCTTTATAGTGCAGGGGCACCATATTGAGTTGGCGATCCAGGATATATATTTCCTTACTGGTCTTCCACCACTTGGGATGGTTGGGAATACACAGCCAGTGTTACCCCGAGGGCAGAACATCATGGAGTTTGTAGAGTGCCATTTTCGACCAGGTCTCCAAGTCAAGGGGACTTGGATACCCATCGGGGATCTAGAGAGGTTAGAGACCCGTGATGTGGCCGCAACGATGCTGCAGATCCTAGGAAACCAGGCACTCCACCACATCACCAGAGGGAAGATGATGCTTATGGAGAGTGTGTTGGGTGGGACCTTCTATGGGTGGGCCCAGATGATGTTGTCATCGTTGAAACGATAATTGTCGCTATGCAGGCGGCAAGTGAACCATGACTGTGCATATGGTACAATTTTGTGCTCGCTCTTCTTTGCGAATATCCCAACACTTCGACCTCGTATACAGCTCCAATATGGGGGCCTGAGAGAGCCCAAGATGCGCTGGTGGGGGCGACTACTGTGCAGAGGAGGAGGTGGGAAGTCAGACGAGAGTTCTGACCTGAGTTATTTTCGCATTGGGATCATATTTCATTGTACATATGGGTGGGTGCCTAATGGTAAGTGAAAAATTGCTAATATTTTTATGTGCAGTGTAAAGTTTCAAAATATTGTATATGGTACTGATTCGTCCACTTTTGGTATGCAGATACAGCACCGGTAAAACCGACCTTGTATATGAGATGACCTGCAGTATCAAGAGCTACAGGACCTATTGGATCGAGGGTGCATCAAAATGAGGATGCAGCAACCCTCCTAGAGGACATCCATCGTAGATGTGATAGGCTTCTAACTGGTGTTTCAGAGAGTGGCTGGAAAGACTTAGAGGACCAATGCATAGAGCCATGTATTGGTCTACCCTCGGAGTGGCGAGGGGTCATGCGGTGTATGGCGATGGATGGACAGGGGATGCGTGATCTACAAGCTGCAGGAGTACAACCATTGGCTCGGGATCCTCTAGATGGTGATTAGTGTGTAGGGGCAGGTGGTGCCCCCAGTTTTGAGTTTTTGTAACATGCTATGGGCATGTCATATGTATCAGAGTTGATGGACTCTAAAACATTTTATACGACACATATTATGGATATGCATCGTTTTGATAATTTTATATTATTGTCTTGGGTTAATTGCATGTGCTAAATGCCAATCTAGAATATGGTTTGCAATGCTATTTACATAGTGATTTTTTGCTCTAAGTACATGAATGAATGTGATGATTTCAAACTCACACATCAAAAGCTTCACTCGTAAATATCTTCTAAAAAGGACAGGATTATGCACACGATAGACACCATTCAATTGCATGACAAGAAGCAAGGAATCTAAATGAACATGAAGGTGGAGGATGCAATGTGAAAGGGAATCGACTAATAAAACTCGTACTACATCATATTTAGCCTGATTATTGGTAGCAGTACCAATGCATACATCATTCGAGAGAACAAGGGAGTGGAAGGGGGTAAAGATGGCCCAACCGACCGAGGTTAGATTCCTGGAGTAGCGACTTGCACCATCAGGAAAACATATATAAGATGTGGAAGGGAGGTCCATCTAAAAGGTGCCACAAGACAATAAATGGGAGGATGATGAACAATGCTGGCGACCTGAGCGCACATTAGAAATTGAATGCACTCCGCAGGAGGGAGTGATCTGGGTAGGATGTCTACTACTCACATGCCGACGATGAGGTGGAGTGTGGGAGCTACCTTAGGTTTAGCTTGTGCTCAGGCCATGAGAGTCACCATAGGCACAGATGGTCATGCCATCCCATTTATGGGCGGGAAAGATGAAGTCAGGGGTGGACATGGCTTCCATGATGTCATCATCACAATAGAAGATGGAGTGACTGGAGGAAGGGAGACCACATGACGCGATGAAGCTACCTGACTCATCATCATGAGAAGAAAGGTTAACATGCACATCGTCATGGGGGACGACCTAAGAACAAGCAGATAAGGGATCAACTGATGTTGAGGCCAGGGTGATCAGTGAAGGGAGGTCAAGCGAAACAACAAGGGAAGATTCAAAGGGAGCTTCCATCGAGGGTCTCATGGATGATGATAGGTAGAGGATGGTGGTCGTAGGTTCCATCATCTCGACATTAGGAGGGGGAATGCCAATGGGAGCAGGTAAATCCTCAGTCTGTCCTGTAGCATACTGCGCAAGTACGAGAGAGGCGGATTGGATCTGCTCAGTCTCGTACTCCCGAACTACCTCTAAAGAGGCATGCTAATGCGTAAGGTGGGTAAAATGGTGGGAATAATGGCCATGGAGATCACACAAAGCACATGATTGGTTGGTGTGAATAGTTTTAGGATTCTTGGCTGCAGTCGAGGAAGAAACAGAGGTTTCAGGGACCGTAGACTCAGGGAACGCAACTTTAACCATGGGCTTGATATGAGGTAGTTCAGGAAAGTTATGGGTGGCATGGCTGATGACATCAAACAAAGCATAGGGATTTGCAGGCAAGGGAGGTGTAGGGTTTGTCGGGGTGGCCTTGTAATTGGAGGCCCTCTTGCTAGGTTTTCTCTTCTTACCCGAAGCGGTCGCAACAGGAGGTGGTTCCTGTTGAGGTGGTTGAGGCACTGTTCCAACGGGAGAAGTCATGGGGACCAGTTGAACCAGGGTCAAAGCAAGATAAGGTTTGGGTTGACCAGGTGGGGCAGCGGCTAGAGGATCAAGGTACCAAATGAGAATCCCAAGGGTCAGGTTAGGAAGAGAGAGGGTGGCCATGACAGTTGCCATGTACACTCCTGGGGGAGGAGCTAGGAACTATATCTGACCAAAAGGGTAATGGCCAGGCATGATGGTTCCTAAATGGTTAAGGCCTGGAGGAACCATTCTAGGAGGGTAAAGAGGCTCATGGATACCAGTTGAAGGGCTAGGAGGAGGAGGTCCAGAAGGCTGAATCGAAGGGCTAGGAGTAGGCTGTGGAGGGCGAGGAGGCTACTGACTAGCCGAGGCGGGCCGCTTGACGGCAGCCCGAGACGATTGGATCATGCAAAAATTCGATGAGCTGGGATCAGAGATAGGAGGAGGAAGACCAGAGAATGTACCAAGCAATGAGGAATATTTGTAGACTCCGGGTGAGACATTGGTCAAAGGATCGATGGTTTTCTTATTGGCCAAAGAAGAGATGGTTGACTTAGGGAAGGTCTGAGACTTTGGTTCGTAATATGTCAACTGGTCAATGGTGACTATATTTTTGTTATGAGGGAAGGACATCTTGCGGTGAACCGCAGATGGGAGAATAGACATCGCATAGGTGTAGCTATGACCCAATAGAATGTTGTAATCTAAGGGGGCATCTATGACTTCTATGTCAATGCAAACAATCTTACCCATAAGAGTAATAGGACAATTGCGGAATAAGCCAATGGGCTAGAAGGCACCGCCATCCCACGCTTAGAGAGTGATCGTGGAAGGAGCCAACTCAAGTGATCTGAGTTGCTTCCAAACCGAAGTGGACATCACACAGGTGGATGCCCCCTCATGAATGATGCATCAGAAAACGTTGGTGTTCCGGATCTTGACTGGGATTTGGAAAGTGACGGAAGCAGGGAGAGGAGGATGTTATCACCAGTCAACATCAAATACAATCAATCAATTTTTGGAAGGATCTACACTACTCATGGAAGATAGTAAAGCTTTTCGTTGTGAAGGGGACGAATAAAGGAGTTCCAACGTTGAACTAGCAGTAGGAGATTGCACCAAATCATCTACTATGATATACGAATGGGAAACTTTTCCAGAAGCAACATTTTGGCATAGTGGTCCCTTAGGGATCTTGGTATGAACCTTTCCCTTAGGCTGAGGGATCTGCAGGGGACCATTAGGTGTCAAAAGAGGCCCTGTAGAGACTGAAGGAGGTGGCTCAGGGACGAATTTAGCGGGAGGCTTATTGTACTAACAGGACCGAGTCTCAAGATTGATGTATACGGTTAGAGGTTGATCAGAGTTCATCATGAGAATTTGGTAATCGGAGGTACTAGATGGAAGAGGTTGAGTGGCCGCCTGACCTTCAAGTGGCTGTGTAGCCACAAATCCTTGCTGAGGGAAAGGATTAGTAAGCACAACTGGCTGACTAGGCACAGAACTGGGAGGGATGGAAGGGGAGGCTTGTTGTCCTCGCAATATTGTTTGATACTCCCACATCTGCCGCATCTATGGCAAAAGAGGACAATCATGTGTGTAATGATCGGAAACACCACAACAAGAACAAGGCTTGTTCGTGCGAACGGGCCTATCCTGCTTGGGCTGAGTGACCTGTTGATGGTTCGTAGTGTTAGGAGAATTACCTTGATTAGGTCCAGGATTACCAAAGGAAGATTGATTTTGAGTGCCTTTCCTCTTCTTTTTGGAAGGAGCGGGATTAGTCGTGCCCTACTATGTGTACACCTGCTCTTGAGGGGGCAGTGGCTATTGTTGCAGGGGTTTAGAAGGCAAGGGAGGCGAAGGTGCTAATGCTGGAGGAGCTGGAGCACCAGGCTGTGGATACAGATAATAAGGAGGTTGGGTAACAATGTGGTAAATAGGAGGTTGGGAAAAATTAGGAGGCATGCCGTATCCTGGATACGTGTTACCGGGAGGGGGAAAAGTGAAGGAGGTTCTGGGCCCCCTCAGAGGAAAGCCATAGCCCATGGAAGGTTGAGAGTATGGATTAGAGAGAGCTCCAACGATACCGTCAGTGGTGTGAGATGACCCCAGTGCATTGATACTAGCGGGCCTATGAAGATCAGTTAGAATGGTATAAACATAACCCGACTGAGCGTAGATTAGGTGATATTTTAACGCAATTTAGTGAGCAACTTCTTTGGTTTGAGGAAAGTGCGATGTGAAATATTTCCCGATAGGTGGCAAGAGAGATCTAAGGAACCAGTCCATGTAGACACAGTCTTCGAAGGTAAGGGCTCGGCATAGGCTCTTTCTTCTCTGCCATTCTTGGACATGGTCGGATAGGTGGGTCGCAGATAATTGATGGAAAGAAGTCAAGAGTTCGGTACTAGTGTCATAATGAAGGGGAAGCTGGAAGTAAGACAGAAAATCTTGGGCAAGAGTCACACAGGTGGTATGAGAGGAAAGGGCCTGATCAACATACCACTTAGAAGCTTCACTAGTAAGCATACGTTGGAACAACCGAAGATGGATAGATTCATCGGTAATAGAGTTAGACGAACACCACATGTGGAAAGATTGAACATGATTTGTAGGATCTTCTCCAGCAAGGCCTTCAAACTTGGGGATGTCGAAAGGGAGCTTAGTCGGCATAGCAGGCTAACTAGCGTCATGGTGTATAGGGTCATTTATCAACTGGTGAAAATTAGGAAGGCTTAGACCTGCCATGAAGGGGAGCAAGGGCGTAGCCGGGGCAGTGTTCATTGTGGTCCCACTAGTGGTATTCCCAACATGAGTTCCGGGGTTACCACCAGCATTAGGTCTTACACCATACATGGTGAAGGTGACAGGGGGAGAACCGAAGACGGAACGAGAAGGAGAACCCAATGAACCAGAAGAAGAGTCGGAGTGCGGACTTGGTGGAGGGCTAACTCGAATCCTACGTGGAGGAGTAAGTCTTCCTACCGGAAATTGAGGGTGAAGGACAAGAAGTCTCTGGGATAAATGCCTTGGTGGCGCAATGATGACGACACAAACACGACATAAAGGAAAAAGAGTCTGACAAGGGCAGGGAGGTGTAGGATCAACCGATTAAAATTTCGAAACAAGGGCAGAGAGGTGCAGGATCAATTGATTTCAATGTTTTAGAGTCTTTGCTTGGTGGTGTTAACCAAGCCCTTTTTCACTTAGGGTGTGTGTTCAAAGTGTGTAAATTTTAATTTTTAAACCCAGACGTTTGTAGAGAAAAATAAAAAGTGTGTTGTGTAACTTAAAATAAACCTATAGATAATAGTATATGAAACTGAAATAACAATAAATAAACAACTAATAATGCAATAATCTAAACCCAAGAAGGCGGGCCTCTCAACAAGTAGTATGTAGGTGGGAAAAAACTAGTTAAAACACACCTAAATAGACAATAGATCTAAGTTCTGGATGGATAGGGATCTAAAGGTCAAAATATGCTAGAAAGTGGTGCAGAAAACAACAACAAATCAGAGGAAAAATTACTGTAAATGAGGTGGCAAAAGGCTATCTCTTGGAGGGAAACAGAGTGAACCCTAGAGGAAAACCAAAAAAAAGATAAATGAGGTGATTTCGATGGATAAAAATCCAATCTGAAGTGGATCTGAAGGTGAGGTATTAGATCTGAAAAATGGTTGAACACTCGGAAAATTTCAGACAACCTGCAACAACAAAAACTCTTCCACAAAAAGTGGAGGGTACTGAAGCCTTAGGGGGCTAGGTTCCCACTTATTTGAGAAAAACAGAGCAATTGCAGGTCCAAAACAGGTGGAGACGGAGGTCATACAACCCTGCACAGAGGCTCAGACAAACCCAACAAACTTTCAAAAAAATTCCCGTGAAAAATCCAGGTCATAGTTTTTGACCTGTTTTCAGCAGAGGTCGTAGTTTTTGGGTTGAAAGGTCTGTTTTGAAGGTCCAGGTCATATTTTTTGGGCCAAAAAGTGCAACCTGCACTTCCGGCACTCTTGGTGGCAGATTTTAGAAACAAAGTGTCGTCTCAGCTGTTGCTGATGTTTGTCACATGCTCAATAGGTCCGAAAACACACGAAAGTTAGAATTTTTAATGTTTTAGGGTTTTATAGGTTAAAAACAACATCAATAAAAGAAAAAACAAGAGGTTGAAGAGAAATCCTAGGGTTTTAAGTAGCTGGGTATGCAAGGATCAGAAAAATGAAAGAGGTCGTAATCATAAACTCGTGTGGAGTCGCTAGTTGTTAGTATGAATCTTAATTCCAAGCGTACGAAAAAATACCACTTTAGCTGTGCATAAAAAACAACCCTAACAGCAAATATGGTTGCCAATATCCTCAGATCTGTAGTTAGGTGATCAAGATAAATGCTGCAAAAATCTAGATCTATGCATCAAAATACATTAAGAAGTAGAAAAACAAGATTTACTCCATGCATCCAATAGACAAGACAAGAATATGTTGAATGAATTTTGTATTAATCGCACCTGGGAGGAAAACACAGAAGGGTGTTACCAGTTCTCCTCAATGGGATGGGTTCTTGTAAGTCCTCATCACTTCAGATCTAAAATTCCTCTCTCTTGATGGTGTAGAAAACCTAGACAAAAATGGTAGCAAAATATGACTATGATGGTGGATCAAAGTCAGACCAAAAGTATAGATGAGTGATCTTTAGGCAACAAAAGGTAATGAATGAAAGGAAAAACCCTTCTATTTATAACAAAATATTGAGTTAGCCTAGATATTGGTGCATAATTAAAATATTATTAACCAAATCAAGATCCAACTTTTATGGAATATTTTATTATATTTGTTGGAGGGAAAAAGGAATTTGACTTGGGTCAAATCCCTTTATTTGTAAATAATAAATAAATAAATGATTTATTTATCATTTTAAGGATGTGGTTGAGTAATAATCAAATAAATAATGATTTATTTAACTATTTATGGGTGATTTAGTCATATTTAACAAAGAATATTATTTAAATAAGGTTTAAATAATTATTCTTACAAAATAATAAAATAAATAGTGATTTATTTAATTAATTTCCTTGTTTTGGGTTAAATATAGCCAGGAATATTAATTAAAATGTTGTTTAACTAATTATTCCTTGAGGAAAATCAAACAAATGTAGATTTATTTAATATTTCCTCATGGGGTTTCCTGTTTATACCATAAACAACTTAATAAAGGTGGTTTACTAAGTTATTTTCATAGTGAAAGCAATTTTACTTAGGGTAAAATTGGTCTTACATGGTGTACTTGGGTCCATCTAATAATAATAGGTTAGATGACCCAAAAATGGTGTAACAGATTGTCCCCCAGTGTGCGAGCATTAGGAGCCAATCGTATGACCGAAGTATGTTGTAAGAACTCAATCACTAGACACCGAAGGGGAAGTCAGAGAGAGAAATATAAGGTAGACCGGAGCGCTAAAGGACTAGACCCTGAGGAGGCGAGACTTATAGGTATGATGATTCTCTTTTATGAGTGAGTACCTGTGCTATAGGCGACGGGGGAGGCATACCTATGCTCGTCGAGTCAAAGTACAAATAATAATGCGTCCAGTAAACAAGGGACTAAAAAATATAGTACATGCTAGCATAAACATGAGCCAGGTAAAAGCATGATAATGAATCCCACATACATACCGTGCTCGGGATAAAAAATAGGACTTATACAATAATATATGAGTATATGAGATACCAAATGCCCTTGTAAATAGGAAATGGCTCTGAAAATCTGACTGATACATGCAAACAAAAATGCGCTGCAAGCGGCTGAGGCCGACATCATCAAATATATGCAGCTACATCAAAGGCTATAATGAAGAGGTCATCCGGGCATGTGGGGGGCTACCTATAGGGCCACCCCCTCATGAGGGCTGAGACATCTCACACACATCTGGGAATCACTGATATCAACTGCTGCATCACTGGACCATCAAGTATACGGATCTCGATCATGCTGAAAGGAGCTAGAGCTGAGAAACAATGAATTCAAAGGGAAATAAGGAGTCCCTTTTCCTGATCCGAGGAACCAAACAAGAGTGGATGATGGAACCAAGGTACATCGTGTTAGCCACCTATAATATTTTTTATACCAAAAGGTGGCTAAGACTTTTTTGAGCCTCCAAGGAACAAATTTTATCACTAAAAAATTGTTGGTTCTTGAAGACTCCTTGAAGGCCTCATGCCTCTGTCCAAGATCCTCATTGTTGTTCCCATTTTTATACTCAAAAATTCTGCTGAAATCATGAGAAGAAGCTGCTACAAAATCATCATTTTTTCCCTTCCCTTTCTTTTCAAAATTGACCTTCATTTGCTCCCTTTTTCCCATGAATTTCCTCTATTTTTCCATGTTTTCCTTTTTTCCTTTCATAAAAACCCCCTTTCCATAGTTAAAAACTCACTTGTTAACTATTTCAGAATCCCCATTTCCATTTAAAAAACCATGAAAAATTCATAAAAAATATAAGTCTTTACTATGGACTTAAGCCCCTTTGGGCTAAGTCCTAAACCACTTCCCCCACATGCCCTTTCCCCGGAACCAGGTTCTAGTCCCATTGGCGCTTATCGGCATCGGAGTAAATCAAATGAGTGCATATATTTCATTACACAAAAAACTCCGATGCGATCGGCTCCCTTTTTAATATAACTCCAGGTCTCATGTTTCTTTTGAAAAACCAAGTGTTAAAGACCTCGAGTGCTAATCGCATCGAAAAGAAACAGTCTTAAACCATGTTCCGAAAACTCTGATTGCGATTAGCCTTTGAATCTAAAACCCACGATTACATTATTTTCCATATAACCATAAAGCCCGCCTCAGGCACTTAAACCCTTATATATTTCACTCCCCATCATTATTTTTTCTTTGTAAAAACCCAAAACCCACTTATCCAAAGTTTTAACTTAAAAACTTAAGTCACATGTTGAAATACTTTAATGCGTAGATTAAAAAGACCAATCACGCAATCGCAATCAGAGAAATTTCAATGGGTTGATCGAAAGACCCGCATCCAAAGTTCCGATGCGATTGGGTCTTATATGTTAAAGCTTTCTCCCCGCCTCTGTTTCATATGACTTTCCCTGGGACCGAGAGTTAAAGGTCCCAAGGCGCTTATTGCATCACAAATGTTTTTTCGAGTCAATCGAAAGATCAGTCTCCAATTTCTGATTTCGATTGGCCCTTGTTTCAAATACGCACGGGCATATTATCCTCCATATAATTAAAGGCCCTGCAGTCGGGCGCCTATTCATTTTTTGCATTTTCCGCCCCCGAAGCCGAAAAAACCTTTTTTCTTTTATTTCAAACCTTTGTTTTTTCATGTATTATAAAGGTTTGCTCCCGGTTCATCTTTGTCGTTGAATCGACAGCCGATCAAACAGCCAGTGCTCCATCACATCAGAATCTCCAATCACATCGAAAAATTTTAATCGCATATGTTTTTTTTGCTTCCCCGATCGGCCATCTCCCCGATTTACTACCCACCGTCGATCTAATATATAGATCGAGGGCCTGCACTCCATCGAATTGTTTATTTCCATCACATCCCCTCATTCTCGACCTCCGATTGTGTTTCCCCCGATTCATTCTCCACCGTTGATCTCGCTCTTAGATCAACGACCATCGCTTAATCGCCTCTGCCCTCCCGATCGCGCAATCGCATCGAGGATTTTCATCGCACCCCTTTTTCTCCTCCCGCCGATTGCGATCTTCCGATTATATTAGGACCGTCCACATGTCTAGATCCAATGGCTACGCTCCTTCCCCGCCTTCTGAAGCAGTTATACCAAAAAATGCAAGATTTCTTAATTATTTTTGTGTTTTGCAGGTGTTTAATGGTTTTCCATTGTATAATGAAGGAAAGCCGAGGGCCGGGAAAGACGTTTTCCGTGCCTTTGTGTTATCAAAAGGGAACTCCCACCGGGCTTTATTTTCACGTTTTATTGAATGCTCCATGGGCACCAATACCATAAAAGCCCTGTGCGGTCCTGCACATCGACAAGACACTGGTTTATTCAAAAGAACAGTTAAAGAGTATAAGTTTGAAGACAGAGCAAAGCTGATGAAGATTAAAGACAAATCTGGGGAATTACGACTAAGAATGATTATCAAAAGCCTAATTCCTTGGATTAAAAACACCATTAAAGAGAATCATAAGTGTTTTAAAGGCAGAAAAGACCTCCACCACTGTATTTGAGGCAAATTGATTCCTCAACTACCCTAAACGCCACTTGTGCCTCAAAGCTTTCAACACAGAGGCCGAAGTTATTGATCATATGAAGATATTCACCTCCAGCATAGTGTTACACAGTAATTTGTCACCGTCCTTACCATTCCCCATCCCGCACAATGGAGGACCCATTCTGTGACCTGTGGACATTGTCATGCCTTGAAATCATCATCAATACATCCCTCTGAACATGAGCTTCATTTGCCCTTGAGACATCTCCTTGCAAAATTCATGAAAAACAGCCCTTTTGGCATTGGCGCGGGCAAGCAGTTCAGTCCTCGCGCTAATGGAGAAATTACTGCAAAGGGGTCGCGCCACTTGGCACTCTGTCATAGAGCCGTAGTCGCGCCACCCAATTTGGGAGTTGTTTTTTAAATAAGGATGGCGGAAGTTGAGTTCTAACAAATTCATAAACCATCACCTATCTTGAGTTGGGAGGTTGGCTGCGGGAGTTCTATGGAGGGAAGTGGTTTTGCCACCTCCCATGGACCCTTCCTTGTTGATAGGGCCAATCCCATAATAATAGGGATCCCAACTCCTCCTTCCCCATCTATAAAAGCTTGCTCAAATCAATGGCAAGCTAGTCTTGAAGTGCCTAAGCTCCGAATCTCCATATTCCCAAGAGCCTTTGTGTTGTAAAGCATCCTCTCTTTCCCTTAAGGCTGACTCAAGTAAGGAGACCATTGTCACGAGACTCTGGAGAGGTTTTCCCTTTCCTTGGCAAGCTTTGCGAGACGTGGATGACTGGAAACCCGTCCGAAGGAGACCGCGACGTCAGAACTTGGTTGTAATCTTTCTTCGCTGGTTATTTAATAGATGATTATGATTATGGTTCCACTCCGTTTTCCATCATGTTAATGCGAGTAATGTCCTTTCTGACTGACGTTTAGTTACGTATGTTGGTTTCTATGCTTGTATCTGTTCGTTTCTTCCATGTGCAGGTGTTCATCCGCGGAGATCGTGGAGGGATTGTGATCTGCCAAGCTTGAGGAACGGGGACGCTTCTTCTTCGGATCCTAGCGTTGGAATCCAGGTAGGCTCTTATCTCCAGCCTTTTCATTCGTAATTAGGAACCTGCGTCATGACATTGTTTGTTTGTTGCTAGACCCCTGCTGGGCTAGTAGGGATCGCCTCTGTCCGCAGAGGGGATATACCTCCTCAACAAATTGGCGACTCCGCTCGGGATCCAGCTTGTTGTTGATTGTTGTTTGATTTGTAAACTGTAGACGGAGTCTGAAGTACAGCCAGATAGCCTTCGAAATGCTTCTGCTTAGCATTAGCGGAGTAGATCAACGCTACTTCAGTCGATCTCCGGTTTGGTTTGCAGACTGAACGACTTGGAGTCTTTGTCTTGCCTTGCCGTTTGTATCTTGCTTTTCCTTGCTTGATGAACCTTCTGGGTTGGATTTTTTGTGTGTTTTTGCTTCTTGGATTGCTTAGCTTGCATTGGTCTGTTTCTGGAGTGGCTTATTTTTAATTTTTGCTGAGAAACTCGACTGGCGCGGTTTTTAACTCGACAGTCACGCCACTTGGCGCATGTTGCCTTTGTACAACCCGCGCCACTCGCCTTCTTGCACCATTTTCACTCTTACAGTCGTGCCACCCCTGTAAGTTTTTTGAGATTTCTCATTTTTTGAGCTCTCTGAAGTTGACCAGTGTTTTTCTTCTTGATTTTCCGACTGCCTGAGTGTGTTGGAGTCTTGTTTGGCTGGGAATTCACCTCTGTCCTTTGGTTGTTTGCTTCTATCTACCGATTTCACGTTTCAAGCCCTAGGTCATCTAGTGGCTTGGTGTATCGAGCCCTCCTTGGGAGTTTTGGTGTTTGGATTGTCCTGTCAACTATCTGATTGATTCTCCACATTCTCTAAGTAGTTGTTCATTGTTTCATTGCGATTTTTGGGTGATTGTTCATTTCTTCATTCGAAACTCATTTGGTCTTGCTTTGGGCCAAGATCACACGGTCCATTGGAAGCCTTTGAGTCTTTCCTTTGCTTTGAGAGACTTCGGTCGATTTGGGAATCTGATTGCTCGTGTTGGTGAGTGAAGTGTGTTTGTTTCGCTCTCTTGGATATCATTTCTCAAGTTGCTCCATTCATTTTCAAGTTTGATTAGTGCATATTAGCCATTAAACATTGAAAATAAATAAAAAAAATCTCTTTTTCTTTTGTTAATTAGTGCAAATTGTAACTTTTTCCATATCGCTAGTGATTAGTGTTTTGAATGAAAAGTTGTCAATTGCATTAGTTACATTATAGAGCTCATTGTTTTGGTTTCCGTTCATTTCGTTTGTATAAAAGCTCTCAACTCTTCTCTAATTAGTTTTCATCGAACGAAATGTTGCATTGTGGCATATAGCTTTGCATTTAGGAGACACTACATACGATAGGGCCTGGAAATTGAAACTTAATTGAAGATCAACCGTAAAATTTATTCAATTAACCTAAGGCAGCATTGGAACTTAACGAAACATATTTAGAAGGTCTAGGCTAGAGACGTGTTCCGGCGTCGTTAAACCTAGCAGCTGTCGTTCGCCTGTTGGCTTTAGACAGCGCTAGTACGGACTTGCGCTCCCCGTATCGTCGCGTATATAAAGGGAGACCCCTCTAGGTTTTCAATCCTTTATCCATAGGAAGCCGAGTCTGCTGCCCTATACCCGTGATACACCGAACACAGCATTCGGGGAGACTACCTGCACGTACGGAAAGTCCTTGGTCGATTTCTGTTTCATTTTTTGAAACCAAGGTGTATATTGCAGTTCACGGATATTTGGTACACCTTTTGTGCCTAGTTTTTCCTGAGCAGTCATTTGGTCTTTTCTGACTCCCTAAACTTGAAAAGACCGTCAAGCGCTTGTCCTTTCACGCTTGTGTCAACTCTGAAAGAGATAGAGTCATCTTTTTATCGTTTCTCGACTCTTGAAACATGAAACGGTAGAATTTCTTACTTTCCAATGTGGTAAAATTAATCGCTCACGATTTCACACCTATTTAGACATTGCCTGTTGACCGTTTGATCGTGTGTCTTAACTCATTTTCAGCCCGTGTGTGTGTGTGCCCTTTTCTTCTAGTCTTTTGCCACGGTGGCGGAACCATCGGTTTCGTCTACTGGTAGTCCTTACATGGACGATTCTTCAGAAGCTTCTGAGCCTTCTGTTGAACCACAGCAGCTTGTTGTTTCCGAGTTTCCTGACGGGGGACCGGTTCTCGCCGAGCAACCCTTTGGAGGCCCAGTTGAGTTCAATTGGCCCTTTTCGGACCCTGTGTCTGAATTGAGATTAGGAGCTGATTTCCTTTCTCTTACATCGGGTTCACCGTTTGTTGCTGCTGTTTTTCCTCCTAGTCCTCGCCGTCTTTTGCGTGATTTAACGGCAAGATCAACCATGAGTGATTCTGGTGAGGAAATTCCGGGGTCTGATGACTATCAGCGCATCCCTCGTAGATTGTTTGAGGGAGACGGTTCCGAGTTGGCTACCACATCGTCAGCCAGTCCTTCTTTACCACAGGGATACAGATCTCTGGGTCAGTCATTTCAGCTGCAGCCTCTATGGGGATATCATCTCCCGCGTCGAGACCAGCTGCCACTACACCCGGGGTGTCCCCTTCGACGCCCGTCACTTCTGTTCCCGTTCGGCCCACTGTTTGTGTGGCTGCCTCTTCTTCTGTTGTCTCAGCATCTGCTACTAGGGCTGGGCCAACTCCTGAAGACGTTTACCTAGCTAGTGCTATACCGGAGAATATCTCTTCGGAGGAGTATCGGTTGTTTTTACAGCAGCCGAACGCCGGAGCTGGACAAGTTCCCCAAGATCCTTATCGATCCTTCTTTTCGCACTATGCACAGGATGGCACTCCCGTGTATATGTTCCCAGGTCAGTTCGACGAGCATGGGGAGGTTTTGCGCCTTCCTGCTCCTGAGGCTTATTTATATGCTCAAGGTTTACCATACAACCAGGCTTACAACCCACAGGGACAACCCTTTCAGGGCCAACCTGCGGGCCAACCTGGCTATTTGTATGACCCACAGGGACAGCCCATCCAAGGCTACCCTGCGGGCCAGCAAGGGCCATTATACAATCCGCAAGGACCATATTATAGCCCCGCTAGTCAACCTTCTCAACCTCAGCTAGGGTATCAACCGGGACAAGCCTATGGTCCTGGGGGGCAAATCCAGCCGTCTTTACCAATGCAACCGCAGTATCCTGCTGTTTCTAACATTGCATATCAGCCAGGACCACCCTATGGTTCTCGCTTCAGGTCAAACTGCTCAAAGAAGCACCGTCCTCGTTCCTCCACCAGCAACCGGCCATCCCAAGACAGCTCTCGTTGTTCCGCCTCCAAAGCAACCGACTCATTCCTAAGACAACTCGGGGCTCACTCTACAACCAAAGTCACCGCGCAACCAACACCGCTCGGTCGACCGGCTGTACTGGCTATTCGTGCCAGCCCCCTTCACTCGGGTCAACCTCGTTTATTTAGGGCAGCCCTCTCATTCCGTTCACTCGCTTGAATGGGCCTTCATTCAATGTCAAGTACTAAATCACCGCGCCCTACGTACTGTGCCCGCAGGTTCCACGTACGCAGCCTACTCATCCTCGCAGTGGTTATTATCCTCATGGCTCGCCTCAACCGAACTATAACCACTCGGGAGGCTCTCGCATCATCCTCCTCCACTCCAGTCACTTACGCCAAGAACACCAACCAAACGCCGGCTATACAGTAAGGTATATTCTGACCGTGTCCAACCCCTGGTTATCAAGCCCCACACTATGGTTACCAGCAACCAAATCAGTCTGGTTATACGAACCATACCCCCTACGGTCAGAATCCTCAGGGACAGAACCCATGGGGGCAGGGATATTCACAACCATCGTGGAACACAGGTACCGGACCTTATCCTGGGACTGGCATGGTAGTTAACCCCCCATTGCCGTTCCTGGCTACCTTGGAACTGCCGGACGTTTCGAAGTTGACCAATGATCCGATTTCTCATAATCCATATTGGCCTCCGGTTCCCACCAAGATACCAGGTGACTGTCCCAAGTTTGAGGGCAAAGCTGGAGAAGACCCCCAGGCGCATGTGATGACGTATCACCTCTGGTGCTCGTCTAACTCTTTGACCGACGATTCGATTCGTCTGCGTCTTTTCCAGCGTACTTTAACAGGAGCTGCTGCTAAGTGGTACATAGAGTTGTCCCGTGGTATTTTTCAGGATTTCAACTCGTTAGCTATGGCTTTCCTCACGCATTTCCAGTTACCAGTCCGGTATGAGACCGGGACGCACCTCCTGTCTTCCCTGAAGCAGGACTCGGCCACTCACATCTCGGATCACATCCATGAGTGGCGGCGCCGTCGTCGACTGATCAAGTTTCACATACCCGATCAGATTTTGACTCACTGGTTCACCACCTCCTTTGTCAATAAAATCGCTCAGGATATCGCGATGGGAGCGTGTGTGACGGAGGAACAAGCTATCGCGCGTGCCCAGTACGTGGATCTTGTTTATTCGCAATCTGGCACGCTTTATGACATCCTGCCTGATGCTCCACGGCCCGGAGCCACAAAGGCCCCGCCTACCCCTACGGTGGATGGTGTCATTGGTTCCGTTTCTCAAAATTCGAAGAAGTCTTCGAATGGGAAGCAGAAGGCTAATTCTTCCAACAATACCTCTGCTAGTCCCGCCTCATCCGATTCTGGTAAAACCGCGGAGGTAAATGCTGTTCAGGCCAATCCTGCAGACAAATCCTCCAAGGGGAAGAAGAAGGGCAAAGGCAAATCAAAATCTGATGCCCCAAAACCGGAATCTAAATCTCGAACTGAGGATGGCTCCCAACGTAAGCCGAAATTCCCTTGCCTCATCTGTGAAGGTGACCATTACACTAAGGATTGTCCACGATGATCCGAAATTAGTCAACTTCTTAAAAGCTCAAAAGGAACTCCGGCTATTTTAAAAGAGCCATTTCCATCTCAGCAGACCCAGATGGTCGAACAGGGCTCATCATCTACACCGTTTGGGTCTTAGGTTTTCATGATGAAGACTAATGCACCTATCACTATCGCTACGAGATCGAAGGATTACAACAGTCAGCAGCAGGCACCCGGGAAGGCGGTTGCGGAAGGGCCACCTCCCCCACCTGTTTCTGGTCCGTTAGAAATCGAGAAGCCGACTCTCGAACCCGTTGTGAAGCCACCTCCCAAGGGTGTTCTTCGGAGATCCTCTTACAATCCAAATGCTCGTGCCGCTCAACATTACAGTATCGTTGAGGATCTGGCACAGGCGCCATGTGCCATGTCTGCACTTGAGGTTCTTCAAAGTTGTCCTTCACAATGGAAGGCTTTACTATCTGCCATCGGTGGTATCGATCCCGCCGACTCGAGCCTTCTCACCTTTGATCTGGAGAATTTTACTCCCCAACTTCCACATCAAATCGCTTTGGTCATTCAAGTCGGGATTAACGGTCTCAACATTCATAGGGCCGTCGTAGATGAGGGTGCATCTACTTGCGTTATGTCCTCCGCCTGCTGGAAGGCCATTGGCTCTCCAGCCTTGTCGTCATCTCCCAATGCCCTCGAGGCATTTGATGGTCGGGAGTCTAAACCCCTGGGAGTTCTTGAGAGTCTTGCGATCACATTACAGGGAAAAACTGTCAACGTGGAAGTGGAAGTGGTTGACGTGAAACTCAACTACAATATACTTCTTGGCCGCAGCTGGACCCATGCCATGCTCTGTGTGCCGTCTACTGTCTTTCGATTCATTAAGTTCCCCCATGAGGGCAATATTGTCACGGTAGATCAGTTGTCGTTTTTCACCTCTAGCTCTGAGAACAACGTACCATACGTGGATCAAATTCCGAATCCCCCAGACAGCATAGGACCTGGTCTTTTCAAAGACCCTGTTCTCATGGGTATATTCCCCGCACCGCCACCGAATACCGCTCAAGTCAACATGTTGTCCAGGACTGATGACCCCTGGCTTATTCCTTCACCTGAGCAGGTATATGAGTTTGGAGAATCCATTCCTTTAACGCCAGTAGAGATCAGCTACTATGAGATTGTTGACGCATCGGACCCTCCACCTCCTCAGCATGCTCCGATGAGCATGGCTCTTGACGTCTACTCACAATCCCCCTGGCTTGGTCAGGCTGATTCGCCTGATCCTCTTAGAGAGACTTTTCCTTCAGATGAGGCCATCTTTGAAACTATGTCTCTTGAGGAGCTGCCTTGGGGCGATGGGCATCATCGCTCCTCGTTTATGCCTAGCTTGGGGGCAATGACTGACTTTCTAGAGCGTTATGCTACTCATGTTCCTTCACCTCCTCTTCAAACACCGATCTTGATGCACGAGGTCTTTTCAGAGGGTAATCTGAGTAACATTACTCAAACTGTTCCAATCAACATCTCCGTTAAACTAGGGGTTGTTGAGAACATTCATGTGGGTATGACTTGTTCTTCCGAGGAGATCCAAGTCTATACGGAGCTTTTCAAATAATTCCGAGATGTTTTCGCATGGTCTTACGAGGAAATGCCGGGAATTGATCCAAGTATTGTTGTGCACGAGATTCCAACCTACCCAGGTGCGAAACCCGTGCGCCAACGCTTACATCCCATGCATCCTCGGAAAGCCGCCGCCATCAAGGCAGAAGTTGAAAAACTTCTGAACGCGGGTTTTATTTATCCTATCCCCCTTACAGAATGGGTGTCCAATATCGTCCCTGTTGATAAAAAGCAGGGTACCATTCGAGTCTGTGTCGATTATCGCGATATCAATCGCGCCTGTCCTAAGGATAATTATCCCACTCCGTTTATCGACCAAATCATCGACGATTGCGCCGGGAGTGAGATCTATTCCTTAATGGACGGTTTCTCAGGTTACAACCAGATCAATATTGCACCTGAGGATCAACATAAGACCACATTCATCTATCCGTGGGGCACTTTCGCGTACAAAAAACTCCCGTTCGGCTTAAAAAACGGTGGCGCCACGTTCCAGCGCGCGATGTCCTATGCTTTTCATGATATTTTCCATATCGTCCAGCCTTATCTGGACGACTTGCCAGCCCATTCGGGTAAGCGAGAGGACCATCCTGAGCATCTCCGCCAGATATTCCTTCGTTGCAGACGCTACAATATCAGGCTCAACCCTCATAAGTGCGTTTTCTGCGTTGATTCTGGCCGTCTTTTAGGCTTTATAGTCTCGAAAGACGGAATTCGCCTTGACCCTCTAAAGGTTGAGGCCATCGTAAATCTCCCATCACCCTCCTCCCTGTATCAGTTACAGAGTCTGCAAGGGAAAGCGAATTTTCTTAGACGCTTTATCCCGAATTATGCCGAGGTGGCCAAAGGATTCACTCGTTTGTTAAAGCAGAATGTTCCCTTTCATTGGGACGAAATCGCTCAAGAATCCTTTGAGAAGCTGAAGACATTGCTCGTCAATGCTCCGTTGCTTCGTCCTCCGGACTACCACCGCGACTTTACTTTGTATCTAGCCGTCGCATTAAGCACCATCGCCATGGTCTTGGTGCAGGATGACGAGAACGGTGACGAACATGTTGTTTATTACCTCTCTCGGAACCTTCTCGACCCGGAAACGCGTTATGCACATGTCGAGAAATTGGCCTTAGCAGCAGTACATGCCGTACAACGCTTTCGCCATTACATCCTTTTGCGTACGATAACAGTGGTTTCAGACTGCAACCCTATGACGTATATTCTTTCTAGACAATTACTAGGGGGCAAGTACTCCAAATGGATCGTGATCCTGCAGGAGTTTGACTTGGAGTTCACTACTGCCAAGTCAACTAAATCACTGGTCTTCGCGGATTTGATATGCTCTCTCCCTACAGACTCTGTTCCTTCACACTCAGAAGATCATATACCGGACGAAACGCTGTTTCTTATCGATACTCGCGATCCTTGGTATGGTGACATCATAGTGTATCTTCAGACCGCGACATTTCGGTCTGAGTTGGATAAAACTGCCCACCGTCGGATTCGGCACCAGTCCCAACCCTACCGTATCGTAGGATATACCTTATATCGTATTGGAGTAGATTCGGTGCTCCGACGATGCCTTACCTTGGAAGAGGCTGAGAAAGTCTTGAATGACTGCCACAGTGGCGCCTGTGGCGGACACATGTCCGGGTATGCTACTGCCCAGAAGATTTTGCGGGCAGGTTATTTCTGGCCTTCCATATTCAAGGATTGTATCACTACAGTCCGTAAATGCCATCCGTGCCAGATTTTTCAGCGCAAGATGCGCGCGCCGCCATTGCCTTTGCATCCCGTTATTACCGTCGGCCCTTTTGCGAAATGGGGCGTGGATTTTATGACGTGTAACCCTCACTCGGCCGGGGGGCATGCGTATATCATTGTTGCCGTCGACTACTTCACTAAGTGGGCCGAGGCGATGCCTACACTAGCTGCTGACGGGAAAACGACTGCTTCATTTATATTCAACCACGTTATTGCACGATTCGGGGTTCCTCAAGCCATCGTCACTGATCATGGTACTCATTTCCATGATTACATGATGACGGAGCTGACTTCAACGTTGGGCTTGCGTCACGACAGCTCAACACCATACTACCCTCAAGCGAATGGTCAGGTTGAAGCGGTGAACAAGGTTTTGGTCACCATGCTTCAACGAACAGTTGGGATTCATAAATCCAATTGGCATCTCCAACTGTTCTCAGCTCTCTGGGCATACCGAACATCTGCTAAGAGTGCAACCGGGTTCACACCTTTCCAATTGGTGTACGGCCTGGAAGCTACTCTGCCGGTTGAATGCGAAATTCCTTCGCTTAAATTAGTTGTGGAGCTATTACCGGATACCTCCCCTGAGGAAGAACGTCTTCTGTATCTCGAACGATTGGATGAAACCCGTCGACTGGCTGCTTTGATCATCGAAGCACAAAAGAAGAGGGTCAAAACTCATTTTGATCAAACTGTTTCTCCTCGTTCTTTCATCGAAGGAGACCTCGTTCTCTTGTACGATCAGGCACATGATAAGCTTGGAGCCGGTAAACTCCAGCCTATGTGGCACGGTCCCTATATAGTAAAGCGTGTTTTGAAAAATGGGGCCTACGAGCTTATAGATTACGAAGGAGTTCCATTGGCGCAGCCCAGAAATGGGCTGTACCTTAAGAAGTACTACGCCTGAAATGATTTTTGGTGTGGTGTGTGTACATAGGTGTGTGATTGTCATTTGTGTGCATGGTGTGGTGTGCTTTGTAAACATCTTTCCGCTGATCGGGTCTTCCTGGTTGTGCAGATGTCTATTCATCCATTTGTTGGTTTCGCGGATGGTGCCTCCCGCAGTACCAGGAATCTGTCTTCCGCAGCCTGGGTAATCTACGATCCTGCTGGTGAGTTGATTAACCTGCAAGGTGTGTGCTTAGGACGTACCACGAACAATATCGCGGAATATAGTGCCGTGTTGGAATTGTTAACCGAGGCAGTAAACCTTGGTATCTGTGAATTGCTCGTGTATCTAGATTCACAACTTGTAGTGTTACAGCTGAACGGAAATTATTCGGTAAGGAACCCGTCCATCTTACGTCTGTATTTGCGTATTCGATTACTGGAAAGGAATTTTGACTACATTACATATCATCATATACCCAGGCATTTGAATACATTAACAGATGCAGTAGTAAATTTGGTATTAGACAGACATTTGCGCAATTTATAAATCATCATCACATGTAAATAAAGACTCATCCAGAAATAGATATGTATATATATAAATATCGAAATGTTTACATAGAGTGTGTCACGTAAAACTCAAAAAATATACATAATCGTCTTAGTACATCCTGAGACACTGTGTCTCTCAAAAATAGGTGTGGCATAAATCCTAAGGACTAATCCACATGGTGCTCATGGTAGCACGTCACTGCACGCACTAGGCACCGGATTCGGTGGATCCGGTTCGGAACTCCCACCGTGTGGCGCTGGTATGCCATCGGTACGTTTGATAGCCGGGCATAGTCTGGGATCCCATGGGCAATCGCCTCAAGGTTCTGGATCAGTTCCTCTCCTCCGGTGCCTTCCCCCTGGATCTCAGGGGCGAGTTGTGTCCTCCGGGAGATTGGAGACATCCCGGCTGGTCTCTCAGGTCCTACATCTGCATGCATATATAATTGTGTTAAGACGAATGTGTATTAACAAAAAAAAAAAATATAAACATAAAATCAAAATATGAGGTCTTACCCAGCTCTTCATCCCAGTCATCTCCTTCTGGTAGTGGGAGATCTGGGTCCCCGGTAAAGTCAGTTCCCGAATAGGGCCAATCTTCCACGACGATCAGCTGGCGCCGTAGCCACCTAAAGAACTCTGGCCTCCAGGACATCTGTTGGCCACCTCCAGATCTGGGCATCAGTGCTGCCCAACGAGCCATTCGTGGCTCTCGTGGTATCGGACTCGCCACTGCGGCCCCTTGGCCCTGGAAGATTGGTATGCGTTCCAGAATGAACGATACCAAGATGGAACCATACCCGAACTGCTTCAGTTTCCCCTGTTTGCACTTTGTGAGCTGCCTTTTCATGTTGATGGTTACTGCTTCTGCCCAGTTGAACAGTAGGGGACCCATGCATTCTGAGGCTAACAGGAGTTGAGTCTTCGTGGCCTCGTGCGGAGCCTGCGACCTAGCAGCCCGCATAATGGTGTGGAGAACTACTCTCAGTGCTAGATCAGGGATGGTGGAGATGTATACCTTCTTGCTTCCTGATCCTGTTTGTGCCCCTCGGCACACCCGTGCCATTACCTGTTCCATATTTTCCTCGGATGGTCTGCTCCCAGTCAGTACAAGGATTGGACCCCTGCGGGACAATCCAGTAATGAAATAAATGTCAGTGACCTCCAATTCTAACACCTGGTCTCGTAGCCTGAACACTTGTTCATTTTCATCCCAGATGCTGATTAGATATTGGAGGAGCTCGGGCTGAGCTCGTAAACATGGCGTGAGGAAGAACTTTTTCAATCCACAGTCTCTTAGAGCGTTCATGCAAGCTTGGCTTCGCATGGCCTCTTCATCCTCATCTCCGTGCTCTCGTTCCTTCCATTCGATTGCCATTTTGAGTGGTTATCTGCATTCACATGGTCAAAAACCCCTGATTAGATCTTTGGTGAGCTTCAAATTTCAAGTAATTTGGTGTAAATACCGGAATTTTAGGCGAAAATTAGGTTCGGCCGCTGGCGCGGCTGTTTTGCTAACAGTCGCGCCAGGTGGCGCGAGCCCTTTAGTAAAAAGAGCCCAGTGGCGCGGGTCCGTGCCCGATACCCGCGCCAATGGGCCCGGCCCTAAAATTTTAAAAGTGGCCACACAAAGTCGATTTCTAGGGGAAAATCATTAAAAAATGTATGGAAATGAAGAGCAAAGGAGCGCCTCTTACCTGTGACAGACGAGAAGCTAAATGGTTGCCTGGATTGGTCGCAATCGTCGACGAAAGGTTCTGCTCCAAATGGACCACTGTTGTTTTCTACCAAGGTAAATAGTAAAAGTAATTTCATTTTTTACCAATTAGACATATTTATAACTTTTTCGACATTAAAATGAGTTTTAAAAGTTATTTTTATCAAATGTTTGCATATGTTATGTCGAAAATGGATTTTACGCTTGCTTGGTATGTGCAGCAACAGGTTTTGCGACTTAAAAGATGGACACGAGTTGTATTTTATACTTTTTCGGACTCGGTAAATACACGAAAAAGTCACTCCGGAGTCATCTTTCAGCTCTTTTCTGACTCTCTAAATATGAAAAGATCGTCGAGGCCCTTGTCGTTTCGATCTCGTTAAAATGGACACGAATCGACATTCACCCAGTATAAGTTTAACCCTTTTTCGGGCTGGGCTGGATCGATTACGAAAAAGGAATACCCTAGCCTATCGCGACTAGGAGGTTTTCCCGGATATTGTTTTTTACCTTTTCGGATCTGGGGAAATATTTACGAAAAGGGACTTGTGGAGTTTTCTTTTCCGTCGTCTTTTCAAACTCTCTAAACATGAAAAGACGCCGAGTTCTTCCTTTGTCAGACTCGTTAAACCCTGATGACATTGGATCTAGTCGAAATGACGTTATCCGAGTTTCTCCTTCCTAGGACTCGTTAAATGCACTAGGATGGATTCGCCCGAAGGGCGGACTTATATCACAAGCATATGCTATCCCCTTCAAGCTTGTTATCAAAAATAATTGGGGTACTCGCCAGAAATGGTGGGGGAAAAAATGGAACTATCGTCGTTGTCGTCGGCAGTATGTCGCTCTTGAACATGGCACTTGTCCGCATTCGTGTCGGGTTGGGGACATCTCATCTCGTTGCTTCACTTTGCTTCCATGGGTTTGGGTAATCTCTTTTGACCTCTCATCTGTTCACTGCCTCGTCGCCATGACCTTTGATCTGTTGATGTCAAATACTGCCAAGACCATTGTCGTGCCGTTTATATGTTCAAGAGAAGTTGGCCTCTGCGAATATCAACCTTCCTCTGTTTCTCATATGGTCCTGATTCACAACAAAACATTATGTTCCTCTGTCTCGTGTCGATGATGTGGGAATCATTATGGCCCACCTTCGATCAAGGTCACTTCCTCTCGACTTCAACTCATTATCCAGGAAGTTGGTCTAGAGACTCCTGATGGTACCTTGGAGCCTGCATGCCTCAATGGCAGGTTCGTCGCATTCGACGTGAGGTTTACATCATTGACCTCCGATCGAGTGATTCTGCGGGTGTTCGACGTCAACTCATTTATTCGCACACCGTAGATTGTACCTGTAGTACCTTGAGGGCCATTGTCATTATTGGTGGTTCCTCTCGCGTCTGTTAACAGCTTTCATCATTGGCTGGTAATCAGACGATGTTCTTGCATGTTCGACTTCAGCTCACATATTCACATGCTCGAACTTGTACTTTGTTTGGGTCGAGATGGAGCGCAAGACCCCGGATTGTGTCTGTTGTAATCCAGGCTGCGATTGTGGATTATTATCATTATGTACATGACTCACTGATTGGATGGCTGCGACCATACCTGAGTCTATTTGTTTGATCTTAGTTGGATGGCTGCGTCCATACCCTGGATCCGGATTATAGCATACTCTGTTTCGGATGGCTGCGTCCATACCACTTATACATCATGTACTTGAGATATCAGTTGTATCTTTCTGCGCAGGTTTTCCGACGGCGGGCCTTCAGTTGGACATGTTCTCGTAAAGCATTTAACCCCTCTCCCTCTCGGGCCTCATACTTTAGGGGGCATCTGTTACACAGTAATTTGTCACCGTCCTTACCATTCCCCATCCTGCACAATGGAGGACCCATTCTGTGACCTGTGGACATTGTCATGCCTTGAAATCATCATCAATGTATCCCTCTGAACATGAGCTTCATTTGCCCTTGAGACATCTCCTTGCAAAAGTCATGAAAAACAACCCTTTTGGCATTGGCGCGGGCAAGCAGTTCAGTCCTCGCGCCAATGGAGAAATTACTGCAAAGGGGTCGCGCCACTTGGCGCTCTGTCATAGAGCCGTAGTCCCGCCACCCAATTTGGGAGTTGTTTTTTAAATAAGGATGGCGGAAGTTGAGTTCTAACAAATTCACAAACCATCACCTATCTTGAGTTGGGAGGTTGGCTGCGGGAGTTCTATGGAGGGAAGTGGTTTTTCCACCTCCCATGGAACCTTCCTTGTTTATAGGGCCAATCCCATAATAATAGGGATCCCAACTCCTCCTTCCCCATCTATAAAAGCTTGCTCAAATCAATGGCAAGCTAGTCTTGAAGTGCCTAAGCTCTGAATCTCCATATTCCCAAGAGCCTTTGTGTTGTAAAGAATCCTCTTTTTCCCTTAAGGCTGATTCAAGTAAGGAGACCATTGTCACGAGACTCTGGAGAGGTTTTCCCTTTCCTTGGCAAGCTTTGCGAGACGTGGACCACTGGAAACCCGTCCGAAGGAGACCGCGACGTCAGAACTTGGTTGTAATCTTTCTTCGCTGGTTATTTAATAGATGATTATGATTATGGTTCCACTCCGTTTTCCATCATGTTAATGCGAGTAATGTCCTTTCTGACTGACGTTTAGTTACGTATGCTCGTTTCTATGCTTGTATCTGTTCGTTTCTTCCATGTGCAGGTGTTCATCCGCGGAGATCGTGGAGGGATTGTGATCTGCCAAGCTTGAGGAACGGGGACGCTTCTTCTTCAGATCCTAGCATTGGAATCCAGGTAGGCTCTTATCTCCAGCCTTTTCATTCGTAATTAGGAACCTGCGTCATGACATTGTTTGTTTGTTGCTAGACCCCTGCTGGGCTAGTAGGGATCGCCTCTGTCCGCAGAGGGGATTTACCTCCTCAACACATAGTCGAAAAGTTACTTCTGCAAGGGAATAAATGCAGAAATATCTGCAGAGTTACTCCACACAGCACGCAGAGCCTCAAAGTCAAATAGGGCTCCCACCGAGTTTAAAATTCATAATTGTAAACATTAATACAGTAGTCCACCTGTACACTTCTCCATTGAGCCCCTCAAAGGGCCGAGAAGTCATTTAGTCTGTATTAATGATCTTTGAGATCTTTTGTTAGTTCTCACCTCCTCATTCTTCTATAAATACCTCAGTAGAAGATGAGAAACTATTGGTTGACTGCGTTGCTGAGCATTGTTATGTAAATGAGCTTGAAAATTCTGATTGTAAATATTATTTACTGGCCCTTTAAGCTCTGTTTGTAATAGATAAGTTAGGCTGAATAGTGAAGATGATTGCTGAACTGAAACACTGGACTTGAAGACTGTAACTGGTTTGACATCAATAACAAGTTGTTTCTTGGGATCCTAGTCTATATTACTGGTGAAGTGCCCCTTTCTTTGTTATGGTTTTTTCCTTCTATGTATGCCATATTGTTCACTATTCTCTAATAAAGAACAACATTTACAGAGTTAGGATTTACTATTTATCAGTTCCCTTCTCTAACTGAAAATCTTTATCTTAATGTTTTCCTCTTATTTGTTTGTTTAAGAATGATTCAATACAGTTTAAGCAGTTAGGAATGTTGGAGTTCCCTCATCCTACTGTTTGCTTTAAACATTGTTCTTGAAAGTTATTTTCCTTATTTGCTTATTAAAATTAGACTAGAAAGTGATGGTTTGCCCTGTTTCTAGCTTCTATTCTCCAAAGGCAGATTCTGAAAGTTTCCCTTGGTGTTGGCTGAAAGCAGACTAGGTTTAAAAGTACTTTATCTGATCTTAAGTTGCACTTTGTTTTCTCTTATGTGTTTTCATACTTTCTGAAGGTAATTATGTGGATTACTGGATTGTTTTTCAATTAAGCTGCTTTAATACAAACTTTCCCAAGAATTCAATGGTTAGCCCTGCACTTGGTTGGTTTTAAACAGTTACTTAAAAGGATTTTTCTTGTTTGGACTGACTATAAATCCCTTGTGAAATTATTATCAATTTCCACCCCTCCAACAATTTATTGTTTCCATTCCATCATTTTAATCTCAATGATCTTGTGACATAGACGACTTGCCCCTTGGATCACTCTTGATGTTGTTGTTCAATTAAATCCCTGATATGACTCCATAGCCCAATGGACTAAAAACCAGCGTTATATCTATCTTTTAACCTGGATGTTCTATCCACTTGCAACTTCTCACCTTTGAAACTATTTGCACTTAGAACTTTCCCCTCAAAATAGTATTCATGCTCAACCATCCAAAAACAAACAAAACCCTTGGCCTTTATAACTAGCCTAATATCATTACCCCAAACTTCAAATACAAATCCATCTTTCCACTTATTGGAGAGATCCCTCTCCGGATTCAGGAGGGCTAGATCCTAGAATCCAAAATTTGGTTGAAACGATGTTGTTTCTGCAGTTTTAGTCTCACTAGTCTACTAAAATTACAGATCCTTGACATTTCTGGCGACTCCGCTGGGGACCGAACCCAGAATCATTTTCATTTTTAAGATAACTATAGGATATTAGAGATTTGTTTCAAAGAACCTTTGCTATATTAACCAGTTGAGCCACCAACAACTAACATTTCTGGCGACTCCGCTGGGGACAGAACCCATAATCATTTTCATTTTAAGATAACTATAGGATATCAGAGATTCGTTTCAAAGAACCTTTTCTATATTAACCAGCTGAGCCACCAGCAACTAACATTTCTGGCGACTCCGCTGGGGACGCATTTCCCTTAAAAACTTCATAAAACCTTGAGAGTAAAAAGCGGCCTTTTCAAGCACTACCAAGTCATGGTAACCATGGTAAAACTTGTTTGAATCAGTGACAAACTAGGCACGACCTAGGATTCTCTTAAGACTTTATCTAACCTTGAAAGATCAGTTGGCTTAGCCATAAGAATAAAATCTTTTTGTCTCATAACCGTAGCTAAGTTTTGAAACAAAGTTAGGATATTATTAAAAACCATACAACTGAAAATAACTTAGAAAAACCTAAAAATATTTCAGATTGGTTCTCAATAAACATGGTGGTGGACCATAAAACTTTTACCTACTTATGAGCTAAAAAATTCCACTTGGAAACTCCAAAATCCTTAACATACCTTAAGACTCCACTGGGAAGAACCCTTATCATTATAACATCTTTCAAACTCAGTTAGAGGAATGTAAGATTGAAATTAAAACAGGTTAGTTAACCTCTTAAATATTGTCATATTTGGTTGAACTTTTCTTGTTTATTTGGGTCTAGAAAACATAGCATAGTGGCTTCTAGAAAGATTCACACTAGAGCCCATCTTGACCCGGATCCACCTGAGATAGTTGATGACCTAGAAAGTATCCTTTGGAAGTCTCCTAGGATTAAATTATCAACTGTTTTCAGATCACCCTTGAGAGCTAATTCAGTTCCTGAAAATCTTATAGCTCTCATTAGGGGAATTTTGAGGTCTAAAATGGACCTCCTAAGGAAATTATAAAATAATAGTGGAAAAAATCTAATAAGATTTGATGACATCATCAAATTTTAGAGGGAAAAATGAAAAAACTACTTTTTCAATTCAAATTTTCAACTTATCTCCCAAAGTTTTTACTCAAATTTCGAGCAGGAGTACTCATTGGATGCGGAATTTAGTTCCCCATCCAAGGAGTACCCATGTTGCATACTTTCGATGGGTCCTACTACACGAAAAATGAGAAATACATAAAAAAACGTGATTACAATCACATTTTTTATGTATTTCTCATTTTTCGTGTAGAAGAGTTCATCGAAAGTATGCAACATGGGTACTCCTTGGATGAGGAATTAAATTCCACATCCAACGAGTACTCCCGCTCGAAATTTGAGTAAAAATTTTGGGAGATAAATTTAAAATACGAGTTGAAAAAGTAGTTTTATTATTTTATTATTTTTTAATATTTTTACTTTTTTACTCCAAAAATGGTGAATCATCCATTATGGATGACATCATCATCTTGAATCCTATTGGTTGTTATAAAGTTTATTTTTGTTGTACATTTTTCTTATGAGGACCATTTTAGACCTCAAAATTCCCCTAATGACAACAATCACAACCTGACTTAGTAAATCCATTTAGAACTAGGTCATTTGATGATATAACTCAGCTAGAATCTGAATTTTAAATTTCATCCCCTGAGGCATGTGAACATCCTGGTAATAGAGAAACAACACCTCCTGATTTACATTTCCTTCACAACTTAGGTGTCTCTCATCCTAGATCAGCTCAACAGTCTATTCCTGGTCCATCAACTTCTGCTCACCCTTCATCCACTGTTCAAACCACTACACCTTATCCCACTGTCCCTCTTGTAAATCCACCTCCACCTCCTGTCATGGCTGCATGGTATGCTCCCCTAGTCCTTCCTGTACCATTAGTCAATCTTCCACAGGACTACCAGTCCAAAATTCTATTATATGATGCTAGCAATGCTACAACTGCATCACAACATGTAGAAAAGATGAATGACTACTTTGACAGAAATGAAATTGATGATGATTTTGTCAAGCTTAGGTTATTTGCTTAGAGCTTAGGGGGCGAAGTAAGAAAATGGTTTAAAGGTTTAGCCCCCCACAGTATTAATGATCTCCAAGGCTTCCATCAAACGTTCTTAAATAAATGGGAAGTAAATAAGAATCCGCTCCAAGTCCTTTCTGATTACAAGAACCTCCATAGAAACACTGGGGAAAGTGTGCAAGCTTACTGCACTAGATTCAATAGCGTATACAATGCACTCTCCCCAGAACTAAAACCTACACAAGGCTCAACTTTAAACAAGTTCCCTGAAGGGTTTGACTCTGACATGACCTATCAGCTGAGAGAAAGAGATTTTGCAACTCTTGAAGATATGCAAAGAGGTGCTTTTTCTGTGGAAGTCAACTTAATGGAGAAAAGAGCAAGAATGAAAAATGAAAAGAGAGTGTCTTTTAGAGGGGAAAACACACCTTCTACTTCAAAATCAAAGATGGATAAAATGATGGAAGAAATGATGTAGGAGATGAGCATAATTAAGAGAGCACAAGAAAATCAAAACCAAACTCCTTCTCAAAATAGAAACCAGAACCAAAATCAGAATGTTAGAAGGAACCAACCTCCAAACAGGCCTAGGGAAGATGATCAGCAGATCACTCCTCCCTTTCATCAAAACTATGTAAGTGAGGTTGAGGAGACGGATGAGACAACAGAGGGGGATGATATCAACATGCTCGGGGTAGAGGATGATGATTTTGAGATTCATTATGATAAAAAACAAGGTCTATATACACCTTATGATGACAAAAGAGATAATGATGGAAATGATTATCAAGACATGGAAAATGTCATCATTGAGTCTCAAAGAGAATATGACCTTAGAAGCAAAACTAGTCAACAAACTCCCAACACCAAAACGTCTGACCAATCTTCACAAAACAGCACTATAACCAAGCCTAAAGTTGTCAAACAGAAGGACAAAATAGTAGCTGTAAATTCTGATAAAGGTAAAGGGAAAATCACTCAAAACAATGAAAAACAGAGTGCAGATCTTAGTGGTACTAACACTTCAGCTAGTACTCCTGTGAAAACAACTGTGTCAAGTGTAAATAAAACAAATCAGCAAACTGATATTGCTAATAAAGTGACAGCTAATAAGGCTGAAACCAACATTTTTAAAAGCCAAATTCCTTTTAGCCTAGAGCAGGAAATTTCCAAAATCAAAATCTCTGTTCCCTTAACTGAGTTAGCTGCCCAACATGTATATAGAACCCAAATTTTGAAGGCTTTAAATATAGAGGAAAGTGGGGATACAGTCAATCTTAATGATGACCAGCCATAGCTTATTTTTGGTCCAAAGATTGAAGGTAAATATCAAGAAGGACCTGTTCCTCCCTTTTATGTAAGTTTAAATGTTCATGACAAAATTTTACACAACACTATGCATGATTCCAGGGCTTCTCATAATTTAATGCCTAAAGCTGTGATGGAGAGCCTTGGTTTAGAAATTACCAGGCCATATAAAGACCTGTACTCCTTTGATTCCAGCAGAGTAAGGTGTTTAGGATTAATCAAATACCTCTGTGTTAACTTAGCCCAGATTCCAGCCAAATGCCTTGTTATGGATATTGTTGTGGCTAATGTCCCCCCCAAGTATGGAATGTTACTATCAAGGTCTTGGGGAGCTAAGTTGCAGGGGACTATGCAAATGGACATGACCTATGCGACTATCCCTATTTTCAATTAGAACAGAATACTTTACAGGGAGTCTCATATGCAATACACAGTTACAAGTCAAGAAATACCGCAGAAATCCCCTTTATACTCTGTAGATACCGGCCTTGATTCATTTATCCTTTTTAACGAAGAAACATTAGATGAAAAAATAACTTTAACAGAGTTAGAGGCCAATAGAGAGGAGGAGGTAAATACCACAAAACTGACAGAACAGTTTGATGCGTTGGAAGACGTTAGCAAACTAAACAAGAGTCTTGAATTACAAGTCATACGTCCTTCACCTTTGAACCCGAACACTAAAGAAAACGACCCTCAAATGAACGCAAATCCTGGTGAATCAAAACAAATGCGACCAAGTGTTGACATTCCACAACCGTTGAGCATGTTAGTTGAAGAGGACGGTAACCGAACAGTCGAAACCAGAAACGGTCCTTTATGGAGTATGTTTTTTGATGGATCCTGCACTAAAACTAACACAGGCGCAGGTGTTTGGATTACTAATACTGAAAACAATCACATAGAAAACATTTCCTGTAAACTAAAATTTCAGTGTTCCAATAACATAGCGGAATATGAATCCCTGCTTTTAGGCTTACGTTTGTTAAAAAAGATAGGAGCCAAAATAATTAAATTTCACGGGGATTTAGATTTAATCATTAGGCAAGTCAACGGGGAGTATAACGCTCATCATCCCAGACTTCGGGCCTACCGGAATGATGTCGTGGACCTTTTGGAAACTTTTGAAGAGTCCCAATTGATTTTTGTCCTGAGAAATAAAAACATCGCGGCCCACAGCTTAGCCTACGTAGCTAGAACATGCTTGACGCCATATAACACCAAAGACTGCACAACTCAGATAAAATTCAGACCAGCTGTGCCTGATAATGAGAAATATTGGCAGGTGTTTGACAATGACAAACAAATAGAAGACTTCATGCAATTCAAAAATGAATTCGAACTAAACAGTTTGGACTCAGACTATGAAACAAACTGCAAGGAAGAAAATTTTCTTGATGAAGAAGAACCGTCTCCCAAACTTGCTGATATAAATATGTTGTCAAGCAAAATTAAAAGCGACACAGAAATGAAGGCAGAATCCAGAACAGAGGAGTTAGAAACTTTGCATTGTAAAGATGAAAGTTTGCCTAAAGGTCTGGCTCCTTTAGAAGAGTTGTTTGATTTTAATGATGTGGAAAACAAACCAAAACTAGAAACTGTAGAGACTAAGGTAGAAGAGTGCAATATAGGCAATGAACTTAAACTTATGATGATTAAACTGTCTAAGACTTTACCAGCTCACATTAAACTTAAATATATTGAGCTATTTAAAGATTTTTCCAATGTTTTTGCCTGGAGTTATGAAGATCTTAAATCCTATGACACTGAAATAATACAACACAAAATTCCCCTCAAGGAGAACCAAAAACCATTCAAACAGAAGCTGCGCAGAATAAACCCTGTTCAGTTATCGTTGGTTCAGAAGGAGATCATGAAAATGAATGATGCTGGTATTATTGTCCCTATTAGATATTCTGAATGGGTATCTAATCTGGTGTCTGTTAGGAATAAAACTGGAGAAATCAGGCTTTGTATAGAATTTAGAGACTTAAACAAAGCTTCGTTAAAAGACAACTACCCTTTGCCCAAGATGGATCATATTTTACAAAGGGTGGTAGGTTCTAAAAGAATTTCTTTGCTGGATGGCTATTTAGGGTACAATAAGATCTTAGTTCACCTTGCTGATCAATTAAAGACAACCTTTACTACACCATGGGGCACTTTCATGTATGTGAAAATGCCTTTCGGTCTAATGAATGCTGGAGCAACTTTTCAAAGAGCCATGGACATAGCATTCTCGGAAGAGCTGGGCTACTTCATCATTATCTATCTAGATGATGTCACTGTGTTTTCAAAAATAGATGAAGAGCACTTAGAACATTTGAGAAAGGTTTTCGAGAAATGTAGAAGGTTTGGAATATCTTTAAACCCTAAGAAGACACTATTTGGTCTCCAAGAAGGTAAACTTCTTGGACACATTATCTCGGAAGAGGGTATAAAGATAGATCCAAAGAGGATTGAGGCCATATTGCAAATATCTCATCCTCGAAACATTAAAGAGTTGCAATCTTTCATCGGAAAGATTAAATTTTTAAGAAGGTTTATCCCCAACTTGGATGAGCTCCTTAGGAATATCACAAACATGTTGAAAAAGGAGAAAGAGGTAAAATGGACCTTGGAAGCAAGGAAGTCTTTTGAGCTGGTGAAACAAGCATTAACCAAAACACTGGTTCTAATAAATCCTGATTTTTCAAAATATTTTTATATCTTTTCATTTGCATCAGAGCATACCATAGCTGTCGTCCTTTTACAGAAAAATCCACAAGGACAAGAGCAACCTATTGCATTTTTTAGCAAGGCATTGAGGGATGCCCCTTTGAAGTATAACATTATGGAGAAGCAAGGTTTTTCTTTGGTTAAAGCTTTGAAAGACTTAAAAGTATACATCCTTCACTCACACATCATTGCCTTTGTCCCAAACTCAGGTTTTAAAGACATTCTAACACAAGACCCATACGGTAAGAGAGGTAAGTGGATTGTTGTTATTCTTGAGTATGATTTAGAGATAAAACCCACTAAACTCATCAAAGGCCAAAGTATGGCTAGATTAATGGCTGAATCCAACTTTGAAGTTCTTGATATTAAAATGATTAATGCTTTGGATGACCAAGAAGAATTCTCAACTCCTATAGTCGAAGATAATTTTATGAATTCTCCTTGGTACACTGATATTGTTTATGTTTTGCTTAAATTGAATACACCTCCTGGTTTGACAAAAATAAAGGCAAGATTCCTTAAATTGAAAGCTGTAAACTATTGCATTATAGATAGATGTCTTTATTGGGAAAATGCAAGTGGTCTATTGCTTAAATGTTTGCCTGAGTTTGATGCAGAGAAGGTTAAGCGCGAGTTCCATGAAGGAGAGTGTGGAGGTGATTTGTACTGGAAGACCACAACCAACAAAATTTTGAGGGCTGGTTTCTATTGGCCTACTCTCTTTACTGATTTCCACAAGAAGATCATTTCCTGTCATAAATGTCAACTTTTTGAAGGCAAAAGAAAACTCCTGCCCCTGCCTCTGCATCCAATCATTGTTGAAGCCCCATTTCAACAGTGGGTACTTGACTTCATAGGAGAAATCCACCCCCCATCTTCTTCCCAACATAGATGGATTCTCACTACCATAGACTATTTCACTAAGTGGATAGAAGCCATACCTTGTAGGCAGGCCAATGATTCAGTTATTATAAAATTCATGGAGACTAACATTCTCTCCAGATTCGGTTGTCCGACCAAAATCATCACGGATAATGTAGTAGCATTTAGATCAAAGAAGATGGTTGAGTTATGTCATAGATATCAGATAACTTTGGGGCATTCCACAGCCTATTACCCTTAAGGTAATGGACTTGCAGAGTCCTCAAACAAAAGTATAGTGAACATAATCAAGAAACTGTTGGAGGATAACAAAAAGTCTTGGCACACAAAGCTTGTTCATGCACTTTGGGCTGACAGATTGACTTTGAAGAAATCCATTGGCATGTCACCTTTCCAGCTTATGTATGGTATTGATGTAATTTTTCCAAACAGCTTTGGAGTACCAGTGACGAAGTTGATTCAAGAGTTGCAAACTGAAGATAATGACATGATCAGAAGGATAAATCAGACCATTCATCTTCAACAAACCAGAGAGGAAGTTTACAACAATGCATTGCAGAAACAAGATAGCATTAAAAAACTTTTTGACACGAGAACAAAGGCCAGCAATTTCAAGATTGGAGACCAAGTTTTAAAGTGGGACTCAAGGAGGGAATACAAGGGAAAGCACAGAAAATTTGACAACCTATCGCTTGGCCCTTACTCTATTCATTCAGCTGCTGGTAACAATGAATTTTTCTTGCAAGAGTTGAATGGAGCAGATTTGTTTGGAGGTCCTGTCAATGGTAGGATGCTTAAACATTACTTCTCTTAGTCCATGCTATTATGTTTTGAATCCTTATTTTTTATCTTTTTCCATTATAAATATCTCATCCACCATTTCATTCAAAGTTAGAAAAATCAAAAAGACAAAAACAGTGAAAGAAAGAAAAGAGGGCAGATTGATAAAACAATAAAGCTACAGCCCCATACCAAAAAGAAAGAAAGAAATCTGAAAGTGTGCAAGCTTAAATTCCACTCCTACAAAACACACTTCTAGTTAGTCAAACAACCTAATCTTGACTAATTAGCTTTTGAATTTACTGTTGATAGGATAGTGAATTCGATTCGCCAAACTGTTTAATCTTGGCTTATCAGTAGATAGATTAGGATAGAAATCAAAGGTTCAAACATGCTTAAAATATGAACCTAAGTTTCCAAGCAATAGATGACTCAAATATGTTTTATTTTCTGAGTCAAGAGGTGTAAATATGGTTCTAATCGGCTCAAAATCTGAACCAGAAAAAAAGAAAAACAGCTCAAGTAAGAGTCAAAACAGAGCTGTAAAAGAGGGAAGGAAGTGCTTCAATTTTCAGATCTTAAGCCTTCCATTTTGATTTAATTTTTCTGCAAAATAAATGTCTATGTGTAGCTTGTTTCACGCCATAGATCAACATCAAGTTAGACTGTTTAAACCTGACTTGAATGCTTTTAAATTTCTGTTGTAGAAGTTAGAGAATAAAATCTGTTGGACAGTTCAATCCCAACAGATGGTAGATTAGGTAGAGAAGCATCTGAACTCAACTTTTTAATCTGAGTTTAGGGAGAAATAAGGAGTAAAAATAGATTAGATTTCCTACTTTCAAAGGAATAAAATGTTGTAAATAGAGTTTTCCAATCCAAGTGCACTCTAAATGAAGAAAAAATGTTATATCAGTAGGATTGGGTAGGTAGAAAGCTTGTTGATGAAGATCCATTGTTTTCATAACTGCTAATATGTTTTCAGAGAAGATCATCCTAGCAAAGGAAGAGCAGCCCAATGGATCAGGCACATGTCTTCCTCCCATAAAGAATAATGGATGAGGCAACTGATCAGCCTCCCAGAGAATGCAAGTCTGAAGTTCTTGATGCCTTCAAAAAGGCACCATCCCCAAGTGGAGCCACTGTTAGCCACCTATAATATTTGTTATACCAAAAGGTGGCTAAGACTTTTTTGAGCCTCCAAGGAACAAATTTTATCACTAAAAAATTGTTGGCTCTTGAAGACTCCTTGAAGGCCTCATGCCTCTGTCCAAGATCCTTATTGTTGTTCCCATTTTTATACTCAGAAATTCTGCTGAAATCATGAAAAGAAGCTGCTGCAAAATCATCATTTTTTCCCTTTCCCTTCTTTTCAAAATTGACCTTCATTTTCTCCCTTTTTCCCATGAATTTCCTCTATTTTTCCATGTTTTCCTTTTTTCCCTTCATAAAAACCCCCTTTCCATAGTTAAAAAATCACTTGTTAACTATTTCGGAATCCCCATTTCCATTTAAAAAACCATGAAAAATTCATAAAAAATACAAGTCTTTACTATGGACTTAAGCCCCTTTGGGCTAAGTCCTAAACCACTTCCCCCACATGCCCTTTCCCCGGAACCAGGCGCTAGTCCCATTGGTGCTTATCGGCATCGGAGTAAATCAAATGAGCGCATATATTTCGTTACACCAAAAACTCCAATGCGATCGGCTCCCTTTTTAATATAACTCCAGGTCTCATGTTTCTTTTGAAAAACCAAGTGTTAAAGACCCCGAGTGCTAATCACATCGGAAAGAAACAAGTTCACAAGTCTTAAACCATGTTCTGAAAACTCCGATTGCGATTAGCCTTTGAATCTAAAACCCACGATTACATTGTTTTCCATATAACCATAAAGCCCGCCTCAGGCGCTTAAACCCCTATATATTTCACTCCCCATCGTTATTTTTTCTTTGTAAAAACCCAAGACCCACTTACCCAAAGTTTTAACTTAAAAACTTAAGTCACATGTTGAAATACTTTAATGGGTATATTAAAAAGACCGATCGCGCAATCGCAATCGAAGAAATTTCAATGGGTTGATCAAAAGACCCGCATCCAAAGTTCTGATGTGATTGGGTCTTATATGTTAAAGCTTTCCCCCTGCCTCTGTTTCATATGTCTTTCCCCGAGACAGAGAGTTAAACGTCCCAAGGTGCTTATCGCATCGCAAATGTTTTTTCGAGTCAATCGAAAGATCAGTCTCCGATTTCCGATTGCGATTGGCCCTTGTTTCAAATACGCCCTGGGCATATTATCCTCCATATAATTAAAGGCCCCGCAGTCGGGCACCTATTCATTTTTTACATTTTCCGCCCCCGAAGCCGAAAAAACCTTTGTTTTATTTCAAACCTTTGTTTTTTCATTTATTATAAAGGTTTGCTCCCGGTTCATCTCTGCCGTTGAATCGACAACCGATCAAATGGCCAACGCTCCATCACATTGGAATCTCCAATCGCATCGCAAAATTTTAATCGCATATGTTGGTTTTGCTTCCCCGATCGGCCATCTCCCCAATTTACTACCCACCGTCGATCTAATCTATAGATCGAGGGCCTGTGCTCCATTGCATTGTTTATTTCCATCGCATCCCCTCATTCTTGACCTTCGATTGCGTTTCCCCAGATTCATATTCCACCGTTGATATCGCTCTTAGATCAATGGCCATTGCTTAATCGCCTCCGCCCTCCCGATCGCGTAATCACATCGGGGATTTTCATCGCACCCCTTTTTCTCCTCCCGCCGATCGCGATCTCCCGATTAGATCAGGACCTTCCACGTGTCCAGATCCAACGGCTACGCTCCTTCCCCACCTTCTGAAGTAGTTATACCAAAAAATGCAGGATTTCTTAATTGTTTTTGTGTTTTGTAGGTGTTTTAATGGTTTTCCATTGTATAATGAAGGAAAGCTGAGGGCCGGGAAAGACATTTTCCGTGCCTTTGAGTTATCAAAAGGGAACCACCCACCGGGCTCTATTTTCACGTTTTATGGAATGCTCCATGGGCGCCAATACCATAAAATCCCTGTGTGGCCCTGCACATCGACAAGACAATGTTTTATTTAAAAGAACAGTTAAAGAGTATAAGTTTTAGTACAAAGCACAGCTGATGAAGATTAAAGACAAATCTAGGGAATTACGGCTAAGAATGATTATCAAAAGCCTAATTCCCTGGATTAAAAACACCATTAAAGAGAATCATAAGTGTTTTAAAGGCAGAAAACACCTCCACCGTTGTATTGGAGGCAAATTGATTCCTCAACTACCCTAAACACCACCTGTGCCTCAAAGCTTTCAACACAGAGGCCGAAGTTATTGATCAAATGAAGATATTCGCCTCCAGCGCAGCCGGAAGTTATTTCTACAAGGGAATAAATGCAGAAATATCTGCAGAGTTACTCCACATAGCACGCAGAGCCTCAAAGTCAAATAGGGCTCCCACCGAGTTTAAAATTCATAATTGTAAACATTAATACAGTAGTCCACCTGTACACTTCTCCATCGAGCCCCTCAAAGGGCCGAGAAATCATTTAGTCTGTATTAATGATATTTGAGATCTTTTGTTAGTTCTCACCTCCTCATTCTTTTATAAATACCTCAGTAGAAGATGAGAAACTATTGGTTGACTGCGTTGCTGAGCATTGTTATGTAAATGAGCCTGAAACTTCTGATTGTAAATATTATTCACTGGCCCTTGAAGCTCTGTTTGTAATAGATAAGTTAGGTTGAATAGTGAAGATGATTGCTGAATTGAAACGCTGGACTTGAAGACTGTAACTGGTTTGACATCAATAACAAGATGTTTCTTGGGATCCTGGTCTATATTACTGGTGAAGTGCCCCTTTCTTTGTTATTGGTTTTGCCTTCTATGTATGCCATATTTTTCACTATTCTCTGATAAATAACAACAATACAGAGTTAGGATTTACTATTTATCAGTTCCCTTCTCTAACTGAAAATCTTTATCTTAATGTTTTCCTCTTATTTGTTTGTTTAAGAATGATTCAATACACTTTAAGAAGTTAGGAATGTTGGAGTTCCCTCATCCTACTGTTTGCTTTAAACATTGTTCTTGAAAGTTGTTTTCCTTATTTTCTTATTAAATTTAGACTAGAAAGTGATGGTTTTCCCTATTTCTAGCTTCTATTCTCCAAAGGCAGATTCTGAAAGTTTCCCTTGGTGTTGGCTGAAAGCAGACTAGGTTTAAAATTACTTTATCTGATCTTAAGTTGCACTTTGTTTTATCTTATGTGTTTTCATACTTTCTGAAGGTAATTATGTGGATTACTGGATTGTTTGTCAATTAAGCTGCTTTAATACAAAATTTCCCAAGAAGTCAATGGTTAGCCCTGCACTTGGTTGGTTTTAAACAGTTACTTAAAAGGCTTTTTCTTGTTTGGACTGACTATAAATCCCTTGTGAAATTATTATCAGTTTCCACCCCTCCAACACTTTATTGTTTCCATTCCATCATTTTAATCTCAATGATCTTGTGACATAGACGAATTTCCCCTTGGATCACTCTTGATGTTGTTGTTCAATTAAATCCCTGATATGACTCCATAGCCCAATGGACTAAAAACCAGCGTTATATCTATCTTTTAACCTGGCTGTTCTATCCACTTGCAACTTCTCACCTTTGAAACTCTTTGCACTTATAATTTTCCCCTCAAAACAATATTCATGCTAAACCATCCAAAAACAAACAAAACCCTTGGCCTTCATAACTAGCCTAATATCATTACCCTAAACTTCAAAGACAAATCCATCTTTTCACTTATTGGAGAGATCCCTCTCCGGATTCAGGAGGGCTAGATCCTAGAATCCCAAAGTTGGTTGAAACGATGTTGTTTCTGCAGTTTTAGTCTCACTAGTCTGCTAAAATTACAGATCCCTAACACATCGCCCTCCAGACCTGTCTTCTGGAATGAATGAGCTAGTGTCGATAGAAAGAGGTCCGCCATAGATGAGGCAATAATGGTTCCTCAACTAAGGCACGAGAGGAAATATTAGAGTGATTGACAGACTGACACCAGTGATGATAAAATGGGGGGTACTGAGTAGCGGACGGATGACTTCCCTTGTTAGAGCAAAAAGGGCATGGATGACCTGGCAGAGACTGACTCAATATCATTAGGGATAGGGGACAGTGGGACTGAAGGCCATAATGTGCGACACCAGGGAGGAACCAAGAAATGAAGGACGGAGGACTATAGTGGGATACAAAGGAACTCGAGATAGACTCCATGAATGCAATGATGACTCAACTTGGATGATCTAAACAAGGGAGACTCGATGGTGTTTCCACACAGAAAAAGTTCCAATGGGTACCATAAAAACATGAGTACATGATGGTTACTCGCGACGAAAATCGGCACGAGCATGGACAAGTATGAAGGCAAAGGGCCGCCTCCAAGTACAAGTGTTGCAGGTGAAGAAATTTGATTTTGAGGAGTGGTGAAGTGACCCTTCTTGGAAAAAATGTGTCGCAGTAAAGTATCAAATTACGAAAAATTAATAGATACCCATTTGAGGGCTTGGTGAGAGCTTTCCAACGGTACAGATGGTTTGGAAATTTGAGCTACGGTTTGGCTGCAGTAGGTGAAAGAAAAATCATGGGTTTCTCTTTTAACAGAGAATTTCCCCTCCAAATTCACTCATTTTCATGTGGAACTGTGGTGAATGTAGAGAGGAGAAGAGGCCCTAAATCTTGCGGTGATCGTAGCGGACAAAAAGACTGTTGGAATCGAGATCCGCCATTTGAAGGTAAGAGGCCTAACCCTACTCTTTCATTTCAAGGGATTGAAAGTTCAGTTTAGGTCCCCAGAGCTCAGGAATAGACCCCTTCTCCTCTTCACGGTTGGGTTGCACTTTTTGGGGAAAAAACTACGACCTGGGTAGTAGGTTTTGCGCAAAAAACTGCGACCTTTCCCATGATTGGGCCTGAAATGTGGGACCTGACAAGGATGGGTTTTTCTATGCTATTTTTTGGCTGAGAACTGGGTTTTTGTGTTTGCATACAATGTTTCCTATTTGTACACTGACAAGTATGATGGTTTTGTGAAGATATGGCAGAATTATGGATCAACTAGAGAGAGAAAGACTTGGGCACATTATAGTCGGAGATCCAGGAGGATCAGGCTGTCCGCAGTGCATTGGCCAGGTTTGGGGTTTTGAAGTTTGTGGAGAACCCTCTGATGATATTTGGAGAGCCCTTATTAGGCCGAATTGTCAGCTATTGGGATTCGGACCATGAGGTCTTTATAGTGTAGGGGCACCAGATTGAGTTGAAGGTCTAGGATATATATTTCCTTACTGGTCTTCCACCACTTGGGATGGTTGGGAATACATAGCCAGTGTTACCGCGAGGGTGGAACATCATGGAGTTTTTAGAGCGCCATTTTCGACCAGGTCTCCAAGTCAAGGGGACTTGGATACCCATCGGGGATCTAGAGAGGTTAAAGATCCGTGCTGTGGCCACAGCGGTGCTGCGCATCCTAGGCAACCAGGAACTCCACCACATCATCGGAGGGTAAATGATGCTTGTGGAGAGTGTGTTGGGTGGGACCTTCTATGGGTGGGCCCAGATGATGATGGTGGTGAAGTGACCCATTTTGAACAAAATGTGTCCCAGTGAAGTATCAAATCATGAAAAACTAACATATACCCATTTGAGGGCTCGGTGAGAGCTTTCCAATGGTACAGACAGTTTGGAAAACTGAGCTACGGTTTGGCCACAACAAGCGAAAGAAAAATCAGGGGTTTCTCTTTTAATAAGTCATTTTCCCTCCAAATTCACTCATTTGCATGTGGAGTTGTGGTGAATGTAGAGAGGAGAGAAGGCCCTAAATCTTGCGGTGATCATAGCAGACAAACCGACCGTTGGAATCGAGATTCGTCAGTTGCAGGTAAGAGGCCTAACCCTACTCTTTCATTTCAGTGGATTGAAAGTTCATTTTAGGTCCCCAGAGCTCAAAAATAGACCCCTTCTCCTCTTCACGGCAGTGTCACACTTTTTGGGGAAAAAATTGGGACCTGGGTAGCAGGTTTTGGGAAAAAAACTGTGACCTATCCAAGGATTGGGCCTGAAAAGTGTGACCTGATAGGGAGGGGTTTTTCTATGCTATTTTTTGGCTGAGAACTGGGTTTTTGTGTTTCGATACATTATTTCCTATCTATACACTGACAATTATTATGGTTTTGTGTAGATATGGCAGAATTACGGATCAACTAGAGAGACAGAGACCTGGGCACATTACGGTCGGAGATCCGGGAGGATCAGGCTGTCTGTAGTGCATTGGATAGGTTTGGGGTTCTGAATTTTGTGGAGAACCCTCTGATGAGATTTGGAGAACTCTTATTGGCCTGAATTGTTAGCTATTGGGATTCGAACCATGAGGTATTTATAGTGCAGGGGCACCAGATTGAGTTGACGGTCCAGGATATATATTTCCTTACTGGTCTTCCACCACTTGGGATGGTTGGGAATACACAACCAGTGTTACTGCGAGGGTGGAACATCATGGAGTTTATAAAGTGCCATTGTCAACTAGGTCTACAAGTCAAGGGGACTCGAATACCCATCGAGGATCTAGAGATGTTAGGAAGCCAGGCACTCCACCACATCAGTGGAGGGCAGATGATGCTTTTGGAGAGTGTGTTGGGTGGGACCTTCTATGGGTGGGCCCAGATGATGTTGTCATCGTTGAAACGACAGTTGTCGCTATGCAGGCGGCAAGTGAACCATGAATGTGCATATGTTATAGTGTTGTGCTCACTCTTCTTTGAGAATATCCTGACACTTAGACCTCATATACAGCTCCAGGATGGGGGCCCGAGAGAGCCCAGGATGCGCCGGTGGGGGCGACTACTATGCAGAGGAGGAGGTGGGGCAGTCGGACGGGTGTTCTGACCCGAGTTCTTTGCACGTTGGGATCAGATGTCATTGTACATAGATGACTATCCCTATAGTGGGATGAGTTATTTTTGGGACTTGATTTTCCACTGCCTCCTAGTCAAGTATAGGGGCTTGATGGTAAGTGAAAAATTGGTAATTTTTTGATGTGCAGTGTAAAGTTTCAAAATATGGTATATGGTACTGATTCATCCACTTTTAGTATGTAGATACAGCACCAGTAAAACCGACCGGGTATATGGGACGACCTGCAGTATCAAGAGATGTAGGACCTGGTGGATCGAGGGTGCAACAAAATGAGGATGCAACAGCCCTCACGGAGGACATTCGTCGTAGATGTGAGAGGCTTCTAATTGGTGTATCAGAGCGCGGCTGACAAGACTTAAAGGACCAGTACATAGAGCCATGTATTGGTCTACCTCCAAGTGGCTAGGGGTTATGCAGCGTATGGTGATGGCCGGATAGGGGATGTGTGATCTACGAGCTGCGGGAGAAGAGCCATTGGCTTGGGATCCTCCGGATAATGATTAGTGTGTAGGGGTAGGTGGTGCCCCCAGTTTTGAGCTTTTGTAACATGATATGGGCATGTCATATGTATCAGAGTTTATGGACTCTAAAAATTTTTATACAACACATATTATGGATATGCATCATTTTGATAGTTTTATGGTATTGTCTTCTGTTAAATGCGTATGCTAAATTCCAATCTAAAATATGGTTTGCAATGTTATCTAAATAGTGATTTTGTGCTCTAGGTACACGACTGAATGTGATGATTTCAAACTCACAAATCAAAAGCTTCACACGTAAATATATTCTAAAAAGGATAGGATTATGCACACGATAGACACCATTCAATTGCGTGACAAGAAGCAGGGAATATAAATGAACATGAAGGTGGAGGATGCGATGTGAAAGGGAATCAACTAATAAACCTCACACTGCATCATATTCAGCCTAATTATTGGTAGCAGTACCAATGCATACACCGTTCGAGAGAACAAGGGAGTGCAAGGGGGTAAAGATGGCCTAACCTACCAAGGCTAGATTCTTGGAGTAGCAACTTGCACCATCAGCAAAACTAATATAAGGTGTTGACGGGAGGTCCATATGAAAGGTGCCACAAGATAATAAATGGGAGGATGATGAACAATGCTGGCAACCTAAGCGCAAAGTAGAAATCGAACGCACTCCGAAAGAGGGAGTGATCCGGGTAGGATGTCTATTACTCACACACCGACGGTGAGGTGGAGTATGGGAGCTACCAGAGGTGTAGCTTGTGCTTAGGCCACTAGAGTCACCATAGGCATGGATGGTGCCACCCCGTTTAGGGGTAGGAAAGATGAAGTCAGAGGTGGACATGGCTTTCATGATGTCATCATCACAATAGAAGATGGAGTGACTAGAGGAAGGGAGACCACATGACGTGGCGAAGCTACCTGACTCATCATCACGAGAAGAAAGGTTCACATGCGCATCGTCACTGGGGATGACGTAAGAACAAGAAGATAAGGGATCTACTGATGTTGAGCCCAGGGTGATCGGTGAAGGGAGGTCAAGTGAAACAATAGGTGAAGATTCAGAGGGAGCTTCCCCAAGGGTCTCATGGATGATGATAGGTAGAGGATGGTGGCCGCAGGCTCTGTCATCTCGACATCAGGAGGGGTAATGCCAATGGGAGCAGGTAAATCCTCAGTCTGGCCTATAGCATACTGCGAAAGTATGGGAGAGGCAGATTCGTTCTGTTCAATCTCGTACTCCCGAACTACCTCTAAAGAGGCACGATTATGCGTAAGGTGGGGAAAATGGTGGGAATAATGGCCACGGAGATCACAAAAAGCACATGGTTGGTTGGTGTGAATTTTTTTAGGATTATTGGCTGCAGTCGACGAAGAAAAAAAGGCTTCAGGGATTGTAGACTCAAGGAACGCAACTTTAACCATAGGCTTGATACGGGGCAGTTCAAGACAATTATGGGTGGCATGGACGATGACATCACACAAAGCACAGGGCTTTGCAGGCGAGGGAGGTGCAAGGTCTGTCGGGGAAGTCTTGTCCTTGGAGGCCCTATTGCGAGCTTTGCCCTTCTTACCCGAAGCAGTCGCAACAGGAGGTGGTTCTCGTTGAGGTGGTTGAGGCACTGTTGCAACGGGAGAAGTCATGGGGACTATTTGAACTGGGGTCAAAGCAAGATAAGGTTTGGGTTGAACAGGCAGGGTAGCGGCTAGAGGACAAGGTACCAAACGGGAATCGCAAGGGTCAGGTTAGGAAGAGAGAGGGTGGCCATGATAGGTGCTGTGTACATTCCTGGGGTAGGAGTTAGGAATAGTATCTAACCAGAGGGGTAATGGCCAGGCGGGACAGTTCCTAAATGGTTAAGGCCTGGAGGAACCGTTCCAGGAGGGTAAAGAGGCTCATGGATACCAGCTGAAGGGCTAGGAGGAGGAGGTCCAGAAGGCTGAATCAAAGGGCTAGGAGTAGGCTGCAGAGGGCGAGGAGGCTACTGACTAGCCGAGGCAGGCTGCTTGAGGCAGCCCAAGACGATTGTATCATGCAAACATTCGATGAGGTAGGATTAGAGATAGGAGGAGGAAGACCAGGGAATGTACCAAGCAATGAGGAATCTTTGTAGACTCTGAGTGAGACATTGGTAAAAGGATCGACGGTTTGCTTATTGGCCACCAAAGAGATGGTGGACTTAGGGGAGGTCTGAGACTTCAGTTCGTAATATGTCAACTGGTCAATGGTGACTATATTTTTGTTATGAGGGAAGGACATCTTGCAGTGAACCACATATGGGATAGAAGAAATCGCATAGGTGTAGCTACGACCCAATAGAATGGTGTAATCTAAGGGGGCATCTATGACTTCTACGTTAATGCAAACAATCTTGCCCGCAAGAGTAATAGGACAATTGCAGAATAAGACAATAGGCTAGGAGGCATGGCCATCCCACGCTCGGAGAGTGATCATGGAAGGAGCCAACTCAGGTGATCCGAGTTGCTTCCAAACCGAGGTGGACGTCACACAAGTGGATGCCCCCTCATCAATGATGCATCGGGAAACGTTGGCGTTCTAGATCTTGACTAGGATTTGGAAAGCGAAGGAAGCAGGGAGAGGAGGATGTTCTGACTAGTCAACATCAAAGACAATCAATCGATCATTGGAAGGATCTACAGTGCCCATGGTAGATATTAAAGCTTTTATTTGTGAAGGGCACGACTGGAGGAGTTCCAACGTTGAACTGGCATAGGATATTGTGCCAAATCATCTACTATGCTATACGAATGGGCAGCTTTTCCAGAAGAAAAATTTCATCATAGTGGTCACTTAGGGATCTTGGTATGAACCTCTACCTTAGGCTGAGAGATCTGCAGGGGACCATTAGGTGTCGAAAGAGGCTTTGTAGAGATCGAAGGAGGTGGCTCGGGGACAGACGTAGCGGGAGGCTTTTTGTACTGACGGGAGCGAGTCTGAAAATTGATGTCTACAGTTAGAGGTTGATCAGAGTTCATCATGAGAATCTGGTAATAGGAGGTACCAGATGGAAGAGGTTGAATGGCCACTTGACCTTCAAGTGGTTGTGTAGCCACAAATCCTTGCTGAGGGAAAGGATTAGTAAGCATAACTGGCTGACTAGTCACAGCACTAGGAGGGATGGAAGGGGCAGCTTGTTGTCCTCGCAATATTGTTTGATACTCCCACATCTGTCGCATCTATGGAAAAAGAGGACAATCATGTGTGTAATGATCGAAAACACCACAACAAGAACAAGGCTTGTTCGTGCGAACGGGCCTGTCCTGCTTGGGCTGAGTGACCTGTTGATGGTTCGTAGTGTTAGGAGAATTACTTTGATTAGGTCCAGGATTACATGAGGCAGATTGATTTTGAGTGCCTTTCCTCTTCTTTTTGGAAGGAGGAGGATTAGTTGTGCCCTGCTGTGCATACACTTGCTCTTGAGGGGGGATGGCTGCTGTTGCAGGGGTTGAGAAGGCAAGGGAAGCGGAGGTGCTAATGCTGGAGGAGCTGGAGCACTAGGCTGTGGATACAGATAATAAGGAGGTTGGGTAACAGTGTGGCAAGCAGGAGGTTGGGAAGAAAGAGGAGGCATGCCATATCCTGGATACGTGCTACCATGAGGGGGAAAAGTGCAGGAGGTGCTACCCCCCCTGAGGAAAGCCATAGCCCATGGGAGGTTGAGCATATGGATTAGAGAGAGCTCCAACGATACCGTCGGTGATGTGAGATACCCCCGGTGCATTGGCACCACTGGGTCTGGGAAGATCAGGTAGAGCAGTATAAACATAACCCGACTAAGCGTAGATCAGGTAATATTGTAACACAATTTGGAGAGTGGCTTCTACGATTTGAGGAAAGTGCGATGCGACATCTTTTATGATAGGTGGCAAGAGATATCTAAGGAACCAGTCCATGTAGACATAGTCTTTGAAGGTAGGGGTTCAGGATAGGCTCTTTCTTCTCTTCCATTCCTGGACATGGTCGGATAGGCGGGTCGTAGACAATTGACGAAAAGAAGTCAAGAGTTCGGAACCAGTGTCATAATGAAGGGGAAGGTGGAAGTAAGATAGAAAAGCTCGGGCAAGAATCGCAAAGGTGGTATGAGAGGAAGGGGCCTGATCAACATACCACTTAGAAGCTTCACCAGTAAGCATATGTTGGAACAACCGAAGACGGATAGAATCATCAGTAATAGAGTTAGACGAACACCACATGTGGAAAGATCGAACATGATTTGTAGGATATTCTCCAACAAGGCCTTCAAACTTGGGGATGTCAAAAGGGAGCTTAGTCGGCATAGCAGGCCAACTAGTGTCATGGTGTATAGTGTCATTTATCAATTGGTCAAAATTGGGAGGGCTGATACCTACCATGAAGGGGAGCAAGGGCGCAGCCGGGGTAGTGTTTGTTGCGGTCCCACTAGTGGTATTCCCAACATGAGTTCCGGGGTTACCACCAGCATTAGGTCCTACAACAGATATGGTGAAGGTGACAGGGGGAGAACCAAAGGTGGAACGAGAAGGAGAATCCAATGAACCAGAAGAAGAATCAGAGTGTGGACTCGGTGGAGGGCTAACTCGAATCCTGCGCAGAGGAGTAAGTATTCCTATTGGAAACTGAGGGTGAAGGCCAAGGAGTCTCCGAGATAAATGCCTTGGTGGTGCAATGATGACGACACAAACACAACACAAAGGAAAAAGAGATGGACAAGGGTAGGGAGGTGTAGGATCAATTGATTACAATGTCGAAACAAGAGCAGAGAGGTACAGAATCAATTGATTTCAATGTTTTAGAGTCTTTTCTTGGTGGTGTTAACCAAGCCCTTTTTCGGTTAGGGTGTGTGTTCAAAGTGTGTAAATTTTAATTTTTAAACCCATAGGTTTGGAGAGAAAAAGAAAAAGTGTGTTGTGTAATTGAAATAACATTAAATAAATAGATAATGACGCAATAATCTAAACCCAATAAGGCGGGCCTCTCAACAAGTAGTCTATAGGTGGGAAAAAACTAGTCAAAACACACCAAAAGAGCCAATAGATCTAAGGTCGGGAGGCACAGGGATCTAAAGGTCAAAATTTGCTGGAAGATGGTGCAGAAAACAAAAACAAATAATAGGAAACATTGTTGTAAATGAGGTGGCGAAAGGCCATCTCTTGGAGGGAAATGGAGTGAACCCTAGAGGAAAACCCAAACAAAGCTAAATGAGGTGATTTGGATGGATAAAAAGCCAATCTGAAGCAGATCACTGATATCAACTGCTGCATCACTGGACCATCAAGTATACGGATCTCGATCATGCTAAAAGGAGTTGGAGCTTAGAAACAATCAATTCAAAGGGAAATAAGGAGTCCCTTTGCCTAATCTGAGGCACCGAACAAGAGTGGAATATGGAACCAAGGTACACTGCCCTCTAGACCTGTCTTCTGGAATAAATGAGCTGGTGTCGACAAAAGGAGTTCTACCATAGATGAGGTAATAGGGGTTCCTAAACTAAGTCACGAGAGGAAATAATAGAGAGACTGACAGACTGACACCAGTGATGATGACAAAATGGGGGGTACTGAGTAGCAGACGAACGACTTCCCTTGTTAGAGCATAAAGGGCATGGATGACCTGGCATCGACTGACACAATATCATTAGGGATAGAGGACAGTGGGACTAAAGGCCATAATATGCAACATGAGAGAGGAACCAAGCAATGAAGGATGGAGGACTATAGCAGGATACAAAGGAACTCGAGATAGACTCCATGAATGCAATTATGACTCAACTCGAATGCACTAAACAAGGGTAACTCGATAGTGCTGCCACACAGAAAAAGGTCCAATGGGGACCATTAAAACATGAGTACATGATGGTTACTCACGACGAAAATTGCCACAAGCATGGACAAGTATGAAGGCAAAGGGATGCTCTCAAGTACAAGTGTTACAGGTGAAGAAATTCGATTTTGAGGAGTGGTGAAGTGACCCTTCTTGGAAAAAATGTGTCCCCTTGAAGTATCAAATCATGAAAACTAATAATACCCATTTGCGGGCTCAGTGAGAGATTTCCAACAGTACAGATGGTTTGGAAAACTGAGCTACAATTTGGCTATAGTAGGAGAAAGAAAAATCATGTGTTTCTCTTTTAATAAGGAATTTTCCCTCCAAATTCACTCATTTTCATGTGGAACTATGGTGAATGTAGAGAGGAAAGAAGGCCCTAAATCTTACGGTGATCGTAGCGGACAAACCAATCATTGGAATCGAGATCCGTCGGTTGCAGGTAAGAGGCCTAACCCTACTCTTTCATTTCAGTGGATTGAAAGTTCAGTTTAGGTTCCCAAAGCTTAGGAAATGACCCCTGTTCCTCTTCACGGCCGGGTCGCACTTTTTGGGGCAAAAAATTTGACTTGGGTAGGAGGTTTTGGGCAGAAAACTGTGACCTGTCCCAGGATTGGAACTGAAAAGTGCAACCTAACAGAGAGGGGTTTTTCTATGCTATTTTTTTGGCTGAGAACTGGGTTTTTTTTTTTTGATACAATATTTCCTATCTGTACACTGACAAGTATGATGTTTTTTTGCAGATATGGCATAATTATGGATCAACTAGAGAGACAGAGACCTGGGCACATTACGGTCGGAGATCTGGGAGGATCAGGCTGTCCGCAGTGCATTGGCTAGGTTTGGGGTTCTGAAGTTTGTGGAGAACCCTATGATGAGAGCGAGAGAGCCATTATTGGCCCAGATTGTCAGCTATTGGGATCCGGACCATGAGGTCTTCATAGTGTAGGGGCACCAGATCGAGTTGACGGTCTAGGATATCTATTTCCTGACTGGTCTTCCACCACTTGGGATGGTTGGGAATACGCAGATAGTGTTACCATGAGGGCAGAACATCATGGAGTTTGTAGAGCACCATTGTCAACCAGGTCTCCAAGTCAAGGGGACTCAGATACCCATCAGGGATCTAGAGAGGTTAGAGACCCATGCTATGGCCGGAGCAGTGTTGTGGATCCTGGGCAACCGGGCACTCCACCACATCACCGAAGGGCAGATCATGTTTGTAGAGAGTGTGTTGGGTGGCACCTACTATGGGTGGGACCAGATGATGTTGTCGTCATTGAAATGACAGTTGTCACTATGCAGGCGCCAAGTGAACCATGACTGTGCATATGGTATAGTTTTGTGCTCACTCTTCTTTGAGAGGATCCCGACACTTCGATGTCGTATATAGCTCCAGGATGGGGGCCCGAGAGAGCCCAGGATGCGTCGGTGGGGGCGATTACTGTGCAGAGGAGGAGGTGGGGCAGTTGGATGGGTGTTCTGACCCGAGTTATTTGTGCATTGGGATCAGATGTCATTGTACATAGACGACTATACCTATAGTGGGATGAGTTATTTTGGGGACTCAGATTTGTGACTGCCTCCTGGTCGAGTATGGGGGCCTAATGGTAAGTGAAAAATTGATAATATTTTTATGTGCAGTGTAAAGTTTCAAAATATTGTATATGGTACTAATTCTTCCACTTTTGGTATGCAAATACAGTACCGGTAAAACCGGCCGGTTATATGGGACGGCCTACAGTATCAGGAGCTACAGGACCTAGTGGATCGAGGGTGCAAAAAAATCAGGATGCAGCAACCCTCCTAGAGGACATCCATCATAGATGTGAGAGGCTTCTGACCGGTGTTTCAGAGTGTGGCTGGCAAGACTTAGAGGACTAGTACATAGAGCCATGTATTGGTCTACCGTCGGAGTGGCGAGGGGTCATGCGGTGTATGGCGATGGTCGAACAGGGGATACGTGATCTACGAGCTGCGGGAGCAGAGCCATTGTCTTGGGATCCTTCAGATAGTGATTAGTGTGTAGGGGCAGGTGGTGCCCTGAGTTTTGATTTTTTGTAACATGCTGTGGGCCTGTCATATGTATCAGAGTTGATGGATTCTAAAACATTTTATATGACACATATTATGGATATGCATCGTTTTGATAGTTTTATGTTATTGTCTTGTGTTAAATGCATGTGGTAAATGCAAATCTAGAATATGGTTTGAAATGCTATCTACATAGTGATTTTGTGCTCTAGGTACATGACTGAATGTGATGATTTCAAACTCATGCATCAAAATCTTCACTCGTAAATATCTTCTAAAAAGGTTATGATTATGCACATGATAGACACCATTCAATTGCATGAAAAGAAGCAAGGAATCTAAATGAACTTGAAGGTGGAGGATGGGATGTGAAAGGGCATTGGATAATAAACCTCGCACTACATCATATTCAACCTGATTATTGGTAGCAGTACCAATGCATACACCGTTCGAGAGAACAAGGGAGTGCAAGGGGGTAAAGATGGCCCAACCTGCCGAGGCTAGATTCTTGGAGTAGCGACTTGCACCATCAGAAAAAAAGATATAAGGTGTGGATGGGAGGTCCATCTAAAAGGTGCCACAAGACAATAAATGGGAGGATGATGAACAATGCTGGCAACCTGAGCGGACAGTAGAAATTGAACACACTCCTCAGGAGGGATTGATCTGGGTAGGATGTCTACTACTCACATGCCGACGATGAGGTGGAGTGTGGGAGCTACTGGAGGTGTAGCTTGTGCTCAGGTCGTGAGAGTCACCATAGGCATGGATGGTGCCATCCCATTTATGGGCTGGAAAGATGAAGTCAGAGGTGGACATGGCTTCCATGATGTCATCATCACAATAGAAGATGGAGTGATTGGAGGAAGGGAGACCACATGACGCGACGAAGATACCTGACTGATGATCATGAGAAGAAAGGTTCACATGCCCATCATCATGGGGGATGACATAAGAACAAGCAGATAAGGGAACTACTGATGTTGAGCCCAGGGTGATCGTTGAAGGGAGGTCAAGCGAAAAAACAGAGGGAGCTTCCACCGAGGGTCTCATGGATGATGATAGGTAGAGAATGGTGGTCGTAGGCTCCATCATTTCGACATTAGGAGGGGGAATGTCAATGGGAGCAGGTAAATCCTCAGTCTGGCCTGCAGCATACTACGCAAGTACTGGAGAGGCGGATTGGTTCTATTTAATCTCATACTCGCAAACTACTTCTAAAGAGGCGCGGTAATGCATAAGGTGGGGACAATGGTGGGAATAATGGCCATGGAGATCACAAAAAGCACAAGCTGGTTGGTGTGAATAGTTTTAGGATTCTTGGCTGCAATCGAGGAAGAAACAGAGGCTTGAGGGACCACAGACTCAGGGAACACAACTTTAACCATGTGCTTGATACGGGGCAGTTCATGATAGTTATGGGTGGCATGGCCAATGAAATCACACAAAGCACATGGCTTTGTGGGCAGGGGAGGTGCAGGGTCTGTCGAGGCAGCCTTGTCCTTGGAGGCCCTCTTGCAAGCTTTGCCCTTCTTACCCGAAGTGGTCGCAACAGGAGGTGGTTCTTGTTGAGGTGGTTGAGGCACTGTTGCAACGGGAGAAGTCATGGGGATTGGTTGAACCGGGGTCAAAGAAAGATAACGTTTGAGTTGACTAGGTGGGGTAGTGGCTGGAGGATCAAGGTACCAGACGGGAATCTCAAGGGTTAGGTTAGGAAGAGAGAGGGTGGGCATGAAAGGTGTCATGTACACTCCTACGGGAGGAGCTAGGAATGGTATCTGACCAGAGGGGTAATGGCCAGGCAGGATGGTTCCTAAATGGTTAAGGCTTGGAGGATCCGTTCCAGGAGGGTAAAGAGGCTCATGGATACTAGCTGAAGGGCTAGGAGGAGGAGGTCCAAAAGGCTGAATCGAAGGGCTAGGAGTAGGCTGCGGAGGGCAAGGAGGCTGCTGACTAGACGAGGTGGTCTGCTTGAGGGCTGCCCGAGGCGATTGCATCATGAAACGATTCGATGAGTTGGTATCAGAGATAGGAGGAGGAAGACCAGGGAATGTACCAAGCAATGAGGAATCTTTGGAGACTCCGGGTGAGACACTGGTCAAAGGATCGATGGTTTTCTTATTGGCCACCGAAGTGATGGTGGACTGAGGGGAGGTCTGAGATTTCAGTTTGTAATATGTCAACTGGTCAATGGTGACCATATTTCCATTATGAGGGAAGGACATCTTGCGGTGAATTGCAAATGGGACAACAAACATAGCATAGGTATAGCTACAACCCAATAGAATGCTGTAATCTAGTGGGACATCTATGACTTCTACGTCAACGCAAACAGTCTTTCCCGCAAGAGTAATAGAACAATTACGGAATAAGCCAATGGGTTGGGAGGCATGGCCATCCCACGATCGGAGAGTGATCATAGAAGGAGCCAACTCAGGTGATCCGAGTTGCTTCCAAACCGAAGCGGACATCACACAGGTGGATGCCCCCTCATCAATGATGTACCGGGAAATGTTGGTGTTCCGGATCTTGACTAGGATTTGGAAAGCGACAGAAGTAGGGAGATGAGTATGTTATGAACGGTCAACATCAAATACAATCAATCAATCATTGGAAGGATCTACAACGCCCATGGCAGGTAGTAAATATTTTCATTGTGAAGGGCACAACTGGAGGAGTTCCAGTGTTGAACTAGTAGCAGGAGATTGCGCCAAATCATCTACTATGCTATACAAATGGGAAGCTTTGCCAGAAGTAGCATTGTGGCATAGTTGTCCCTTAGGGATCTTGGTATGAACCTCTACCTTAGGCTAAGGGATCTGCAAGGGACCATTAGGGGTCGAAAGAGGCTCTGTAGAGACCGAAGGAGATGGCTCGGGGACAGACGTAGCGGGAGGCTTGTTGTACTGACGGGACTGAGTCTGAAGATTGATGTCTACAGTTAGAGGTTTATTAGAGTTCATCATGAGAATCTGGTAATCGGAGGTACCAGATGGAAGAGGTTGAGTGGCTGCCTGACCTTCAGGTGGCTGGGTAGCCATAAATCCTTGCTGAGGGAAAGGATTAGTAAGCACAACCAACTGACTAGGCGCAACACTGGGAGGGATGAAAGGGGAGGCTTGGTGTCCTCGCAATGTTTCTTGAGACTCCCAAATCTACCACATATGTGGCAAAAGAGTACAATCATGTGTGTAATGACCGAAAACACCACAACAAGAACAAGGCTTATTCATGCGAATGGGTTTGTCCTACTTGAGCTATGTGCCCTGTTGTTGGTTCGTAGTGTTAGGAGAATTACCTTGATTAGGTCGAGGATTACCAGAGGCAGATTTATTTTGAGTACCTTTCCTTTTCTTTTTGGAAGGAGGAGGATTAGTCGTGCCCTTCTGTGCATACACCTGCTCTTGAGGGGGTAGTGGTTGTTGTTGCAGGGATTGAGAAGGCAAGGGAGGTAGAGGTGCTAATGCTGGAGGAGCTGGAGCACCAGGCTGTGGATACGGATAATACAGAGGTTTGGTAACAGTGTGGTAAACAGGAGGTTGGGAAAAAGAAGGAGGCATGCCGTATCCTGGATATGTGCTACCGGGAGGGGGAAAAGTGCAGGAGGTGTTGGCCGCCCCTGAGGAAAGCCATAGCCCATGGGAGGTTGAGCGTATGGATTAGAGAGAGATCCAATGATACCGTCGGCGACGTGAGATGCCCCCGGTGCGTTTGCACCACCGGGTCTAGGAAGATCAGGTAGAACGGTATAAACATAACCCGATTGAGCGTAGATTAGGTCATTTTAATGCAATTTGGAGAGCATCTTCTTTGGTTTGAGGAAAGTGCGATGTGACATCTTTCCTAGTCTTCGAAGGTAGGGGCTCGACATAGGATCTTTCTTCTCCACCATTCCTGGAAATGGTCAGATAGGCGGGTCGCAGACGATTGACGGAAAGAAGTCAAGAGTTCGGTACCAATGTCATAACGAAGGGGAAGCTAGAAGTAAAGACAAAAAATCCTGGGAAAGAGTCGCAAAGGTGGTATGAGAGGAAGGGGCTGATCAACATACCACTTAGAAGCTTCACTAGTAAGCATCCGTTGGAACAACCGAAGATGGATATAATTATTGGTAATAGAGTTAGATGAACACCACATGTGGAAATATCGAACATGATTTGTAGGATCTTCTCTAGCTAGGCCTTCAAACTTGGGGATGTCAGAAGGGAGCTTAGTCGGCATAGCAGGCCAACTACCATCATGGTGTATAAGGTCATTTATCAACTGGTCAAAATCGGGAAGGCTGAGACTTGCCATGGAGGAGAGCAAGGGCAAAGACGGGGTAGTGTCCGTTGCGGTCCCATTAGTGGTATTCCCAACATGAGGTCTGGGGTTACCACCAGGATTAGGTCCTGCACCAGACATGGTGAAGGTGACAGGGGGAGAACCAAAGGGGGAATGAGAAGGAGAACCCAATGAACCAGAAGAAGAGTCGGAGTGCGGACTCGGTGGAGGGCTAACTCAAATCCTACGTGGAGGAGTAAGTCTTCCTACCGGATATTGAGGGTGAAGGCCAAGAAGTCTCCGAGATAAATGCCTTCGTGGCACAATGATGATGACACAAACACAACACAAAGGAAAAAGAGACTAACAAGGGCAGGGAGGTGTAGGATCAACTGATTACAATGTCGAAACAAGGGCAAAGAGGTGTAGGATCAATTGATTTCAATGTTTTATAGTCTTTTCTTGGTGGTGTTAACCAAGCCCTTTTTCGCTTAGGGTGTGTGTGAAAAGTGTGTAAATTTTAATTTTTAAACCTAGACGTTTGTAGAGAAAAATAAAAAGTGTGTTGTGTAACTGAAAATAAACCTTCAGATAATAGTATATGAAACTGAAATAACAGTAAATAAATAGCTAATAATGCAATAATATAAACCCAAGAAGGTGGGCCTCTCAACAAGTAGTCTGTAGGTGGGAAAAAACTAGTCAAAACACACCAAAATAGCCAATATATCTAAGGTCGGGAGGGACGGGGATCTAAAGGTCAAAATCTGTTGGAAAGTGGTGCAGAAAACAACAACAAATCAAAGGAAAAATTGTTGTAAATGAGGTGGAGAAAGGCTATCTCCTGGAGGGAAACAGAGTGAACCCTAGAGGAAAACCCAAACAAAGCTAAATGAGATGATTTGGATGAATAAAAAACTAATCTGAAGCTGAGGTATCAGATCTGAAAATGGGCTGAACACTCTGAAAATTTCAAACAACCTGCAACAGCAAAAACTCTTCCAAAAAAATTGGATGGTACTGAAGCCCTAGGGGGCTAAGTTCCCACTTATTTCAGAAAAAAAGAACAAGTACAGGTCCAAAACAGGTGGAGACGGAGGTCAGAAAACCCTGAACAGAGGCTCAGACAAACCCAAAAAACTTTCAGAAAAATTCCCGCAAAAGGTCCAGGTCGCAGTTTCTGACCTGTTTTTCCAATCTCCTCCTAGCTTATACTTCTGTCCTCAATTATTTCGAAGTTTATATGACAAAATATTCTTTTTCATTACGTATCTCCTCATGTACATGTGCTCCTTCAAGAGAGGCGGAGATATAAATCATATTTTTTGGAAGAGGAGGAGTAGGAGTAGTTATTACCACTTTTTCCATACTTCTAGTGGTTCGACGCAGGGGTGTTGATGGCTCACTATCCTAAAAACACCTTCTTTGTTTTCCTTTTGTTAACCTCCTTAGAATTTGGTTTCTTATAATGTTTCTTATTAATTTTTTGTTTTTTTTCAAGTTCCTTAGTGTTCTCTTCTAGTAGGATTTCTTCCATGTGCTGGGAACCTTCTTCTTCAGCAAAATGTTGTGCTATAAATATTTTCCAGTCACTGCCTTGCTTCTTGATTTCATGGACAACTAATTTCTTTTTTAAGCCATGGTGGTAGATACTGGTTTGAAAATTTTTAGAGGATGATTTAATGGAAAATTCATTTCATTCCCTCCCTCAAAATGTAACAAAAGTCTCAAATGATAAAGGAAGGTGAAAATAAACTTACCCCCATAATTCAAAAACCTTTTCATACCATTGAGCATTAATCTATACTCTTATTTAACCCAACTTCTCAGAATGCCTTTAGTCCAATCAGGGTTCAGGTGTTCTGGAGTCAAGAATCTGTGACAAAGTTCCTTGTTGATGGCTACTCCTTTAAAATACTTCTTCCCCATGGATAGTAAACCTGTGGCCTCTGTTATGTTTGCCTCAGTAACTTTAAACTATAGACCTCCAAATTGAACGTTCTCACCATCAAAATTATGACTCAAAACAAGAAAGACACCTTCATGATATCCTTTAAACTTTTTGAGGAATGAATTCCAACTGGCTTGCTTGAACTTCTCCCTACATGACTAATACTCCTTGTTCTCTCTATAAGATCAAAATAATGCTTCGTGCCTATCCACCCCCATGCTAGCTTTGAAAATGAGTCTCGAACTTGAGAGGGGTTTGGTATAGGAAATGGTAAACAAGTACCAAAAATTCTTAACATAGGGCATCATAAGTAGTTTTACGAAGTACCAAAAGTAGTTGACACATACAATACTAGAAATGACGACACACAGTTTTGAAAATGGGGATACAGAGTACTGAAGGCAAAGAAAAAGTGGAATAATGCTCATATAGATGGCGAAACCATTCAGAAGGGAATCTATAATTTGAAGGGGAATGATAACGGCTACATAGTATGAATAATTGGTAAGTGAGTTGTGTGAATGACAATGATACGTTTTATGTGGAGATTTTTCAGAAATCATTTCCATGAATGGCATCATATTTATGGGAATGAGTGTTAGACATGATACATAAGATGTGGCCGGGTACAGAGGTACGGTACGATTCACATCAGAGTTTGGTTAGTCCTTATTGTCATCACTCATCTTTATAGATATGAAATAGTGGGATCATCATTACTTAAACAACCCATGGAGGTGGAATAAGAGACAATCATATAGTATACTTTCTTATGTTAGGATTAGTATTCGTTTAATCATACCCATAACCATCCCACTCAATCATACAAAAGGATTTTTTTCTTTTCAGTGAAGGTAAGTGGTTTAAGATTAGGATATGGCTGAAAATTAATGGTAACAAAAATGAGGATAATCATATGTCGTCGCACAATTAATATGCGTCCTTAATAGAAAACGGTAAAAATATTGATCTCATACCTCCATTAGCAGATAACACATAAAATATTTCCTTCAGTACCAGATAAATGCAAAGAAATTATTCAATACCGAATGAACACAGATGTATTCTTCAGTACTAGATGAACAAAGAGCTTCTTCAGTACTGGATGAACATAGATGCCTTCTTCAGTACCAGATGAATGCAATTGTTTTACTGAAATCTCCAAATTGAGATTGCAGGATCCCTCTTGTAACTTAACATATTATAAAGGTCTAGGTCGAGTAGATAATGATAATGGTTGATGCTATATGTGAATTCATTTAAACAATGTAAACTTTGAAAGGGGAACGAAAACGAGTACCCACTTTTTTTAGGTAGCAAAAAATGGTCTGATTTTGGAAAGTACTAATTCAGAATACTCTTAATTTTTTTTTAGCATGTTTTTTACACATTAAATTTTCTTATGTACCAAGTATAGACATTATTTTTTAAATTTTAGTGTTTTTATGTTGATTTTGAAAAGTGTTGATGCCAGCATCATCCACTTTTTTTAAAAGACTTATTTATGACTTAAAATTTCTAATCTATTAAATGCTAATAATTACTTTCTAAATTTAACAATTTTTGAGGTATTCGTCTTCTTCCTCTTCACATACATATCATTTGGCATTTACCCCTGAAGATGGACTCACTTAAGAAGTCTGAAATGTTGGGTTATTGAAAAACTCTGAATAGGTTATTCCTTTCTGAAATCTATTTCACCTGTATGGATTCTCTTTTTAAATATATATATTTTTAAATGTTTTTCAGGTATTTTTTTTTTGTTTTTCTTTTAATTTTTTTTTTGTAGTGAGATTTTGATTTTTTGCAGTGTCAAAAAAAAAAAAAAGGTAAAAATTTTAAAGTGTCAACCTTATATCTAATTACATATTGTTAAAAAATATTTCATTGCACATGAAATAATTGTCACTAAAAATGCAAGGAGTTTTAACAATTTACATAAAAAAACACATTTTGAATATAGAAATAACTGAAAAATACACATTTTGAGTCCTTTTTGCTAAAAGTGACATGTCAAATAAACCATTTTTATTGGAAAAAATTAACAAAAAAAGTATAAAAATTAGCAATTTTTGTGAATTTTATGTCAAAAGTTAATAATAATTACAGTTTTTTTCAAAAATTACATGATTCACACAAAAATGAAGTGAAAATCACATTATAAAAATACTTAACATATAATAACAACAATTGAATATTTATTTCTTCTCATAAAATGTCAAAGTCAAAACATTACAAGTATAAATTATTGATAGTTACAAAAAATGAGCTTCATTTGGAAGCTTAACTTAATCAACAATCAATAACATCATGTAACCCAAACTATTCATCTTCAAGAGTTTCATTATTGTCCTCTTCCACAATATTTTCATTATTGGCTTTAGTTTCATCATTTTCCTCTTCTGATGGATCTTTGATGTCTATGAATGTCCCAAAGTATGCCTTTCCAATCATTCCATCTAATGGTGGTTGAGGTTCCTTTGCTTTTTCTGCCACACGGGATTCATTAAAATCCCCTTTTCTCAAACCAACTTCTTGCATTGCATCTGGAAGAAATTGAAGAGCATTGATTCCTTGCTCAATAAATTTGCATTGTACTAGGTCTTTTTCAATGGAAATGCAATTTCTTCCTTTTTGTAAGCAACATGCTAGCGTTTTACCTAATCATAAAGTACAAAAGAAAATATTTATTAAATTAGTATAAACACAAAAAAATAAAAAAAATAAAATAGTGAAATTCATTCTTATATAATAAAACTTACCTGAGCCTGAAAATAAATCAAAACCTAATCTCCCTCATTTGAACATAAATATAAAAGATAGTTAATCAATGACTATGGTTTTTTATATATGTTAACTATCTCTCCTTTTGCTTCTTTATCTTCATATGTTAGTGTTTTTACAACAACATCATGGACTAGTACTTGGCTATGATTCTTTCCATCTACTTGATTGAAAATAATAGGCTTATAACTATCATCCTTTGTCCAACTTTCAACATGAATGAACTCACAATCACTTATAATTGGTTGAATTCCTCCATAAACAAGATTTGGATTTTTCTTGTAACATGAAATAATAAAAGTTCAATTAACTTGTACATAAATGATTTTTTAACATTAATAAAACATACAATTTCAACGTCTTACCATGTAAGTTACATCCTTGACTTTTCTTTTCCCTTGAAGCTTGATAATAGCAACCCCAATTGTATGTATGAATGAAATGTCACAAATCTCCAAAATGGTGATGTTATGACTTCTAGAAATCCCGCAACCACTTTACTAAATGCTTGATAAGTATAAGGGTCACTATCATATTCAATGTTTGGGATATTGAAACCATGAGGAATATCTGCAATAACTAGGGAATAATCCCTTTTAGGTATGGGTTTTGCAATGTCGTCACAATCACCTGATATTATTTGATATTGGATAGTGTCGAACCCATTCCAAATGAAATGATTAAGACTTGGATCAAGTTCAACATCACTAAGACGTTGTTTTCTCATCCTTTCCATTTTAATTTTTTCAATAAAGCTTCTGAAACTATTTGGTGCTCCATTTGCATCCTTCTTCATATTTAATAAAATAAACAAATATATGTATAAGTTATAAATTAAAAATAATATACATATGAATACAAATTAATGTATGAATGAACATACCTTCTTAAATACAAGATAAAAATCTTTTAGCACCGATGTAGAACTTGAATCTGGGTAGTTCCATGCAACATCATCCCAACTATCTTCATTCAACAATTTAACCATTTGTTCTTGTATTCTAATATAAACCTTGTGACTGAGTAAATAAATTAAACAATGTTAATAAAGTGATATTTATAAGAAATAATACCAACAACAATATATTATATTTAACAAAATCGTATAATCCAAAAATAAGTAAAAATAACAAACTTTATAAATTCCTCAGACATTTCCTCCACTGATAATTCCCCTGACTTTACACGAGATAATATTGTTTTGACAAGATTTTCATCCTTCACTCCTTGCATTGATCTCCAAGGTGCGATAGTCATATCTTCTGGAAGGAGATTTATTTCAGGACTTGATTTACTGTTGGTACATATCCATGGTTTAGACTTTTTGACCTTCTGACTTTTGATGCCAACATTCTCCCACAACTCAAAAATCTGATTAATCAATTCCTCTATCTCTCTAGTTCTAAATGCCAATTGGAAAATGTTATCAATACCTCTAAATATTTCATAATTTACTTTGCCACCTTTTGAAATTATTTTTTCTTTGATTTGATAACCGATTTCCATACAACATTACTTTCGGAATGCATGATCAACCTTTTTCTTATCACCACCACATTTTTCTTCAAATTCAATATAAATAAATATGACCCTTTGGATGAAATTCATAGACATCCTATACTCATTATCTGATTTATGATCCCATGCCAATAAATTTTCTTATGTATATGTTAAACCAACAAATGATACATTTCATTGTTTCAAAATGAGGGTTATTGGGATATTCCTCCATCAATTTCCTTTGAGCTTCTATAGAATGGTTGCCCCCAAGAACAAAATATTTATATTCAAAACATTTTAACTTGTCAAATGATTCTTTGTTAGGCACCTGAATTGGATCAACAAGAAGAACATAATCAACCACATGTGGAAAAGGGTTTTACCTCATCAATGTTTTCAAGTTATGAACATGCAAGTGGTATGGCTTTCTAATTTGATATTTGAATTATCCTTCATCTGAATTGTAGACTTTAATGACATTAAGTTGAAATGACAACTACCCTCAATTAAATTTGTCTTCGCCAAATGATGTCAAATGGAATTTTGTTTTGTTTTCATAACGCCATCCTCTAAATCAACTCCTGGTGTAATTATTTCCTTGCTTTGTTTTGAGTTTTCACTAGGCCCTTCACTGTTGTCCATGATTTTTTTTAGAATGAGAAATTTTTTGTTTCTTCCTCCTATTAGTTATGATATTTTCTTGAACCAAAACAATCTCCTCATCATCAACTAGAAGGGAGACATTCTTGGAAATTTTTGTTTTTGGTTTTTTATGGCTCTTCTCCTTTCTAACATAAGTTCTAATATGATCCTCAGATATGACAACACATTCTTCATCTTCAACTTCAACTTCAACTTCCTCATTTTGAAATGTAACATGTCTACCTTTACTAGATTGATCCCTTTGATACAATCTTGTAGCATCATGAAGTATTTTTTTTCGCTTCTTTCCCATATCTTCTTCTTTATGTTCATCGAAAATGGAAACAAAATACATAGTATTTCGCTCTATATAATAAATTCCCCCCAACATAATTGAAATTCCCTCAGCAAAATCCTGTAAAACAAAATATAATATGTCAATATTAACTAATTTATTAAAAATACAATGATACAGTTTGAATAACAAAAAACAGATAAGTGTTACAATCTTCTGTGCAATATTTTGTACGATTTGTTTGCATATCTTTGAAGAATCTTCCACCGTGTTATACATCGACAACGTAAAATGATATCCAAGTTTATCATGTAAATTGGGTGGTTTTGAAAGTATATGAACACTTTCATTATTTGGAAGAATACATAGGTCTAATACTTTTCCCACCAGGTCATAACTTTCAGCATCAAAATCCTTACTAGCATATAGATATAATTGCAAAGATTTGTCTTCTATATCTTTAAAAAACCATGCATATTTTGAATGATTCACTTTTGTTGATTTCTTCTAGTTGCGCCAAGAGGTGCAATATACAGCCCAATATGACCCTATGTCAGGTATGTCACGTTCTCAAAAAATAATAAATTTTTCTTTTTTCTAATGTCGGCCAAAGCATTAACCTAATCTTGAATTTTATATAACTTGAATATTTAGATTATATATAACCTTTTTAACTTATTAATGGGCTGAGATTAACTATTAAAATACAACTATGTGTTATTTATATAATTTGAATGGATAGTAAATTATATACGTGAATTTTAATGGATCATAAATTTACCTTTAACAAAAAAAATTACCACATGAATTTCCAAATTAAGTAAAATTTTAAACATCTTTACTCTTTACTAAAGTCAATACCATTTCCTAAATCAAAGGAAAAGAGTTAATTCAACACAAACAATCAAAATCCAAAATCTTTTAATATTTCGTTTAATTAAATATTTGTAAAATGAATCTTTAAAAAGAAAACCCATATTCTATGGATAAATTAAAATATTTAAAGACATAATATTTTCCCATCAAAGTTGCAATATTTTAAAATTTAAATAAATACAAATTTAAATAAACATGAGGTATGGTAAATAAATGAAACCTATTTTTATACTTACTCCAGAGCTATGGTAAATAAATAAAAATATATATAAACTAGATGTATGGTAAATAAATAAAGATTCTTTTTATATTTACTCCATAAACCTTTTTATATTTAAAAAAACTTAAAAAAGAGGTTTTATTTAGATGAAGCCTATGGGACGAATACCATGGGACAAATTAATATTGATACCATGGGCCAAATACCATATTCATAAAATAAGTATGGTAAATAAATAAATATAAAGAGGTATGATAAATAAATAAATATAAAATAGGTATAAAGTGGTATGGTAAATAAATAAATATAAAAGAGGTATAAAGAGGTAAGGTAAATGAATAACAAATATCAAATAGGATTATAAATAAAAATCTAATTATATAACAAGCCTATGGGCCAAATACCATAGTAAATAAAAGAGGTATGGTAAATAAATAAAAATATAAGTAAACGAGAGGTATGGTAAGTAAATAAAACCTCTTTTCATATTTACTCCATAATCTGCTTTATATTTACGAATATTTATGTTCATTGGTTTACATAACTAAGAAGAAATATATAGACAGAGAGAGAAGTGGAGGGAGAGAGAGAGTGATAAGGGAGAGATGGAGAGAGACTGTGTATGTTTAGGGGTGAGATAAAGAGACAAAGTAAGATGTATGGAAAGAAGAGGGGAGAGAAGGAGAGAGGGAGGGATATAGTAATGTAGTTGGAGAGAGAGAGGGCCGTAAAGAGAGAGATAAAGAAAGGGAGATGGGGGAAGAGAGAGGATTAGAGAGAGAAAGAGGGGGGGGGGGAGAGAGAGGGAGAGGTGGGGGAAGAGAGAGGATTGGAGGGAAAAGAGAGAGGGAGGTAGGATAGAAAGGGAGAGAGGGGAAGGATGAGAGAGAGGAGGAGAGTGATGGGGGAAGAGAGAGTATTGGAGGGAAGAGAGAGAGAGAGAAAGAGATAGAGAGAATAGGGAAGAGAGAGGGAGTTAGGAGAGAGAGAGAGAGAGAGAGGAAGGATGAGAGAGAGGACTTGAGATAGATAAGGAGAGATGGATCGATATAGAGATGGAGTTGGAGGGGGAGAGATGTAGGAAATAAGAAATATAGAGAGTGAGAAGTGGAGAGAGAGAAGGAGTGACAAGGGAGAGACAGAGAGAGCGTGTATGTTTGGGGCTGAGATAAATAGACAAATAAGGAGAGATGGAGATAAGTGGGGGAGAAGGAGATATAAGGAGAGGGAGGGATATAGTAACATAGTTGGTGGGTGAAGAGAGAGAGAGAGGGAGAGAGAGATGGGAGAGAAAGGGAAAGAGAGGAAGGAAGAGAGAGGATGTGAGAGAGTGGAGAGAGGGAGGAAAAGAGATATGGAATTGGAGGGGGAGGGGGAGGGAGAGGGAGGTAAGAAGAAATACATAGAGAGATAAAGGTGGAGAGAGAGAGAGAGAGAGAGAGTCAGTTATAAGGAAGATGGAGAGAGAGGGAGAGAGGACAAAAGGAGGAAAGAGAGATATTAGCGGGGGAGAGAGAGAGAAGGGGAAGATAGAGATATAGGTGGAAGGTGAAGAGAGGGAAGAAGAGAGAGATGGGGAGAGGAGGGGATTGAAAAATAGATTGATATATATGGAGTGCGAGAGTGTGTGTGTTTAGCGGGTGAGATAGAGAGACATAAAAGAAGAGATGGAGGGGGATATAGATATGGATGGAGGGTGGAGAGAGGGAAGAATATTTCTCACACTAGATGGATTGATATAAGTGGAGATGGTGATTTATAATCCTTTTTTATTATTTTCACTATATGCATCGATTTTAGTGTAGATATTTATTTCTAATGATATTTTATTACTTGCACTAGATGCATTGATTTCAGTGTATGTGGTGATTTCTAATACAATTTGATTGCTTGCACTGAATTTGTTGATTTCAATTTAGATGTCGATTTATAATTATATTTGATTACTTGCACTAGATGAATTAATTTCAATTTAGATGATTTCTAATCCTATTTGATTGTTTGCACTAAATGCATTGATTTCAGTGTAGATGTCGATTTCTAATCCTATTTGATTTGTTTGAGTAAATGCATTGATTTCAGTGTAGATGTTGGTTTCTAGAGAGAGAGAGTGTGAGTGATAAGGAATATGGAGAGTGGGAGAGAGAGGACAAAAGGAGGAAAGAGAGATATTAGTGGGGGAGAGGGAGAGAAGGGGAAGATAGAGGTATAGATGGAAGGTGAAGAGAGGGAAGAAGAGAGAGATGGGGAGAGGGGGTGATTGAAAAAGGGATTGATATATATGGAGTGCAAGAGCACGTGTGTTTAGGGGGGTGATATAGAGATACAAAAAAGAATATATGGAGAGGGATAAAGATATGGATGGAGGGTGGAGAGAGGGAGGAATATTTCTCGCGCTAGATGAATTGATATAAGTGGAGATGGTGATTTCTAATCCTATTTGACTATTTGCACTAGATGCATTTATTTTAGTGTAGATATTTATTTCTAATGATATTTTATTACTTGCACTAGATGCATTGATTTCAGTGTAGGTGGTGATTTCTAATACAATTTGATTGCTTGCACTAAATTTGTTGATTTCAATTTCGATGTCGATTTATAATTATATTTGATTACTTTCACTAGATGAATTGAATTCAATGTAGATGATTTCTAATCCTATTTGATTGTTTGCACTAAATGCATTGATTTCAATGTAGATGGCAATTTATAATCCTATTTTATTTATTTGAGTAAATGCATTGATTTTAGTGTAGATGTTGGTTTCTAGAGAGAGAGAGAGAGTGAGTGATAAGGAAGATGGAGAGAGAGGGAGAGAGGACAAAAGGAGGAAAGAGAGATATTAGCGGGGGAGAAGGAGAGAAGGGGAAGATAAAGATATAGACGGAAGGTGAAGAGAGGGAAGAAGAGAGAGATGGGGAGAGGGGGTTATTGACAAAGAGATTGATATGTATGGAGTGCGAGAGCGCGTGTGTTTAGGGGGGTGAGATAGAGAGACAAAAAAGAATAGATGGAGGGGGATATAGATATGGATGGAGGGTGGAGAGAGGGAGGAATATTTCTCACACTATATGGATGATATAAGTGGAGATGGTGATTTCTAATCCTAATTGATTATTTGCACTAGATGCATTGATTTTAGTGTAGATATTTATTTCTAATGATATTTGATTACTTGCACTAGATGCATTGATTTCAGTGTAGTTGGTGATTTATAATACAATTTGATTGCTTTAATTGAATGTGTTGATTTCAATTTAGATGTAGATTTATAATTATATTTGATTACTTGCACTATATGAATTGATTTCTATGTAGATGATTTCTAATCCTATTTTATTGTTTGCACTAAATGTATTGATTTCAGTGTAGGTGGCGATTTCTAATCCTATTTGATTTCTTTGAGTAAATGCATTGATTTCAGTGTAGATGTTGGTTTCTAGAGAGAGAGAGAGAGTGAGTGATAAGGAAGATGGAGAGAGAGAGAGAGAGGAAAAAAGGAGGAAAGAGAGATATTAGCGGGGGAGAGGGAGAGAAGGGGAAGATAGATAAATAGATGGAAGGTGAAGAGCGGGAAGAAGAGAGAGATGAGGAGAGGGGGTGATTGACAAAGAGAATGATATATATGGAGTGTGAGAGTGTGTGTGTTTAGGGGGGTGAGATAGAGAGACAAAAAGCAAGAGATGGAGGGGGATATAGATATGGATGGAGGGTGGAGAGAGGGAAGAATATTTCTTGCACTATATGGATTGATTTAAGTGGAGATGGTGATTTATAATCCTATTTGATTATTTGCACTAGATGCATCGATTTTCATGTAGATATTTATTTCTAATGATATTTGATTACTTGCACTAGATGCATTGATTTCAATGTAGGTGGTGATTTCTAATTCTATTTGATTTCTTGCACTGGATGTGTTGATTTCAATTTAGACATCGATTTATAATTACATTTGATTGCTTGCACTAGATGCATTGATTTCAATGTATATTATTTCTAATCCTATTTTATTGTTTGCACTAAGTTAATGCATTGATTTCAGTGTAGATGGCGATTTCTAATCCTATTTGATTGCTTTGAGTAAATGCATTGATTTCAGTGTAGATGTTGGTTTCTAATCTTATTTGATTGCTTGCATTAGGTGCACTGATTTCAATGTAGAAGTTATTTTCTAATCTTATTTGATTGATTGCATTAAATGCATTTATTTCAATGTATATGTTGATTTATGATTTGATGTAATTGGATATATGACGATACATTAATTTTAAAGTGTTTGGATTAACAATATGCATTGATTTTAGTGTAATCACAAAACATTATTGACAATGTACATTGATTTTTGTGTTATAGTAATTTAATATATTAATATTGGAGAGAAAGATAGACAAGGTATCATGTTTACTACAATAACTCGAGCTAAAGATTTAAATGGTTTACGATTTAAATTTTCTTTTTCATATAATCAAAATGAAAAGATAAAAAAACTAACAAGGGTGGCAATAAGAATAGTAGAAGAAAATAGTTTGAGATTGATCACAATGAAGACTATTTGTAACATAAGTGCATTCTTATTATTCACATTTTATATCTTTCAACACTATTATTGTCACTTTGCATTCAAAAAAAATATTTCATCATTTTTCATCATTATAGTTATTAACAATATTTACGATCTCAACGAACTGAGGTAACTAAGAAAATTTAAAATTAAAATGACCAAATTAATCTTAGAAATATTTACCATATTTAAAATGATTATATTAACATTTGATATATTTACATATTATTGATCAAATTAATCATATCTTCGATAGATTTTCCTTGGCATCACACGACTGAAACTAGCCTAGATCCATCTTAACTCCGGATCTATCAAGTGCCGAGAGGGATCAAATTTTTGGAGGTGCAAACCTTTCCTCAAGTTTTGCACTCAAAAAAGAGATTTGCACCTCAAGAGATTTGATCCCTCTCAGCGCTTGATAGATGTGGGAGATGAAATGGATCTAAAGGTACAGTTAATTAAATTGTCCATATAAATATATCTATTGAGATTCACTGGAGCAAGGCACTTTGATGGGAAGTCATCCAAAAATAAAGAAAGTTATTTTTATTAGACCTGTAGAATAACATCACTTCCAAAAACTTTCTACCCATTTTTTCTTTATGATTTTATAATCTAAATTTATTTTATTATATTTTATATTAGAAATAAATTTAATAAAAATTCAAATTCAAATGTTACAACCACCTTGAAGTGTACTTAAAGGGCTTCTTTTGGACAGGTGATTACGTATGATCTTGTTCTTTTAATTTCTATGTGCAGTTCAAGTTTGTTAAACGCTCCTAACCTAGAACAAGTTTTGAGTTTTTAATTTATCCTAATATATTTTAGAATGATTTATCCTTTTTTTTTGTATTTTTTTAAGAAATCAATGCTGGTTGCTTTAGTTTTATCTTTATGTCCAAATTTCCAAGTTGTGACTATAGTTTTTAGAATTTTATATTGAGATTGATTATATAGGGTGGTATTGTTAATACATAAAATTATATATATATATATATATATATATATATATATATATATATATATATATATTTTAATTAAATTAAAAAAAATTGTCACTATTTACATTTAAATTATTATTTACATATTTATTTAGATTAATTATTTACATAAAAAATAATAATAATTATAAAATCCTAAAAAAACAAATAAATATCTTAATCTTTATTTTAAATTGATACTTATAAAATTTTATATAATTACTCTATTGAAAAAAACACATATGAAGCTATTTCAAAATATATATATATTCAATAATCATATATAAAAATTTATCAAATGATATATTAAAAACTAACGGCCATCCATACATATAAAACCATAATAATTCTACATTTGATCGTTACCAACCCTATCATTTGTAACCATAATTGAAATTTCTTTGAAAGGCATGTAGAACCTCTGTGTACATTGGATCCCTTTTCCTTATCACAAAATATAAAATTGCTGCCACTGGAGCTACGTGTACCCTTTATCCTCAAACCGCTCCATGAATACTCAAGGAAAAGTGTGAAACGGTTAAAGGCCAAATCAATTATAGAAAGGAATATGTGACAAGGCGGTCCTATAGAGTTTCAATCATATCTCCTCGTTTTTATTTTCGACAAAAAAATTAACTAAATCGAACTTTGATTTTACAATTTAATTTTAGAAATAGAAATGCATTGCAGTTTTGTGTACCTCGAACAGATTCGACCCCTACAAAGAAAACTCCAGGTTACATCAGTCCTTTTATACACCTGTGAACAAATTCTAGATTCAAATAATATGTACCTATGAAAATATTCGAAAGAAGTTTCGCTCAAAACATACCAGGACATTATACTTTTTCTGGCTACTAGGGCTTTATTTATCGGGCATGCCTGATACCGTTCGACCCATCCAATGACATTCCTATGTATTATAGAGGTGACAGCTCCCAACTGTATAAATCATCTTCGAAAATAATCTGAATTTACATGCATCGTTGTCCTCCATGGTGTCCTAGTCGTGGTCTTCCACGGCCTGATCCCAGTCCTAGATCTTGTGAAAAATTTGTTTTGGGTAAACATTTACATTTTGAGAATGGAATGAAACAATTAGTAAATGAATGTGAATGGTATGAAATGGTGAATCAAACCGACTAACATGAATGGATGGAGGAATGACACAAATGGACTAAGAATGTGAAGTACAAATGTGTCACTTAAAATTTTCAAGTTGGTTAGATTTTTGAATTTTCAAGCAGTGATCTTAAGCCTTGATCTCTGATTGCGAGGAAGAAAATTCCCTCCTCTGTCCAGTAAACCTAATAGGAATGTCTATAGACTATTATTTCAAATAACTACCATCTATTTTTTCCACATTCAAACCACCAACATCTATTTTCTCTACAAATTGATCATGGTAAGTGCCTACTTTCCCGACATTTGATGTTGGCTCATCTAATCTTAGATCATTGAAAACTTTTACTTATTTTTTTTATGAAAATGCAGAAGAAAAAAGACACTAAATCACACAAATAATTCACACACAATAACACACACGAGTTGAGGCTCTTCTATTGATCACACAAACTTCAATCTTAATACAATGAATCCGGTGAAGGGTATTTAAACATTTTCGATTAGCAACTCACCTAATATAACTTAACATGCACACGCTTTGATCTAAAATTGATTGTTAGCTAATGTTGTGCTAAGATTAGTTTCAGATTTAATATGAAAGTGCTTAGGTTTTGCTTCTTGTACAAGGGTTTATACATGTGCTTATGATTGATAAATCAACAAACTTGATGAGATTAAGTGTTTTTTATGAACATCAAAGCACGAAAACTAAATGATGAACAAAAATATATAAAAACAAAGTAAACACAGACAACTGAGTAAAATACACATGGTTTTGATGAAGAAGTTCTCCCCTCCTAGGCTACATCTCCTTAGTCCAGTTTCCATGGCAGGGGCCTTTGTATTAGCTTCAATTGTGAAAAAGTATTGTTTACAGTCTCCTGTTGCCTCTCAGCCTGCTCCAATGGCTCCAAAACATAAAAATATACCAAGAATGACTCTTCTTGGGCCAAAATTGGTCAAACATTTCCTCAGTTATAGCAAAACCAAATTTTCCTACAATTTCTCCACTAAAACTGGAAGTTCGCCAGATAGCTCCACTAAAACTAGAGCTTCGCTGCATTTGGCGAGCTCCACCAAGTCCGCCGTTAAGTTAAACTCGTACTTAACTTAAGATGAGCGTGTTTTTAATTGTTATTAATGAGCAGTTAGTGCAAAGAACATTTTAATGTTAATCCACGAGTTATGTGACTAATCCCAAATTAGTGGTAATAAAACATGGTTATCCATTGTTAATTATTCGCCATGAAAAGTGATAAGCCTTCAGTTCTGAGCACTTGAACATATGGGAGGGGGTTGGCCCGTAGGGCTGTCCCCCTCTGAAACCCCAACTTAGACACAGATAAAATTTAAATATGTGTGGGAGACTTATGGGTTAAGACCCATGATGTAGAAGAGACAAAGGCACAATGTAATGGCACGGGGGTGGTTGTGGGTTTGACCTCGACCCCCGCATCAATTTTGTTACAAAAAACTGAGAATAATTTCCAAAGTTCAAAAATTTGGATTATACATATATGCACCTTCACCAGTTGTAGACCCTGTCCGCCAAGTTAGAGCACCAATCCATGTAGTTATCACCTCCGCTAGGTATAAAGTTAGGCCACCATATAATTACATCTGTCTGCCGAGTTTAAAACATCTCCACCATATAATATCTGTTCATTAGGAATAGCCCACCATATAGTTAAGGTTAAAACATTAGAGTTCGGATAAGGTATGCCCATACAATGCCATGGGGGAGGGAACGTGGGAGCCCCTGGATGCTCCACGTGGCCCTTCTCCATTGACTCAAATCCACTATATTAAAATTAATAATCCACCATATATAGAAATTTCAACCTTAGGATTAGGAAGAAAAATTTCAATTTCCAAAGCAACATTGGCGAATCTGACTGTGACACTTGTCACAGTTTCATTGGCTAAAAATTAGAGAATATTCCCTAGATATTCCTGAGGTGCTGACTGGACTGCCAAGTCATCAATGTGTCACTGTTCTGCACATTTTTTACCCGTTTGAGAAAACAAGCAATAGACCATAACTTATTCATACGAATTTGGATTTTGATAAAACGAGTTGCGTTGGAATCCTAGTGATGAGCCCTATTCGATCAATCTATTTTGGAGCACTTCTGAGCAATTTAATTTTTGAGATAAATATTGAGCCTCTGATCATTCCTCCCTACCAAAATAGTTTTGGGCCCCCAAAAGATACTATCAGCTGTTTAGCACGTGAGGGTACAAATACCTCACCCTTTCACTCTCCATTTATTTGTCTTTTGAAGAGTTTTGTCCCTTGTGTCCCACTCTAAGGTATTCGACATTCCCTCTCCTTGAAGTTCTGATTCTTCTATCAAGTATGAGATATTGTTGAATTTCATCAAGACATTCTGGCGAGAAATCATCTATTGATGGCATATGAACATGCTCGCCTTGATCATCAATCAAAGGAGGCTCAAACAATATCAAATTCTCAACATTAATGACATAATATATTTTCATTTAAAGAGGAAAATCTAACGTAAATGCATTAGTACCAATCTTTTCCAGAATTTTAAATGGACCATAACGGATTGGCTTGATATTTTTACCTTCCCCTTGCACTATTTCCTTGTTGATATATAACCAAACTTCATCGCCAAGCTGTAATTTGTGATCAACACAGTGTTTATCATGCCTTGCCTTGTGGCTGCTTTGACTCTTTTCAAGTTGTTCTTGCACTGTGTGATGTATCAACTGAATTTTATCAATGAACTTCCTTTCCTTATCTATGTCACTATGACCATCTATAGCGTCATATTTCTTAAATATGAAGTCCAAAGGAGATCTTGGAAATTACCCAAGACATGCCTCAAATGTCGGTGTGTTTGTCGAAGAATGCTCGCTCTCGTTGTGCATGCTGAATGTAATGCAATTGTTCATCCCACAACTTGGGATGTTTTCTATAATAGCCTCTAAGAAGATGAATGAATGTCTTATTTACCACCTCAGTTTGACCATTTGTTTGCGAATGAAATGTTGTACTCTTCTTCATCTTTGTGTCGATCATGTCCCATAATTTTGACCAAAATTCCCAACAAACCGGGAATCTCAATTACTTACAATAGGAGTAGGAAGACGAAAATGAACCCATACATTTTGAAAGAAAATATGAGTTGTTTGTTCAAATGTAATTGTTTTATTACATGGCATTGAAAGACACATTTTTATTAACCTACCTACCACAACATACAAGTAATCATGACCTTTCCTTGACATTGGAATACCACCTACAAAATCCAATGAGATACTCTCCCAAGGATGTGAAGGAACCGGAAGTGGATTTTACAATCCAAGTTTCCTATTACTAGGCAGGCTTATTGCGCATAAAGAACATCCTCTAATAAAATGAGATACACTATCCATCATGCGTGGCCAATAACAGTTGTACCTTTGGAGATTTGCTACCGTCTTTCCTACACCGAAATGTCTAGAAATCAATGAAGTGTGTGCCTCCCTTATGATATTGTTTCTTTCTCCCTGTATTATACATAACTTTCCCAAGTGATATTAAAAATTGTTATGCACATGATAATCTAACTCTTCACTTTGGTTTCCTTGACTGAAGATTTCATACACATCTTGAAAATCACTATCATATGCATATTGTTCAATGTAATTTTCATGCATAATTGAATTTTTCTTGAGTATAATAGATGAATTTAAAATAGGCCTGGAGAGCATATCGACTACTTTATTGTAGATTACATTTTTATACTTGATAGCCAAAACAATTTTTTATAGAAATCTCATCCATCTGAAATGTCTTGATTGCTACAACATTGAATGTGATTGTAAGTACTGCAATTTCTGATGGTCGGTATGAATAATGATCTCTTTATCCATCAAATAGTGCTTCCATTTATTCACACTTTGTACCAATGCATAAAAATATTTGTCATAGGTGGGATAGTTAGTTACAGCTCCATTAAAATTTCTAGAATGAAATGAAATAGGTTTACCATGCTGCATGAGAACTGCTCCCATGGCGTAATCACTTGCATATATTTGGATCTCAAATGGTTGTCTAAGATCAGGAAGAGCCAATATCGGTGCTGAAATTATCTTTTTCTTTAAAGCATCAAATGATTTTTGCTGCATATCTCCCTAATGGAAGACTTTCTTGACACTTGTTAATGCATGTAACGGAGCTGCAATGGAAGAAAAATTAGCAATGAATTTCCTCCAATACTGTGTTGCCCCAAGAAAGCTTCTTACCTTTGTAACTGCATTGGGCTTGGGCCAATTCAGAATTACCTCTACTTTGGAAGGGTCTTTCTTCAACTCACCTCCTATAACAATGCGTCCTAAATACACTAAATAAGTCTTGCCAAACTCACACTTTGACATATTTAAAAATAACTTCTCCTTTTTCAAGACATCAAGCACCTTATTCACATGCATGACATGTTCATCCATTGATTTTTTGAAAACCAAAATATCTAAACAATGACGAACTCATCTATAAATGGTATTAGTACATCATTCATGACTCTCATGAAAGTATTTGGAGCATTTGTTAGACTGAATGGCATAATTAGCCACTCAAACAATCCTTGTCTAGTTTTAAATGCAGTTTTCCAAATGTCCTCCTCATCTATTCTAACTTGATGATAACCACTTTGTAAGTATAGCTTAGTGAAATACTTTTCATACTTTAACTGATTTAGCAAATCATCAATGTGTGGGATTGGATAAAGATTCTTTACCATGATTTTATTCAGTGCACGAAAATACATGAACATGCACCAAGACATGTCCTTATTTGGTACCAAAACAATTGGTGAAACACATGGAAACATAGAAGGGAGAATGATACCTTTGTTCAACAATTCTTGGATTTTCTTCTTGATTTCCAAACTCTTCATAATTTACATGTGATACATACCAATCTTTGGAAGTGGAACATCCTGCTGCAGCTGAATCTCATGCTGAATTCCCCTCTTGGGAGGTAACCCACTTTGTTCTTGAAACATCTCTCCATGCTGACTTACCACATCAAAAAATCAGATTTTAATTTTTCATCAAATCCTTCGAAAGATTCATAGTCAACATCATCCTTTTTCTTGATCGTGAGAAGTACACAATTTTTATTTGCATTAACTAGCCTCTTAATTTTCCCTGCATTAACTAAAGAAATATTCAGTTTTTTGCGATCAACTCTCACAACATACTCCACCCCATCCTTAAACAAATGATATTTGTTCTCACGACGATAAAACACTACTTTCCTGTCATACAAATATGGACTTCCTGAGATAATCTCAGATATGTTAAGTGGAACCACATCTAATTCGACTTCATCAACAAAGTTTGCAGTAATAGCAAATCAAAATATGCATTTCCTTGTCACTTGTAAATTGGAATTCTTAACTATCCAACACAAAGGGTATTTTTTATGATGTGGTATGGTTTCAAGGTTAAGCTTTCTGACCAAGTCTTCTGAAATCAGGTTTGCTTGTGACCGACTATCAAACAATGCATCAATCTTTGTATGATTTGAAATCACTCTTACATAGAACAATTCTATCCTGATGTATTCATTTGGAGTGTTTTTGTGACTATTCGAGGAACTAGTACTTGCTATAGCTTCCATTCCTTTGTTAACCATGGCTACGATCTTAGTCTCATATCCGGAATCGGATCCAAGTTCTTTTTTTATGGTGGAAGTCATATTTTGTTTCCCCTTGTTATTTGGTTTCGTAAGCCTTAGTTCAGGATGTAGTTTCCAATAGTGGGCTTCATAATGCCCCTTTTTCTTGATTCTTGCATTCTTCTTTCCCTTCCATTTTCCTCCCTTCTCTTTTCCCTTATCTTTGAATGGCTTCTTCTTACTACCCTCTTCCTGAATGTTCTTTCCTTTTGCTTCAAGATGTGTGGCTTGCACACATACTTCATCTAAATTTTTTGGGTTAAACATAAGCATAGTATGTTTCAAGTAGGAATGTAAACCCCCAATGTATTTCAAGAGTGTGTCTTGGGAATTCAAGTTTACTCCTAACAACAAATCCCTCTTTCTAAACTCCTAGGTGTACTCTTCATCTGTTTGGCCTTTGAGTTGCCTAAAGTTTTTCCAACTCATAATTGATTTTTGCATATAGGTTAATGGATAAATCTATCTTTTAATGGAAGAAATGAATTCAACCTAAGGAGTGGATATTTTACCATGAATTCACATTTCCTCTTGAGTCTTTGCCTCCCACCAAACTAGTACTTCTCCTTCTAGCCTTAATGAAGCCCATTGGATCTTTATGTCGTTCTCTTGTAGATCCTGAATTCTGTAGTATACTTCCAATTGACGAATCCAATTGTATAACGTTTTTGCATTTAACTCACCATTGTACATGGGAAGTTCAAAATTTATGTCCAAATTGAGTAATGGAGTTTTTCCTTTTGGGGTTTTTGAATGAGTGTGGGTGGTTTTTGTGGTGGAAGTGGAAGATGAAGATGTTGATGAAGATGATGAGGATGAGGATGGTGGATATGGAGGCGGATTTCCTCCACTAACTTTCAAACTCTTCTCTTCATCATTCTTATCATCCGAAGTTCCTTCTCCATGTGGAGGCTTAGAACCTTCTCCTGCTCTTTCTACAGTGAATGCATCAAACGTGATTTTAACCATTCTCTGAATTTCCTTGAAGTATCTCTTGGCATATTATTCTTCTGAATGTCCTTGAGTCTCTCCAACACCTGACATAATGGCTAAGGATTCAAGCTCAACTTCTGATGCTTGTACCTTTTTAATCACCTCATCTTCTTGTGCAATTTGTACCTCTTCAATCTCAACTGCTTGAGATATAACTTGAGGTGCTTCAAGTGCAATTTTGAGTGGAAATTTTGGTGAAGATGATGCTTTCTCAACTCTCTTTCTTCTTTTCCTAATATCACAATTAACAACCAATAGCTTCCATTATCCTCTCTGGAACTTCAACCTTGTAAGCATCACAAAATTGCAACTATTAAAACCCTTTTTGCACAATATCAAGAAAAGCATGAAAATAACCTTTTCAAGTGATACCAACTTGATCTGAAATTGATTGTTACTTAATTTTTATTGTTAGTTAATGTTGTGCTAATATCAGCTTTCACATTTAATATAAAAGTTCTTAGGTTTTGCTTCTTATACAAGGTTTTATACACATTTTTATGATCGATAAATCAACAAACTTGATGAGATTAAGTGTATTTCATGAACATAAAAGCATGGAAACCAAATGTTGAACAACATCATATGTAAAAACACAACAAACATAGACAAATCGAGTCAAATACACATGGTTTTGATGAAGGAGTTCACCTCTATGGGCTACATCTCCTTGGTCCAACCTTTCATGGCAATGAGCTTCTCGTATTAGCTTCAATTGTGAAAAGCAAGAAGCTTCATGCGCCTCCTGTTGCCTCTGCAACCTGCTCCAATGGCTCCAAAACATCAAAATATACCAAGAATGACTTTTCCTGAGCCAAAATTGGTCGACAATTGCCTCAGTTATTGCAAAACCAAATTTTCGTACAATTTCTCCACTAAAACTGGAAGTTCGCTAGACAACTCCACTAAAACTGGAGCTCCGCCAAGTCCGCCACTAAGTTAAAATCACACTTAACTTAAGATAAGAACGTTTTTAATTGAGATTAATGAGAATTTAGCATTAACCATGGGTTATGTGACTAATCCCACATTAATGGTAATAAAACATAGTTATCCGTTGTTAATTCTCCATCATGAATAGTGATAAACCTTCAGTTCTGAGCGCTTGAACATATGGGAGGGGGATGGCTTATAGGGCTGGCCCCCTCGAGACCCCCAACTTCATCATGGATAAAATTTAAATACATGTGGGGGAATTATGGGTTAAGACCCATGATGTAGAAGAGATGGAGGTGCGATGTAATGGCATGGGGGTGGTCGTGGGTTCGATCCCGACCCTTACACCATTTTTTGTTACAAAAAACTACGAATAATTTCCCATTAGAGAAATTTTGAGGTCTAAAATGGGCCTCCTAAGAAAAATGTGCACAAAAAATAAACATTATAAGAACCAATATGATTCAAGATGATGGTGTCAACCATGGGGAATGATCCACCATTTTTGGGGTAAAAAAGTAAAAATACTAAAAAATAATAAAATAACAAAACTACTTTTTCAACGTGTACTTTACACTTACCTCCCTAAGGTTTTACTCAAATTTTGAGTGGGAGTACTCGTTGGATGCAAAATTTAATTTGTCTTCTAAGGAGTACCCATGTTGCATACTTTCGATGGACCCTGCTACATGAAAAATGAGAAATACATGAAAACACGTGATTGCACTCACGTTTTTCATGTATTTTTCATTTTTCATGTCGTGGGGTCCATTGAAAGTATGAAACATGGGTACTCCTTGAACGACAAATCAAAATTTTCATCCAACAAGTTTTTCCATTCGAAATTTGAGTAAACCCATAGGGAGATAAGTTGAAAAAGTAGTTTTTTCTTTTTTCCTCTAAAATTTGATGACGTAATCTAAAATTATTTTATAATTTCCTTAGGAGGCCCATTTTAGACCTCAAAATTCCCCTAATGCAAAGTTCAAAACTTTAGATTATACATATATGCAACTCCACCATTTGTGGACCCTATCTGCCAGTTGTAGACCCTGTCCGCCAAGTTAGAGCACTCCTCCATGTAGTTATCACCTCCGCCTGGTTTAGAGTTAGGCCACCATATAATTACATATGTCTGCCATGTTTAAAAAATATCCACCATATAATATCTATCTGCTAGCCCACCATATAGTTAAGGTTAAAACATTAGAGTTCAGATAAGGTATTCCCATACAATGCCATGGGGGAGGGCATGTGGCAGCCCCTGGCTGCTCCATGTGGCCCTTCTCCATTGGCTCATATCCACTATATAAAAATTAATAATCCACCATATATAAAAATTTCAACTTTAGGATTAGGAAGACAAATTTCAATTTCCCAAGAAACATTGACGAATCTAACTGTGACACTTGTCACTATGTCATTGGCTAAAAATTGGAGAATATTCCCTGGATATCCTTGAGGTGCTTCAAGTGCAGTTTTGAGTGGAAATTTGGGTGAAGATGATGCTTTCTCAACTCTCTTTCTTCTTTTCCTAATCTCACGATTAACAACCAATAGCTTCCATTATCCTCTCTGGAACTTCAACCTTGTAAGCATCACAAAATTGCAACTATTAAAACCCTTTTTGCACAATATCAAGAAAAACAAGAAAATAACCTTTTCTCTGATACCAACTTGATCTAAAATTTATTGTTACTTAATGTTTATTGTTAGTTAATGTTGTGCTAATATCAGTTTCGAATTTAATATGAAAATTCTTAGGTTTTGCTTCTTATACAAGGTTTTATACACGTGCTTATGATTGATAAATCAAAAAACTTGATGAGATTAAGTGTATTTCATGAACATAAAAGCACAGAAACTAAATGTTGAACAACATCATATAAAAAAACAATAAACATAGACAACTGAGTCAAATACACATGGTTTTGATGAAGTAGTTCACCCCTCCTAGGCTACATCTCCTTGGTCCAGCTTCAATGGCATGAGCCTTTGTATTAGCTTCAATTGTGAAAAAGAGTTGTTTACAATCTCTTGTTGCCTCTGTAACCTGCTCCAATGGCTTCAAAACATAAAAATATACCAAGAATGACTTTTCTTGAGCCAAAATTGGTCGAAAATTGCCTCAGTTATTGCAAAACCAAATTTTCGTACAATTTCTCCACTAAAACTGGAAGTTCGCTAGATAGCTCCACTAAAAATGGAGCTCTGCCAAGTCTGCCGCGAAGTAAAACTCACACTTAACTTAAGATAAGTGCGTTTTTAATTGTTATTAATGAGAATTTAGCGTTAACCATGGGTTATGTGACTAATCCCACATTAGTGCTAATAAAACATGGTTATCCGTTGTTAATTCTCCACTGTGAACAGTGATAAGCCTTCAGTTCTGAGCGCTAGAACATATGGGAGGGGGGTGGCTTGTAGGTTTGGCCCCCTCTAGACCCCCAACTCCATCATGGATAAAATTTAAATACATGTGGGGGACTTATGGGTTAAGACCCATGATGTAGAAGAGATGGAGGTGCGATGTAATGGCATGGGGGTGGTTGTGGGTTCGACCCCGACCCCTCCACCAATTTTTGTTACAAAAAACTGGGAATAATTTCCCATTAGAGAACTTTTAAGGTCTAAAATGGGCCTCCTAAGAAAAATGTACACAAAAAATAAACATTATAAGAACCAATATGATTCAAGATGATGGTGTCAACCATGGGGGATGATCCACCATTTTTGGGGTAAAAAAGTAAAAATATTAAAAAAGAATAAAATAACAAAACTACTTTTTCAACGTGTATTTTCAACTTATCTCCCTAATCTTTTACTCAAATTTTGAGCGGGAGTACTCGTTGGATGCAAAATTTAATTCGTCATCTAAGGAGTACCTATGTTTCATACTTTCGATGGACCCTGCTACACGAAAAATGAGAAATACATGAAAACACGTGATTGCACTCATGTTTTTCATGTATTTTTCATTTTTTGTGTCGTGGGGTCCATTGAAAGTATGCAACATGGGTACTCCTTGAACGACGAATCAAAATTTTCATCCAACAAGTGTTCCCATTCGAAATTTGAGTAAACCCATAGGGAGATAAGTTGAAAATACGAGTTGAAAAAGTAGTTTTTTTCTTTTTTCCTCTAAAATTTGATGACGTAATCTAAAATTAATTTATAATTTCCTTAGGAGGCCCATTTTAGACCTCAAAATTCCCCTAATGCAAAGTTCAAAACTTTGGATTATACACATATGCAACTTCGCCGTTTGTAGACCCTATGCGCCAGTTGTAGACCTTGTCCGCCAAGTTAGAGCGCTCCTCCATGTAGTTATCGCCTCCACCAGGTTTAGAGTTAGGCCACCATATAATTACATATGTTCGCCATGTTTAAAACATCTCCACCATATAATATCTATATGCTAGCCCACCATATAGTTAAGGTTAAAACATTAGAGTTCATATAAGGTATTCCCATACAATGCCATGGGGGAGGGCACGTGGCAGCCCCTGGCTGCTCCATGTGGCCTTGTCCATTGGCTCATATCCACTATATAAAAATTAATAATCCACCATATATAAAAATTTCAACTTTAGGATTAGGAAGACAAATTTCAATTTCCCAAGAAACAATGATGAATCTAACTGTGACACTTGCCACTGTGTCATTGGCTGAAAATTGGAGAATATTACCTGGATATTCTTGAGGAGCTAACTGGATTTCCAAGTCATCAGTCTGTCACTGTTCTGCACATTTTTTACCTATTTTAGAAAACAAACAACAGACCATAACTTACACATATGAGCTCAAATTTTGATGAAACGAGTTGCGTTGGAATCCTGGTGACGAGCACTATCCGGTCGCTCTGGTTTGGAGCATTTTATGATCACTTTAATTTTGAGCTAAATACTGAGCCTTTGATCAGACTTACCAAATTCATCTACCACATAGCTCTACTTGACTCAACGCTCACTTAAATAACTCTCTAACTATAGTTAAATCTCCATGCAAGAGTTAATTAGCTATTTTAACACTCCCCCTCACTTACGACCGCTAAGCTAAAACATGACTCCTGACAAATCAAACACGTCTGTTGGTCTATGTCTCAGCTAGGGTTACAACACTCAAGTTTCTTTCGTGAAACTAAAACACATATTTTGTTAATGGTTTTGTAACAATATCACCTTATCGCCTACAATCACTATAGGTCATATTTAAAATGTTTAAAATGTAAAGAAGTTAATTCTTTGAACTTGGAAAAAGTTTCAGACTTTTTCTTCAAAAATTAAACCCAATTCATTCTACTATAGTCATCAATAAAATTGAGAAAGTAAAAACTTCCACATGTAAAGTTTGTCCTCATAGGTCCACACAATTTTGTATGCACCAACTCAAGGGTTTTCTCCCCTCTGTATGCAACTCTCTTTGGAAAATTTTCACGGTGTTTCTTTCCCAATATGGAAAACTCACAAGTATTAGCAGGTTATCTTATGGGAGGTAACCCTCTCACCATATGCTTCTACTGCAACAATATTAAACTAGAAAAGTGCAAGTGTCCAAAACGAAAGTGTCATAACCAGTAATCATTACAACATGTAACTATAAAAGAACTGACCTGATCAATGTAATTCATGAAGAGAGAAAAGAGTTTGTTCCTCATCATCTGCACCTTTGCTATCAACTTCTTGCTTTGGGGCTTGTCATAAATAACACACTCTTGTCCCTAAAAGATGACTATGTATCCTTTCTATGTCAATTGACCAACACTTATCAAATTATGCTTGAGACCAGGAATATAATATACCTGTGAGATTTTCTTTGGCTCCCCTTTCTTGGTCAGAATTTTGACCACTCCTTTGCCATCTACATCCACAGTTTTGTCAGTCCTCAAATTTACCTTTGTCTTCACAGATTGATCCAAATTTGCAACCAAATTCTTGCTGCCTGTGATTTGGTTACTACAACCACTGTCTAATAGTCGTACATTATCAAATGGTTCATGGATGTTATGGCAAGCTAGAAAGATGGAGTTAGTATTCTATTTACTAACATTAACTCTCTATTTTCCTTGATCAACTATCCTCTTCTTACAATCACATACATAGTGACCAAATTTATTGGAATAATAAAATCTCACCTTTTATTTTTCAAACCTTTGATTATTGTTGAATATTTCATTTTTTCTTCCACTTCCATGTTCATGCTCTTCTCGACCATCTCTCTGACCACCATATCTTCCTCCACGTCCTCTGCCTCTTGATCGACCTCTTCCTCAACTTCTTGAAATAGTAAGTTGCATTTTGAAAGGAGTTTCTAGAGTGGAACCTTTATTTATGTATATCTTTGCCTCATGTGATAGAAGTGATCCCATCAACTCATCAACTGTCGGTGTTGCCAAATCCTTGGCTTCTTCTATGGCTGCTACCACAACATCAAACTTGGTAGAAAAAGATCTTAGGACCTTCTCAATCATTGTTCGATATTTAATATATTCACCATAAATTTTTAACTGATTTATGATAGACATGACTCAACTCATGAAATAATCGATGTCCCTTGTCTCCTTCATTTGCAGACTTTCAAAATCTCTCATAGTATTCTGCAATTTAACAATATTGAATTTGGCCATACCTTGATAGGTTGTTGCAAAATTTTCCCATGTTGTCTTTGCTGAAGACATAATCATAATTTTTTGGAACACTGCTCGGTCCACTCCTTGCTCGATAAGTAGCAACGCTTGTGCATTCTTCCTTTTGTCTTTCTTCCATTGTTCCCTTTCTGCATTAGTGAAAGCTCGTTCTTTTATTTCACTTCGAGGTTTTGAAAACCCAAAATTGACATGATCTCAAAGATCATATGCCTTAAACATGGTCTCCAAATTAATGGCCCACACATCATAACCCTTCCCTAGAAAAGGAGGAATTTGTGGCTGAAAATTTGTTGTTTCCATCATTCTTCAAAAAAATTACTTCTCTTATGAAACCCTAAATTTGTTTTCTTTATAAGCTTTTCAAAGATGAGAAATAATCCTTACAATAAACCTAAGTTTTATTTTATATAAAAATTACTTTAGGATAATATCTCCACTTTTCCAAAAATAATCCTTTAAAAAAGATTATATAAAAAACAATTTTCAAAATCCCACTTTTAATACTCCCTTGTATTATTGAAAAACTCTTTAAACAAAAGTAATTTTGAATCATGTGATTTATGAAAAATTGTTTAAAGAAATCAAACCTTTTAAAAAGGTTGATACGAATCCTTTTAAAACTTTCCTTTTATTTTCACTAACACATGTGTAACATATCAAGGCTACGTGCTTAAGACTCTACACACAACAAGAACACCTTAATTTTTCCACCTTTAACACAGTTCTGAGCTGGGCTCACCAACGTTTGAGTGTAACTGTTAGATGCATTATAGCTTAAACAAGAGAAAAAAAATCTCTTCTCACACATGGATTATTGCTGATCATTTCTCTCTGTTTCTTTGTAACGTCGTTCTGATACCAATTTGTTGGAAAGCAAGAAGAGTAAAGGCACAAAATCGCAAAAATAATTCACACACAATAACATACATGATTTGTGGCTCTTCTATTGATCACATAAAATTCAATCTTAATACAGTGAACCGGGTGAAGAGTATTTAGACCTTTCCGACTAGCGACTTGCCTAATATAACTTGACATGCACACACATACCAAATTCATTTTTCACATAACTCGACTTGACTCAACACTCACTTAATTAACTCTCTAAATATATTTAACTCTCCACGCAGGATTTTATTAGCTATTTTAACATTTGTACCCTACAACAGAAAATATCTTTAGTTCCCGGATTGGATTGGATGCACATTTCTTCTAAGAAAGTCGTATGCGGTCTATGTGATTGAAGCTTTCACAAGCAGCACTTGTGAGGATCATCCTGATTGACAGGCACCATATATACAGTCAAAACTAAATATTGTTCATCAAATGAAAATATTTTCCCTGAGGCACCAAATTTCTCAAGAAGGTCGATCCTTTTTACTGCGAGGGTTTGAATGAGACACAAGGACACTGGAATCTTAGTGACCTACAAATCGATCAACCACCTAAGGTATAAAATTCACTCACTCACTCTCTGCGGCTTAGTTCATTGATGGGCTGTGGGAACCCCTACATATATTTAAAACCCATCCAAGCTGCGATACCTCAACATCCAAGCACATCGTGTTGCTCTAGTTCGATCAATCGATTTGATTCCATTGGCAGTCAGGAAAAATGCTCATAGATGATATGGTTGCATATTACATTTAACAATGATGTCAACAAATAGGCACATGTCGCAGGAGCTATTTCCCTTCGGGACGTCGACCACATATGGTTCCATCAACATCTCCCGAGTCATCTCGTCCACATCACAATCTTGATGGAGAGTGGTGAAACAACGATCATTTCTTAGGTGGGGATTCCTCCCATGACTCTGGAGATCGAGAATGTGGCGATCATAGTCCAGCCAATCAGTTGTTTGTGCTCTATTGAAAACACCGAGATCACTAAATACGTCTCTTTGTTTGTGAAGCGTCGCACTATGGACGAGATGTCAACGTTTGAAAACCTGAAGCGACTATGGAAAAAAATGCCGTATGGGAGTGATTGTGATATGGTGATAGCACGTCCCTTGGACACTCATATTTCATCCTCCTTTACCCAACATTTTATCATCTAGGATCCTTTTGTGAAAATCTGTCAAAGGCCAACGGCGAGGAGACCCACTGGTAAAAAGGTCCCAATTAGACCATGAACCGTTTGGAATAGGGATCCCGTCCGGGGTGTGGGTCCGGC